>LNAC01000759.1:144259-280730 GCA_002007465.1 Ailurus styani
AAAAAAAAAAGAAGTGTCTTTTTTTCCTACTGTATTCTTTATCCTCTCAGTTCTTCAATCAATAGCCGAAGAATCAGGTGTTTGTCTCTTCTCTCTCCCCCTTGTCTGACCTCACTATCACTAAGTCTTGTTGATTTTCCCTATCCCCTTCCTCCATTCTCAATGTCTTACCTAGCCCCCATCTTCCTTTTCAATGTCACTACTGTAGTTCACACACTTATTATCCCTTGCCTAGAATATTTCTCCTAACCAGTCTCCCTGTCATTATTTTTGCTACTTTGCAGTCCATTCAATTCACCACCAAAGTGATTTGCCTAAAATTGCAAATCTAATTCTGTTGTTGAAAACCCTCTACACTGGTCATATCTTATGCACCTCAGATCTTTCAGCCTCCCTGTCTCCCAGGCCTCTGTCACTTGCTCTGCCTTAATTACCTTAACTACAGCTATTTCAAACATCTCAGTGTAGGCCTATAGATACCTTCTGAGGCCAAGGCCTGGAGCTTCTACCTCCCCTCCACCACTTCCTGGCTCAAATGAAGGACCACATGCTAGTCCAGGTTCTCCAAGAACCAAATACCAAGATTCAATTAAACATGTGTTGCAGATCTGATCCTGATTGAAAGAGAGAAAGAAGGAAGTTTGGATAGAACCATCTTAGACTCCAGTGCACTTCTAAGGAAATGCTGGCAGGGCCACCAGGAAGTCCTCAAGCTAAAATTTCCTGTTAGAGGAATCCCTGTCTCCCAGGAACAGACCCTGCCTTACTATCTCTGCTATGATTACTCACTGGGGCAGACTGAGGAAGTGTGGCCTCTGTGCAACACAGCAGGCTCTCAGATCCACCAAATCATACTGTTGGATAGACACAGCAGCATCTACTGTATGATGGAAGTGGCACATTTGTGATGGTGCTGGAGCAGGTCCAAAATTATGAGTAAATTAGTCAGCTGCTGGCCCCAACTCTCTGCCACCCACTTCTACTACATCAATGCTTCTCTTTCAACCCATGAATTTCTAGGCTGACCAAGTTTCAGAGGAAGAAGACACAGGACTGGCTCATAGTGTATCAGAGTGCTATGTTGTTGTAGCTGGAAATGGACAGTTACCACATTATAGCCCCAAATGTGGGTGACTCTGAAAGAAGGTCTGACAAGATGACCCTGAATAGTGTCCTTGATGAGTCCAGTGCTTGTGCAATAAGCCACAAACAGTAGACAGGGTAGCAGGGATGAAGACTGCACAGGACTAATAACAAGGTCTTCTTGTCATCACGACCAGTCTAGCTACTGCCACTTAGCAGTGGCCAATGTGCCAGCATCAGGGACTAAAGATGTGCCCTCAATATATCACCATCCTGTAGGTGTCATCCAACAACCTATCTAGTGGCAAGTCAATTTTTCCACGTTGGAGGGACAGTAATTATTAACCCATACCAAAGTTGATACATACTCTGGATATGGGGTTGCCTTTCCTACCTGCCGTGCTTCTATCAACATCACCATCAAAGCACTTATAGAATGCTTTATCCTTCAAAATGTTTTCCACACAATGTTATCTCCATTGTGGGATGTTTTTCTACAGCCAAAGAGGTATAAAAGTGGACTTGTTACCAGGAGACTCAAAGATAATACTATGTACCCTACCATTTAGAAGCAGCCAGACAAAGAGAATGACAAACAGCCTGTTGAAGGCTCAACTATGGATCCAATATCTTGTGGGGTTTGGGTGCTATCTTCTAAAAGGTGGTATATTGGCCAAATCAACAGCTGATATATAGTACTATATAACAATAAGAATATAAGGGTTCAGGAAGCAAGAGAAGCTCAAGTTGCCCCCTCATCTTCCAAGACAGGGGTCCACTGATAGTATTTTGTGCCTTCACTCCCTGAAATCTAAGGTCCTTCCCAATTAGAGGTCTTAGTTCCCAGAAAAGGGATACTTCTGCTACTGTATATAATGAGTCCTGTTGAACTTAAAATTATGACTACCACCTGACCATTTTGAGCTTTAATGCCAATAGTCCAAAAGGTAATAAGGAAATGATTTACTGTCTTACTGAATTAATTAAAGAGTTGGTGTTACCACCACAAAATGGCTTCAAAGGGGATAATGTCTGAAGTCCAAGTGATCCACTGGGTCTCTCTCAGCTCTTACATACCCACTGACAGTGGTTAATGGAATAATGCAGTGACCATGACCTAAAAAGTATAGGGCAAACAAAGGGTCAGACCACTTGGAGTTCTAGGTCGCCTCATCAAGAAACCAATAAAGACCAGCTAAAGCTTGCCCAGGATGAGGGAAGTAAAGAATGTGTGATAGAGGCCAGAGATGATATATATCAATTAGAGCCTCAGAACCAGCCCCAGTACAGAGGTCATAGCTTATTTCACTAACCCTCTTGCCTTCTTTCCGGAAATCACAAGTTACCTTCCTGAGGGGAATTCTGTGACTGACTGATTTGTTTCTCCTTTCTGTGGGGAAGCAATAAGGGCAATTTGTTCTCACAACAATGGGACCCCAATATTATATCAAAGAAACCACATATAGTCGAAGGTTACAAGCATATCTTAGGAGAACAAGAGGTCATCTGTACTGGGCACATTGTTTTTTTTTTTTTTAAAGATTTTATTTATTTATTTGACACACAGAGAGAGCGATCAGATCACAAGTAGGCAGAGAGGCAGGCAGAGAGAGAGAAGGAAGCAGGCTCCCCATTGAGCAGGGAGCCCGATGCGAGCCTCGATCCCAGGACCCTGAGATCATGACCTGAGCCGAAGGCAGAGGCTTTAACCCACTGAGCCACCCAGGCGCCCTGTACTGGGCACATCTTATGTACTGCTTCAGATTCTCTCAGCCTCACCTGTCAATCAGCCCTTGACTATTTGTTCTGTCTCAACCACTGCCACAATGACCAATTCCTGACTCAGATGGTGCACCATACTACAAGGCATAAAATCTGGCTCTTCAGAAGATGCCAGTGATGCATTCCAAAAGTAGAAGGTAATTAATACCCCATGGGTTAGCGCTGTTCAGTGGGAGACAAGAGAGGGGAAGATGCTAGCAGATAAATTCCCTTTCCATACACCCTCTGATGGAATGCTCTGAGGCTCAACTCTTCTGAAAAGCCTATTTGGAGCTGTTGCATGTGGCTGAGAAACTGGCTCAGTTTGTGAAGCGGTGGCCACTTCCTAATGAAGATTTTGTGTGTTACCTCCCGTTCTTCCCTGACTTACTGTACTTTCCCTCAGTCTCACTGCCCTCACATTACCTCTCCAGGAAAGCATTAGCATTTAATCCTCACCTCAGGTTCTGTCTAATAAAGAACCTGGGCTAAGTTTCACTTCATTGCATGCTCCACCTAAAGAAAACCTTGGATCTGGCTCCTGCTGTCATTTTCAATCTCATCATTTATGGTCCCCTTACACTCATCTTTTGGTGATCAAGCAGAGTTATTCATGGGTTTCCAAGCTGCCCACCTTTATCACAGAATCATCTATCTGCATCTGCTCCTTCCTCTGCTTGGAGGGTGTTCTCCCACCCATTTCCTCTAGTGAACTCCCCATAACGACATGGGTGAAGTCAGACAACAGTCAATCCAATACTTCACAAAACTTCACTACTTCACACTTCATTAATGAAAATGTTTAGAAGCCTCTTTTGAGTCTCCTTCCCTAATACTAAAAGATTAAAAATTTTAAAAAGCCATATATGATTGGATAAATACGTATTCTTCCTATTATGGTAAAAAAAATATTTGAAATATAAGAAAATCACTATGGAGACAAGCTGAAATGCATTCCTTTATCAGCAAATGTAACTGAAAGATTCTCAGCAAACATTGCTGAAGATGTAAAGAAATAATATTAAAATAAGTTATATATTACAGATTTTCTATATAGACAGAAAAAAGTAAAGATATTGCTAAGAAATCACCTTATGATATTATTAGCTTGGTTTAAAAATAAATACAAAGATAATTCATTTTTTTATGAACAACTAAAGGAAAAATATATCAAAGAAGATATATTCTCAATGATAACTTCTTTAATAGAAACTGACTTATGAAAATTTTTGCTTAATGGAATGGCTACTTTAAGTGGAATAAAATATATTTTGGGATGAAGTCATAGAAACATTTTCACATATGAAATCCTGCACTAAATCGTTCATACTCAAGCTATTCCAGCAAAGAAGTTGAAGCCAGAAGTGCACCAAGTGCTAGAGATGTCAAAAATGTAGTTAATTGGGCGCCTGGGTGGCTCAGTGGGTTAAAGCCTCTGCCTTCGGCTCAGGTCATGATCCCAGGGTCCTGGGATCGAGGCCCGCATCGGGCTCTCTGCTCGGCAGGAGCCTGCTTCCTCCTCTCTCCTCTCTCTCTGCCTGACTATCTGCCTACTTGTGATCTTTCTCTCTGTGTCAAATAAATAAATAAAATCTTTAAAAAAAAAAATGTAGTTAATTTACCATGAAGAAAAGACTTTAATATAAAGACTCTTGTACAACACTTTGTAATGACATGAGAAATAACCACGATAATCTTTTGAATGACAAAGGGGTTTTTTCTCCTATTTGTGACAAAAACCAAAATATTTGTTACGTATAAAGACATAAGTATAAACATATCTTTTTTATAAAAAACACCATGCTCCAAATTTGCCATCTTTTCCGGGATGACAAGCGGCTGCAAGGACATGCTGTTTGGAAGATACTTTCAAAGACGTAAACACACTTAATTACTTCCTTCAAGGTAAAGCTGCCATTTTGATAATTTTGATTTTGATAATGAGTGAGAAAATAACAGTTTCTTAAAAGAAACATACTCTGGGGAGAGTATTTTGAACAATGGATGTTTGAAATTATTTCCATTATTAAATGATCACACAACTGACAATAATGTATGTTGCCTATAACAGTCCTCTCATGTGTTCACATTTTGAAAGTTGACAATAAATTTTTCAAACCTGTTTCAAATCATCCACATATGGAATTTCAGTGAATCTATACCCACTTATAAAAATACATAAAATTTAGGACCTCTGAATGAGTTCGCATGAACAACTGATTGACATCATGGAAGACAGACATGTGGTGGGTGATTATAACTAAAGTCTTTGCATAATTGGTGAAAGGAATTGAAAAACCAGCATTGTGATCGAGCAGGCATAACCAATAATGTACATCTTCAATTTGAATATATGTGTCTTTGCGAGGTATTTTTCTACTATGACCACCATTAGAAACAACTATGGAAAGAAACTGATTTAGTTTGTTTGATTACTGAGAGAGGGAAAGAGAGAGCACGAGGAGGGTGATGAGCAGAGGGAGAGGGACAAGCAGACCTCTTGCTGAGCACAGAGCCTGTGCTCACAACCCCAAGATCACGACCTGACCTTAAATCAAGAGTTTACACACACACACACACACACACACACACACACACACACACACACACACACACACACACACACCCCAGAACATTATTCAGCCTTAAAAAGGAAGAAAATTCTGAACAAGCTTCAATATGAATGACCCTAAAGACATGTGACATAAAATAAGCCAGACATGGACAAATTATATCATTCCAATTATTTGAAGTACCTAGAATAGTCAAAGTCATGGAGACAGAAAGTATAATGGTGATTGCCAGGGGCTAGGGGAGAATGAGAAGCTGTTGCTTAAGGGATACAGAGTCTCACTTTGGGAAGATGAAAAGTTCTTGAGATGGTTGTACAACAATGTAGATGAACTCAATGCCACTGAACTGTGCATCTTAAAGTGGTTAACTTTTATGTTATGCCTATTTTACCACAATAAAAATAATAATAAAATAATAAAAAAGAGTATATGACTAGAATGTCCATACATCTGAATGTCTGATGGTATGGGTGGGTAGATGATGGAGCATTCTTCATCCTCTGCACAACTGCACGTGTTCAATTAATGCTTGTGAAAGGAGAAAGGAGGGAGGAATGGAAGTTTATAATGGAATTAAGACATGGAAGCATTATGTCCTATGTATCTCTGTGAAGGATACAAACACTGGGCACCCTGGAAGATACTAGCAATATGTTCTCCTAGAACATGGAGACTTTTCTCAGCATCTAATCTGTCCTTATCCATCTTCCCCAATTCTGTCCCTACAGTGTTTGTGTAAATTCAGAATTACACAGAATTGTGTAAATTCACAACAGCTGCCCAATTTGTAAATGTTAAGTGGAATTTCTGATAACTGATAAGCATGCCACAGTGAATATAATGAGAATATCCATACCTCCTTTCTCAAGCATGTAAAAAGAGCTGAATCCAGTCAAAAGTCTCTGTTGATTATCATGTAAGGAAGAAAAGGGAAGTCTACCCACATGCTTAACAGCACCCACAGACAGGTTCAATGTAATAAGTATCTTCAAGTTTGCTGAGCCATGATCTGGAGCCTAATTATGATGAATTACACTAAGCAAACTTTGCTCACTTTTCTTCTCCCAAATTCTGTGTTTGCGACCTTATATTAATTGAAATCTTTGGAATTAAATGTCATTAACATTGATATACACAATATGTGGCAATTGTTTTAAAAGATAATGAAGTTTAAAATCCTCTAATGCTCTCAACTTAAAATATTATTCTATGCCTAGGGCAAACCTCAAAGACAACATTCTCCTTTTATTAAAGATCACCTGGAAGACAGACAATATTTAATATGTGTGATGATAAATCTACAAAGAAGAAAAAGAAACATCGAAAGGCTAGAATTAAAGGTTAAAAAAGGTTATAAAAGGTTAGAATCTTAACGCCACTGAACTGTGTACTTTAAAGTGGTTAAGTTTTATGTTATGTCTATTTTACCACAATAAAAATAATAATAAAGTAATAAAAAAGAGTATATGACTAAAATGTCCATACATCTGAACGTCAGATAGTATGGGTAGATGATGGAGCATTCTTCATTCTCTGCACAACTGTACATGTTCAATTAACTCTTATGAAAGGAGAAAGGAAGGAGGGAAGGAAAAACCAATAAACACTGAAAAACAAATAAAACGACATTTCATGTTTAAAACAAGCATGCTAATATCCAGATACAGAAGTTATAAGAATTCTTTCCTCCTTTAAAAGAAAAACGATATTCTATAACAGTAACTTCTTATATTAACATTAATGCATTTTCTTTTACAAACAATGTCGGCAGCTCTGCTGGCTAGGAAACAAAATTTAAAAGCAAAGGAAGGAATAAAATAGGAACATGGGATGCTTTGCCATTATTTTAAAATCTCAATAGAAAGTAACTCTACGGGTGCCTGGGTGGCTCAGTGGGTTAAAGCCTCTGCCTTCGGCTCAGGTCATGATCCCAGGATCCTTGGATCTAGGCCCGCATCGGGCTCTCTGCTCAGCGGGGAGCCTGCTTCCTCCTCTCTCCTCTCTCTGCCTGCCTCTCTGCCTACTTGTAATCTCTCTCTCTGTGTCAAATAAATAAATAAAATCTTTAAAAAAAAAAAAAGAAAGAAAGTAACTCTATGAGGGCAGAAACCATATCATTTTGCTCATTTTTATATCCTCTCAACAATGCTAGCACATAGTAGGTATTTCATAAATATTTAAATGGATAAGTAAAAGTACAAAGTTAGGCATCCATTAAATGTATTTCAAAGAAAAAATTGCCAAAAATAGGGCAAAAAGTTGGTTAGCTACGGAACTGAAACCTCATCTCACTAGGATGACATGATCGGCATATGTTTAATTAGTGGCAGAATTTCAACTTGGACTACTGTCTTCATTCCTTTCCCCTGAAATTTTTGCTACGGCTTACAGGAGCAGAGTGAAGATTGCCCCTCTGTGCTGCTACATCAAGCTCTTCTCTAGCTATTCTCCAACAGCTGAGACAGGAAATGAGACAAGGAGGGATGAGTGTTCAGCTTTCTTCAACCACTAAGAATAAAGGGAGAGAGCAAAATGTCAGTCAACAGGACTAGAAGCAGATCTTGAAAGAATAAGGAAGGAGAAGGAGAAGAGGAAAGGAACAGAAAGAACCATGCTTATAAGATCAGAAGATTTAGCATCATCTCACAACTCCCTTCATTTGGTCTGAATTAATGTTCTCTGGGGTCCTTCTCAATACTAGCCTTCAACATCAAAGAACTGATTACAGTGCTAAATGTTTTTTCCTACACCAAATGTGTACTATATAATGAGCCTAAAGGAGATGTATCACTCAGTATACACCAGGTTAGAAGTAATGTTTCATATAATTAAGATTTTATTTTTCTGACTATATACTTCTTGGGTAACAGATGTAGTTACTTTCCAAGGCTTCCTAAAATGAGTAATCAATTTCTACTTTACTGAAAAAAAAATAGAAGTTTCCATTTTTATTAAAAAACATGTTGAGGGGCAAGAAAAACAATTGTAGAACACAGACGATATTTAGATCCTAAAGAAAATAGGGACATTGCATTTACTTTTAAATAAGTTATAAAGGGGCACCTGGGTGGCTCAGTGGGTTAAGCCTCTACCTTCAGTTCAGGTCATGGTCTCAGGGTCCTGGGATTGAGCCCCACATCAGGCTCTCTGCTCAGCAGGAAGCCTGCTTTCCCCCCAACCCTCCCACCCCCACCTGCCTTTCTGCCTACTTGTGATCTCTCTCTGTCAAATAAATAAATAAAATCTTATATAAACAAACAAACAAACAAACAAATAAGTTATAAAAAGAGATGATCTAGTTAGAAAGCACTGGTCAGTGTACATGGCAGAAAAGCAGTATCTGTCCTCTGTCCTGTCATCTCTTCAGTTTTAGTAAAGCTAATGCTGAGATTTATCATCAGTCATTACCCAAACCCATCTGTAGGATTTCCTAATTCAGTCAGGAATATAAGCATAGAGCTCAGGTACTGGGGAAGCCCTCTTCTTCTATGTTGCAATTATTATTATTTTTTAAAGATTTTATTTATTCGACAGAGAGAGCACATGAGCACAAGCAGGGGGAGTGGGAGAGGGAGAAGCAGGCTCCCTGTTGAGTAGGGAGCCTGATCCAGGGCTCCATCCCAGAACCCTAGAAGGCAGAGATTTATTAACTAACTGAGACACCCAGGTGCCCCTATTATTATTATTAAAAAGTTTAGAAGACTTAAAGAAAATCAGAATGATTTATATGCTACCAGCTTTTTATACTCCCTTAATATGCTAATGTGAATAGAGAATCTCCAAAAAAGGGATCTAATACCAAGAGTTTTCCAAACTTTTTTGGCACCTTTTTTTTCCTCAAAGCATTATGGGGAGAAAATGTCTTTCTCTCTTTACCTGTATCAGAAAAGGCACCTTAAGCCATTCTTAGCTTTAATTTCCTAGTAGAAAGCAATTCTCATATTAAATCTGCCAGCAGTTTAAAATACTTCAAATTAATTTAAGAATATAACATAAAATCCTGATTTGGGCTTGTAAATCTGACCCCTACCTGACTCTGCAACTTTTTCCCTTAACTTCTCCCAATTAAGCCCCTAGAAGGTGCTCTGCTATCTCTGCGCATCGTCATTCCACTGCCTGCAAGAGTTGCCTTCCAGGGAATGGCACCTCCTGGTGCCCTGGTCTGGCTGACGTCACTGTGCCCAGTCTGGTCTGGGTTCCTCCTGCCTGTGTTTCCACGCCTGTGCTTCCACCACGTCATAGTTCTAATGACTGACTACTCACTTCCGTCTTTCACCTGCCTTCTGCATAATAGGTACAGTATAACTGTTTGTTGAAATGGATGGATGAATGAAGAGTCCTCGCCTAACACAACTGATAGGGATGGGGGGAGGGATTTGATGTCAACAGATGGTTAAAGAACGCTTTGCTACTAAACTCTTGGTTTTCCATGTGACATATTGTGTAGCCTATTTAAATCACTAAGGAAGTGGCCAGAACCCTACCCATTTATGGTAAAGAAAAAATTTCACTTTTATTTTTAACCATATTAGACATAAAAACAACCTATAGCATAAAATCTACACGCATATATTCTTCCATCCACTGGTGAGTCATTCATCTATGATTCTACTTTTCTATTACTACTAGATTCCCTTTCTTGACATTTGAGGATTCTAATTAGCAAGAAGCTACTTTTTTTTCAGTATCATACAAATGTTTTTTAAGGGAAAGGAAAAATAATGATTCCAAATAAATACCAGACCATTATAGAGTGGTACATTTATGCCTTTGGAAGCAGGACATACAGGTCTGAATGGGTTTTGGATGTAGAAACTGGGATAGTGTCCTATGCAAATGAACTAATATTGCCAAAAGTCCATGACTGCATGCTTGCATGAAGCCTCCAAATCCTAACGAGCTCCCTAGCTGCAGCCAAGAGCTGCAATCTGACAGGGCTGCCAACAGCACTACTGAACTGCTAATGGATTTTCCTGCTTCTCTGCTCAAGTACAACAGAAAGGTTGTGTGCTAAAACTTCTAATTAGAAAGAGGGAAGAAAAAGAACTGCAATAATTTCTGAAATCATAAACTAGGGGATTTACTTTTTACTTCCTCATCCCATTGCTTTTGTTTCCCTCTTCAGTTTAATACAGTCCTGAAGTCTAATTTAAGACATGTCTTAACTTATTATTTATATGGATTATGGTAATCAGAATCAGGACTGCTGGGGCGCCTGGGTGGCTCAGTGGGTTAAGCCTCTGCTTTCGGCTCAGATCATGATCTCAGGGTCCTGGGATCAAGCCCCGCATCAGGCTCTCTGCTCTACAGAGGGCCTGCTTCACCCTCTCTCTCTGCCTGCCTATCTGCCTACTTGTAATCTCTCTCTCTCTGTCAAATAAATAAATAAAAATCTTAAAAAAAAAAGAATCAGGACTGCTTTTCTGCATGGAGGAAGTAACCGTCTATTTGGTGTGACCACCTATATGATGCGCTTCCCTTTTCAAAAATAAAACCACCTCCACCTATTCTGAAAGCCCGAGAAACTGAGAGCTAGAATATAAAATAATATCTTCTTGGAGAAGTCTGTTGGGTTGGCCTTATGCAATATAATACTTTATATTAACATTAAGCTTGACACTCCTCTCTCTATATACAGTTACACAAGTATGAAGGCAGTAGATACCTAAAGGGTCAAATTGTTTTGGGAAAATACAACTATACCCCTATAGATTTCACCTACTTCATAGTTTTGCTTAGTGACAGAATTCATTTAAATTACATATGTACATAATTCATTTTTGCCTGCCTATTTAATCTATCATAGTGCTAAGCACTCTAAAACTGTGGTGAGTTGAATAAATCAATGTTTTTGACAGACATGCTTTAAAAATGTTTAAAAACAAAATGAAGCTAAATCAGAACACTTTTCTGCAAAAATATTAGAATTGATTAGTGTTAAATGTGTCAGAAGTTTTGCTTCACTATAACTTAGAAGGATGGCCCTTGGAGTTATGGGACGAGTATGTCTTGATCTTGGGATAATGCAGATCCACCTCACTGAAAGAAGCAGGTCTGGTTTGATTCTGCTCTGAACATATAGGTAGTACCTGGCTGGTTTGTCCAATACCATATCTCTGTTCTAGTTGCTGAACAGAGCATTGAATTAGTTATGATCTTTCCTTGTATATATTGATTTAGCACTACTCTCTTTCTATTTCACCAATCCTGAGGCAAACCAAAATATTTGAACTTGAAAATATTACTCATGACTCTTAAGAACACCTACTCCAAGACATTGTGGTTGATCAAAAAATGGCTTCCCAAAAGATGTCCATGTTCTTGTCTCTGGAACCTGTGAATATTACCTTATTTGGGAAGATGGTCTTTGCAGATGAGATTAATAAGTTAAAGATCTTGAGATAGGGAGGTTATGCTGGATTATCTTGGTGGGTACTAAATGCCATCACATGTAACCTGGTAAGAAAGAGATGAGAGGGGCACCTCGGTGGGTCAGTTGGTTAAACATCTGCCTTTGGCTCAGGTCATGATCCCAGAGTCCTGGGATCAAGCCCTACATCAGGCTCCCTGCTCAGCGGGGAGCATGCTTCTCCCTGTCCCTCTGCCACTCCCCCTCCTTGTGCTTTGTCATACTCTTTCTCTTAAAATAAATAAATCAATAATCTTAAAAAAAGCTGGGGGGAGAAAAAAAGGGGAAAGGGACAAGAGACAGACACAGAGAGGAAAAAGTAAAATGAAGATGGAGCAGACCCTGGAGTAATGCAGCCAGTAGCCAAGGATTGCCAGCTGCCACCAGAAGTCAGGAGGATCAAGGGAGCATTCTTCCCTAGAGCTGCCAGAGAGAGTGTGGTTTTGCTAACACTTTGATTTCAGACTTCTAGCCTCCAACATCCTGCCAATTTGTTGCAGCACGCACAGAAAACTATGGTGTAATTTTCCCTCAGAGAAATTATAGACAAGGAAGGGCAATAATGCAGTTTCATACATAACAACAGTATGAAGTAGCAAATCACAAGTACCCCAAGAAAGTGCAGAGAGCTATTCTTGGAAGTTTACTCTTGTAGAAATGTATAAGATGGGGGAAGGACCCTAACTGGAAATAGGAAGATCTCTTTGAAAGGCGATGATTATCAAGGATGGAATGAGCACTGGGTGTTATACATAACAAATGAATCACTGAATACTAACATCAAATATTAATGATGTACTATACAGTCTCTAACTAAACATAATAAAAAATATATAGTTTTACTACAACATACTAGGTGAGTGCCTAAAACTTACTATCTATGTTCAGTTTGAAACATACTAACTGTAAAATGTTGGCAAGACATGTACATGATAATGAAATTCAGGAAGCAGGAAATATGGGATGGCCCAAGAGANGTATCTGTCCTCTGTCCTGTCATCTCTTCAGTTTTAGTAAAGCTAATGCTGAGATTTATCATCAGTCATTACCCAAACCCATCTGTAGGATTTCCTAATTCAGTCAGGAATATAAGCATAGAGCTCAGGTACTGGGGAAGCCCTCTTCCTCTATGTTGCAATTATTATTATTTTTTAAAGATTTTATTTATTCGACAGAGAGAGCACATGAGCACAAGCAGGGGGAGTGGGAGAGGGAGAAGCAGGCTCCCTGTTGAGTAGGGAGCCTGATCCAGGGCTCCATCCCAGAACCCTAGAAGGCAGAGATTTATTAACTAACTGAGACACCCAGGTGCCCCTATTATTATTATTAAAAAGTTTAGAAGACTTAAAGAAAATCAGAATGATTTATATGCTACCAGCTTTTTATACTCCCTTAATATGCTAATGTGAATAGAGAATCTCCAAAAAAGGGATCTAATACCAAGAGTTTTCCAAACTTTTTTGGCACCTTTTTTTTCCTCAAAGCATTATGGGGAGAAAATGTCTTTCTCTCTTTACCTGTATCAGAAAAGGCACCTTAAGCCATTCTTAGCTTTAATTTCCTAGTAGAAAGCAATTCTCATATTAAATCTGCCAGCAGTTTAAAATACTTCAAATTAATTTAAGAATATAACATAAAATCCTGATTTGGGCTTGTAAATCTGACCCCTACCTGACTCTGCAACTTTTTCCCTTAACTTCCCCCAATTAAGCCCCTAGAAGGTGCTCTGCTATCTCTGCGCATCGTCATTCCACTGCCTGCAAGAGTTGCCTTCCAGGGAATGGCACCTCCTGGTGCCCTGGTCTGGCTGACGTCACTGTGCCCAGTCTGGTCTGGGTTCCTCCTGCCTGTGTTTCCACGCCTGTGCTTCCACCACGTCATAGTTCTAATGACTGACTACTCACTTCCGTCTTTCACCTGCCTTCTGCATAATAGGTACAGTATAACTGTTTGTTGAAATGGATGGATGAATGAAGAGTCCTCGCCTAACACAACTGATAGGGATGGGGGGAGGGATTTGATGTCAACAGATGGTTAAAGAACGCTTTGCTACTAAACTCTTGGTTTTCCATGTGACATATTGTGTAGCCTATTTAAATCACTAAGGAAGTGGCCAGAACCCTACCCATTTATGGTAAAGAAAAAATTTCACTTTTATTTTTAACCATATTAGACATAAAAACAACCTATAGCATAAAATCTACACGCATATATTCTTCCATCCACTGGTGAGTCATTCATCTATGATTCTACTTTTCTATTACTACTAGATTCCCTTTCTTGACATTTGAGGATTCTAATTAGCAAGAAGCTACTTTTTTTTCAGTATCATACAAATGTTTTTTAAGGGAAAGGAAAAATAATGATTCCAAATAAATACCAGACCATAATAGAGTGGTACATTTATGCCTTTGGAAGCAGGACATACAGGTCTGAATGGGTTTTGGATGTAGAAACTGGGATAGTGTCCTATGCAAATGAACTAATATTGCCAAAAGTCCATGACTGCATGCTTGCATGAAGCCTCCAAATCCTAACGAGCTCCCTAGCTGCAGCCAAGAGCTGCAATCTGACAGGGCTGCCAACAGCACTACTGAACTGCTAATGGATTTTCCTGCTTCTCTGCTCAAGTACAACAGAAAGGTTGTGTGCTAAAACTTCTAATTAGAAAGAGGGAAGAAAAAGAACTGCAATAATTTCTGAAATCATAAACTAGGGGATTTACTTTTTACTTCCTCATCCCATTGCTTTTGTTTCCCTCTTCAGTTTAATACAGTCCTGAAGTCTAATTTAAGACATGTCTTAACTTATTATTTATATGGATTATGGTAATCAGAATCAGGACTGCTGGGGCGCCTGGGTGGCTCAGTGGGTTAAGCCTCTGCTTTCGGCTCAGATCATGATCTCAGGGTCCTGGGATCAAGCCCCGCATCAGGCTCTCTGCTCTACAGAGGGCCTGCTTCACCCTCTCTCTCTGCCTGCCTATCTGCCTACTTGTAATCTCTCTCTCTCTGTCAAATAAATAAATAAAAATCTTAAAAAAAAAAGAATCAGGACTGCTTTTCTGCATGGAGGAAGTAACCGTCTATTTGGTGTGACCACCTATATGATGCGCTTCCCTTTTCAAAAATAAAACCACCTCCACCTATTCTGAAAGCCCGAGAAACTGAGAGCTAGAATATAAAATAATATCTTCTTGGAGAAGTCTGTTGGGTTGGCCTTATGCAATATAATACTTTATATTAACATTAAGCTTGACACTCCTCTCTCTATATACAGTTACACAAGTATGAAGGCAGTAGATACCTAAAGGGTCAAATTGTTTTGGGAAAATACAACTATACCCCTATAGATTTCACCTACTTCATAGTTTTGCTTAGTGACAGAATTCATTTAAATTACATATGTACATAATTCATTTTTGCCTGCCTATTTAATCTATCATAGTGCTAAGCACTCTAAAACTGTGGTGAGTTGAATAAATCAATGTTTTTGACAGACATGCTTTAAAAATGTTTAAAAACAAAATGAAGCTAAATCAGAACACTTTTCTGCAAAAATATTAGAATTGATTAGTGTTAAATGTGTCAGAAGTTTTGCTTCACTATAACTTAGAAGGATGGCCCTTGGAGTTATGGGACGAGTATGTCTTGATCTTGGGATAATGCAGATCCACCTCACTGAAAGAAGCAGGTCTGGTTTGATTCTGCTCTGAACATATAGGTAGTACCTGGCTGGTTTGTCCAATACCATATCTCTGTTCTAGTTGCTGAACAGAGCATTGAATTAGTTATGATCTTTCCTTGTATATATTGATTTAGCACTACTCTCTTTCTATTTCACCAATCCTGAGGCAAACCAAAATATTTGAACTTGAAAATATTACTCATGACTCTTAAGAACACCTACTCCAAGACATTGTGGTTGATCAAAAAATGGCTTCCCAAAAGATGTCCATGTTCTAGTCTCTGGAACCTGTGAATATTACCTTATTTGGGAAGATGGTCTTTGCAGATGAGATTAATAAGTTAAAGATCTTGAGATAGGGAGGTTATGCTGGATTATCTTGGTGGGTACTAAATGCCATCACATGTAACCTGGTAAGAAAGAGATGAGAGGGGCACCTCGGTGGGTCAGTTGGTTAAACATCTGCCTTTGGCTCAGGTCATGATCCCAGAGTCCTGGGATCAAGCCCTACATCAGGCTCCCTGCTCAGCGGGGAGCATGCTTCTCCCTGTCCCTCTGCCACTCCCCCTCCTTGTGCTTTGTCATACTCTTTCTCTTAAAATAAATAAATCAATAATCTTAAAAAAAGCTGGGGGGAGAAAAAAAGGGGAAAGGGACAAGAGACAGACACAGAGAGGAAAAAGTAAAATGAAGATGGAGCAGACCCTGGAGTAATGCAGCCAGTAGCCAAGGATTGCCAGCTGCCACCAGAAGTCAGGAGGATCAAGGGAGCATTCTTCCCTAGAGCTGCCAGAGAGAGTGTGGTTTTGCTAACACTTTGATTTCAGACTTCTAGCCTCCAACATCCTGCCAATTTGTTGCAGCACGCACAGAAAACTATGGTGTAATTTTCCCTCAGAGAAATTATAGACAAGGAAGGGCAATAATGCAGTTTCATACATAACAACAGTATGAAGTAGCAAATCACAAGTACCCCAAGAAAGTGCAGAGAGCTATTCTTGGAAGTTTACTCTTGTAGAAATGTATAAGATGGGGGAAGGACCCTAACTGGAAATAGGAAGATCTCTTTGAAAGGCGATGATTATCAAGGATGGAATGAGCACTGGGTGTTATACATAACAAATGAATCACTGAATACTAACATCAAATATTAATGATGTACTATACAGTCTCTAACTAAACATAATAAAAAATATATAGTTTTACTACAACATACTAGGTGAGTGCCTAAAACTTACTATCTATGTTCAGTTTGAAACATACTAACTGTAAAATGTTGGCAAGACATGTACATGATAATGAAATTCAGGAAGCAGGAAATATGGGATGGCCCAAGAGAGAGGTTGGGCCTGGACATGTAGGTGGGAACATCATCCATAGATGTGATTGTTACAGCCAGTAGATTAGGTAAAATTTATAAGAGATAGGGTGTAGAATACTCATTCGTAAGTAGAGAGGGAAGTATGGAGAATGTCTCTGGAGAATGTAACAGAATTATCTGGATTTTTCAAAGATATGCCATTGTGAGTCAAGGTGTTACTGACACATCCCTCAGGTATGCTGAGGAGGAACAAGGCTGAGAGGAAATGGTATAGACAGAGCTTCCCAACCGGCATGTCCATGACACTATGCCTTAAATGGGCTGCAGGGTGGCAAGAAATTAACCCCTACAAGTTTCAGTATGGCTAGATTTTTTTTCCTAGTAGATTCTTGAGAAGTCAGAGGTCTCCAGTCTCCTTCAGTCATGAACAGCTTCAAAGTGAAACTCCTTGCAGAGTGGCCAAAGCAGAGCAGAATCTGATGATGTCCCCTGTGGAACCCTCACTGTTCTATGGTGGCCATCAATAATTTGAAGAGATCATCATTTTAAAAGTCTTGCTTATCAAGAGACAAACTATAAGAGACTCTTAACTATAGGAAATAAACTGAGGATTGCTGGAAGGGAAGTGGGGGGGGATGGGGTAACTGGGTAATACATATTAAGGAGGGCACGTGATGTAATGAGCACTGGGTGTTATATGTAACTGATGAATTACTGGACTCTACATCTAAGACTAATGATACAATATATGTTAACTAATTGAATTTAAATAAAAGAAGTTATTAAAAAAAAGTCTTGGTAAGGAATTGCAAGCCATCCAAGTTCATTCTGTGAGGTCAGCATTAACCTGATACCAAAATCAGATAGAGACTCCACTAAAAAGAGAACTACAGGCCAATATCCCTGATGAACATGGATGCAAAAATTCTCAATAAAATACTGGCAAACTAAATTCAACAGTACATCAAAAGAATCATTCACCACAATCAAATGGGACTTATTCCTGAACTGCAAGGGTGGTTCAATATTCACAAATCAATCAATGTGATATACCACATTAACAAAAGAAAGTATAAGAATCATATGATCTTTTCAATTGATGTAGAAAAAGTGACAAAATACAACATCCATTCACGATAAAAAAAAAACCAAGCAGCGATAGAGGGAACATACCTCAATATCATAAAGGCCATATACAAAGAACCCACAGGTGATATCATCCTCAGCAGGGAAAAAACTGAGAGCTTTTCCTGTATGGTCAGGAACAAGACAGGGATGTCCAAACTCACCACTATTATGTAACATACTACTGGAAGTCTACACAAAGAAATAAAAGACATCCGAATTGGCAAGGAAGAAGTAAAACTTTCACTATTTTCAGGTGACATGATACTCTATATAAAAAACCCAAAAGACTCCACCCAAAACCTGTTAGAATTGACACACAAATTCAATAAATCCACAAGATACAAAATCAATGTACAGAAATCTGCTGCACTTCTAAACACCAATAATGAAGCAGCAGAAAGAAAAATCAAATTCCATTTACAATTGCACCAAAAACCATAAGATACCTAGGAATAAACCTAATAAAAAAGGCAAAGGTATAAAGATCTGTATTCTGAAAACTATAGAACACTTGTGAAAGAAATTGAAAATTACACCAAGAAATGGAAAAACATTTCATGCTCATGGCTGGAAGGACAAATATTGCTAAAATATCTATATTCCCCAAAGCAATCTACATATTTACTGAAATCCTTATCAAAATACCAATAGCATTTTTCACAGAGCTAGAACAAACAATCCCCAAATCTGTATGGAAACATAAAAGACCCCAAATAGCCAAGGCAATCTTGAAAAAGAAAAACAAAGCTAGAGGTGTCACAATTACAGACTTCAAGTTGTGTAACAAAGCTGTAGTGATCAAGACAGTATGGTACTGGCATAAAAATGGACACATAGATCAAGAGAACAGAATAGAAAATCTAGAAATGAACCCACAACTCTATGGTCAATTAATCTTTGACAAATCAGGAAAAGAATATCCAATCGAAAAAAGACAGTGTCTTCAAAAAAATGGTGCTGGGAAAACCGGATAGCAACATGCAAAAGAATGAAACTGGACCACTTTCTTACACCATATACAAATTCGAAATGGATGAAAGACCTAAGTGTCAGACAGGAAAGTATTAAAATCCTAGAGGAGAACACAGACAGTAAACTCTTTCACATCGACTGTAGCAACTTCTTACTACATATGTCTCCTGAGGCAAGGGAAACAAAAGCAAAAATAAACTATTGGGACTATATCAAAATAAAAAGTTCCTGCACAGCAACAGAAAACAACCCACAAAACTAAAAGGCAACCTACAGAATGGGAGAAGATATTTGCAAATGACATATCTGATAAAGGGTTTATATTCAAAATATTTAAAGAATTTCTCAGATTCAACACTCAAAAACAAATAATCCAGTTAAAAAATGGGCAGATGACATGAATAGACATTTTTCCAAAGAAGGTATACAGATGGCCAACAGACACATGAAAAGATGCTCAACATAACTCATTATCAGGGAAATATAATTCAAAACTATGATGAGATATCACCTAACACCAATCAGAATGGCTAAAATTAACATGGGAAACAACAGGTGTTGGTGAGAATATGGAGAAAGGGAAACCCTCTTACATTACTGGTGGGAATGCAAACTGGTGCAGCCACTCTGGAAAACAGTATGGAGATTCCTCAAAAAGTTAAAAATAGAACTACCCTACAATCCAGCAATTGCACTGTTTACCCAAAAGATACAAAAATACTAATTCAAGGGATACATACACCCCAATATTCATAACAGCATTATCAACAATAGCCAAATTATGAAAAGAGCCCAAATGAAGATGTGGTGTGTATATAAATATATATATATATGTATACACACACACAGACACACACACATACATACGTATACACAGTGGAATATTACCCAGTTATAAAAAATGAAATCTTGCCATTTGCAGTGATATGGATGGAGCTAGATAGTATTATGCTAAGGAAAATAAGTTAGTCAGAGAAAGATAAATACTATGTGATTTCACTCATATGTGGTATTTAAGAAATAAAACAAACAAACATGGGGGGGAAAGGGGGAGAAAAACCAAGAAACAGACTCTTAATTACAGAGAACAAACTGATGAGGTGGGGGATTAAGGAGGGCACTGGTGATGAACAACACACACTGTCTGCAAGTGTTGAATCACTAAATTCTATATCTGAAACTAATATTATACTGTATGTTAACTAGTTGGAATTTAAATAAAAACTTGGGAAAAAAAGAAATTGCAAGCCATTCAAGCAGAAAACCTATTGCAAAGAAGTTACAATCATAGAAGAGTTTGAAAAAATGTTTATTTTGGAAGGTTTTCATTCTATTTTTCCTTATCATATACATGTAATATGAAGAAAATACAAGTTGATTTTTGCTAAACCTCCCACACAGCCACCTCCAAATCCCCTCCTGTTTACCCTCAATGTGCTATATTATTATTTAACTGTGTCGGCCATAATATAAAAAGGGTTGGGAAGCACTGATAGAGACAAGGGGTATAAAATCAAATCTTTCTGAAATATCTACATTATAGGAGAGGAGGCAGTGAAGAGTAGGTATCTAGCATTTGGGAGCCAAGCCCTGCCTCAAAAGGTATAAAATTCCCCAAAGAAAACATTTAGATGCTGGGCCACCAAAACAGGTAATACTTGTCCAAAATATGTGAGTACTACCTAATGTCACAGAAAAGTGAAACAAAGACTGAAAAATGTCTACCGGATTTGATAATTAGAAAGCATTACAAATTCTAGCAAGGTCAGTGACAGGACAGGTAAGGAAAGGCCACACAACAGGAGTTGGGGTGTAGGTGGGAGAAGGTGCAGACAGAAAGAATAAACTGCTCTTTTAAGAAGGTGATTGTGAGAAAAGTAGTGGAAGTGGAAGGGATCAAGATCAGGGGATGTCAGACTTGAGTGTGTTTTTACCATAAAGGTAAATAGCCAGCCCAGAGGCAAATTTAAAGATGAGATCTTTGTAACAGGAGACAAAGGCATACGCTTGATAGAGAAAACTCCTGAAGAAGCTGGAGGAAATGACATTGAGCCCAGATAAAAGGATAGATCTTGGATAGGTGTCCACTGGCTCAAGAGTTTGGCAGACAAGGATGATGCAAATAACTTTACCAATCAGAAATTAGGAAGTTGAGGTGGCTGTGCCTGGGATATCTCTTTTCTCTGTTTTCCAGGGGTATAGACAGAAACATGTTAGAAATGGAAAAACTGGATTTGGCAATTAGAAAGTCATCTGTGACCTTCGCAAAGGCAGCTTTAGTGCTTTATTGAGCCAATAGGTATCTATCATACTAGTGAATGGGGTGCTAGACTAGAGGTCCTGAGACAGCAGTCCTGGATTTTAAATTTAGCTTTTCACTGAATTAGTTCTTCATGAGTGAAGGTACCTTTTGGGACTTACTTCCTCAGAATGAAAGGGCTGGAGAAAATGATGACTGAAGCCATGTCCAACAATAATATTGTCTACTATATACAAGGTACCAGGATGGCCAAGTATGAAATACAAAGATGCAGTAAGAGGGAGGGATTGGGTCCTCAAGGGCACTGTCACCCCCAAAAGCAAATTATTACTAGTAATAAGTCATCTTGTTCCAGGAAGTGTTTTCCTGGGTCGGTCAGCTGTCACTTGAAAAGCACTGAAATTTATATTTGAATGGAAAAAAAATGTGACCAATTTCTAGTATGATTTTTAGATCTCCTCAGTATCAAACTTGGACTGAAAATTTCAAGACCTTTGACTACCTAATAAGGTTATTTCTCAACATGAGAAATCCAAGAAATGGGTCACATATTTAGGGGTCTTAATAAGTGGGAAATTTTGGTATTACTTTGAATACCACGAGTATTTTCTGACTCTGTCCCTTGGAAGTTTAGCACAACACACTAAATGGAAAGTTGTGACTGCACATGTTATATTTTTTAAGACAAAATAGATTCTGCCAACTCCTGAGCTAAAGGAACCTGCTCCTTTTATATTTTCTGAAAATATAGGCACACATAATGAGGACTGTCGAAATTTGGCATAAAAAAAGATGTATTATGTTATCTGATACATCTTCCCATCAACATGTTCATTATAATGCATTCTTTTGTTCTATCCTATTCAGAATTTCTAGCTGTCTATTTGTACATTGATTTTGCACCTCCCACCACAAATCTTAGAAACATTGACAAGCATCTTCCCATATTCTAAAATACTGCAGTATGAGGAGGAGGACATCTCTATTGCTTTAATCTTCATAAAAAATGCTCAGGTGGCTAATCTGTTCAGTTACTAGTCTTTGGTATCTTGTCATTCCTTATGACTAAAAGGATGTCTAGGCTGAGCTCCTTTTCCCAAAAGGATCTTTAGTATAGCTCTGATTAGATTCAAAGTGCTACCAAGCTCTTTGTAGAATAAAGAGTATGTTAGAAGGAGTACAGATTATTCCAGAGGTGTGTCCATACCATTCCAATCCAACATTATCAAGATGTACAAATCACCCACTATTGGTAATTAATTCTTTATTGTGGTAAATTAGTTTGTGGTCTTTTACCTTACCACCTCCCAATGTCCCTGTTTCTATGTCAAACATTTCTGAGATTCCTCCTAAGGGCATGGAGTTGCTTCCTTGTTTCATGTCCAACACATGACTGTGTTGAATGAGAGGCAGTTGGGCAGACAACTGACTGCAGAATTGAGTTCAGAAGACCTGACTGCAAGCCCCTCTCCTGCCACTTATTTGCTGTGTAATATTTATCAATTCCTTAATCAGAAACTCAAATTATTCTTCTGTAAAAGAAAGATGAATAAAACCAACCTGATCTATACCATGGGGCTGCTATGAAGAAGAAAAGGAAATGGTTGACACAGAACATTTTATAACCTACTCTTATGACTTGACTTGCTATGGTGGGACAACAAAGGCAAGCAACCTTAGCACTGGTTTTCTTTCCAAAGTAGACTAGACCTTTCCTTCTGCCTGGACTGCTTCTTCTTTTGCAAGACCACCTGGGACTACCCCTTGAAGGTAAATGGATTCAGGGGCCAACCCTACTTCCTACACACCTATCCTTACATTCTGGTATCTCAGGGTGGGACAGTAGGGCTGGGGTTTTTTTGAGAAATTTCAAATCTCTGTTCTGGAGCCTTATTTTTCAGAAGTATGGAAGTCAGAACAGCAATTTTAAGCAGATTTTTATCTTCTATATAACAAAAACACTGTTCAACAATGAATCATTGGTGTTCACATCAAACAAAATTATGACATTTAAACAGATCAAAGCTTCCTGTTTCTGTTGAATGTACTTATTAAGTCAGTGCACAACTCCATCTCATTTTGGAATCTGATATGAGACCAAACCTGGTCCAAGAGTAGCAGAACATGACAGACTATTGGAATTTTTCCCACCAGAAGTCATTGCTGTTACCTCTATATAATTTGATGAGCTTCAATTAAAACTCCCGAAATAAATTTTCAAATATTTTGAACCCACAGTTATTCCCTTAGTCAAATTATGATTCCAATGATAGACAAATTTCCTAGGTTAGTCAAGATCAGTTATGACTGTTTATCTGTCCCCAGAGTAAAAGCTGAACCATTACTTCAGAAAATAGTATCCAGTATCATCAATGTGAATTGCCCGATGTATACTGACTTCCAAAGATAGATCTATCTCCTCAAAAATCAATGTTTTTTTAAAGTTCCCCTATATTAATCTTTTACAAATAATATGAGACATTTTATGATACATTACAATATACAATTACTTCTTTAGGAAGTATTTTCATTTTTTTCAATTTCATTTTCACCACATGATTCAAAATAAATAGCATTCAATTACAAACAATGTTGTCAGAAGTATTACCTCATTTTAACTTCAAATTACTGTCCCTATCTCACAGATAAGGTCTCCATGTCATAGCATAATGCTGGTGCAAAATAAATATCTGAAGGAATGAATGGATCAATCAATTTTAAGTGACTTGCCCAAACTTTAATAGCTAGGAAAATCAGACTTGAGCCTATATAATTTTGGCTCACTATTCTTTCCACTGCATCATACCTCCTCTGCTCTTTCTAACAAAAAAAGTTTAAGCAAATTGTCACATACAGTATAGATTTACAAGCACCTGATTATATTTCCTCTTGAGCACATATGGAAGTGTTGATTCCAGATTCCAAGAGAATATACTCAGATGTAGTTCATTATGATTAAGAACAAGAAATTCTCTTGTCTTTATCTCTTCCCTGGATATCCTCCAAAGAAAGTGTAAATTTTACATTTCAAAACAGATTATTCCCTTGTTCCAACACTAGAACATGGAGCCATGCAGTTGCAGGCTCAGGAGTTAGGTGGGAATGTAATCCGTCAATAATTGCTTTAGAAATCAGCCAGATATGTTATATACATTGTGCATATCTTTCTCAGTAAAATATGGTATAGGAAGGATATGTAGCAATCACAGAATAGAGAGATTTCACTATCCTTCCCATAGAGCAAAATTTCTTCCAAAATCTGAAGGCTGTAATTGAAAGGACTCCCCTATCAGGCTATTGCTAGATGTCATGTTATAATATCATCACACTGAACAGAGAGAGAACAGAGTATAAAGCATGATGAGGAATAGAATGGCCACTAAGGAGGCCAGGAGGCCAGTTCTTAGCCCTCTCCATAATATTTTAAGTATAATCACAAAGCAAATTGGGCAGACACCAAAGTGAAATAAAGTATAGCCTGATACCTCATTACATACCTTTCGCAAAATAATGATCTATTTTCTCCTGCACTAAGGTCACGAGAAGCCAAACAGCACTACATTACCTGATGAGATCACACCCTGAAGAATATAAATTCAAGCACACCCCATTTGTTGACTGGCATTGAAAAGCAGGTAAGATTTTAAAAACCTTCTGAAAAAAAAAGATAATCAACAATCTGTATGTGCTATATTCATTTTTTAAAGCAACAGAATGCTGAGATCAATTTTCAAGTTTTTACTCACACATTCATAGACTCAGAGTGAGGGTTATGACTCACAACCAATTCTGGAAACATATAGGTCAAATGGGATATTAATGAACCCCTAATTATGACCTTGATATTCTTTATAACCGGTCACCAAACACATTGGATCCACTGCGATGTTGTTATTATTAAAGACATTCAAGGGTGGAAATGTATGATTTTTCATTTTGTCAGAGAACTTAAGAGAAATGTATCCTCCATCTCACCCTCTCTGCTCCCACAAAATGCAGAAAAACACTCCACACTTCTGTTGCTCGCTTCCATGTGATGTTGCCCTGAGCACTGCAAAGCCTTGGGCTGTACATACACTTTCAGGGTTCCTCTAAGGGGTGGGCTGTGCTGGGAGGATGCATAAGAATCACAGATTTATGTGGTTTCCAACTGCAAATCTCCTTGCCAGTTTCCTGGACTGGGGGTGTGTGCAGCCCTGAAGTAAATGAGTGAAAGGGCTATGGCAAGTCTAAACTTGATCCTTACTTCCACATGGAGTCTTCTTCCCCTTGGCCCCCTACATACAGAAAAAAGGAATAGACATCATACTTAATATTGGTTCATCCTTGATCTTTTAAAAGTTAATGCTGATTTTCAAAATTGTAAAGATTTATTTTTAAAAGTCAAAATCAGAGATTAAGTCATACACCTTTTACCAGGAACAAGGGTAAAATACACTATGACCTAACTGAGGAACTTAAAAAAATATATACTTAGGTGATAGATAAATAACTTCGGTTATGATATTTTCCAGCTAATTAAAGATTTAGCAGAAAATCTTGTATTTTAAATACTTGTTGTTTTACATATTTCTACACTCTATTAGTTCTTTTCCTACCTTAATACATATGGCATATTAAAACTGCTCTATGACAGGATTACGTAGTTCACAGGAAGTGTAGGAGATGGTACCATGATGAGTATATACAAGGTGTTAAGAGAGTGTAAACTAGAAGCAGAGGATGCCCGTCAAACTCAAAGGGGGTAACGGTGCAGGGAGAGAGTTTCTGTGTTTCTAAAACAGTGGTTCTTAATGTTCTGATGGCCATGAATCCCTTCCCTGCCAAACTGTATACACAGATAAAATTCTGCATATAATTCCATCTGGAGCTATCCATGGAAACTCGGTCATGTATTCTTAACTCTTAAAGTTCCTTTATTTATGAAATGTATAAAAACAAATTTACTTCCCATTTCTTCAAAGGGTAACATATAGGAAACAAAACCAACTTCTCCTCGTCATTTCTAATTAATAAAACATTAATTTTAGTCTTACCTTTGCCTAGTTATTTTTCTTCATAAAATATTAATTCAAAGATTCTTTTTAAACTCCTCCAAGACCCCAGAAGGCAGGTGGGGAAAGCAGTGTTAATTTATACTTCATAGGTCAGGCAACAGAGAACATGGAATTAAGTTTCAGAGATAAAACTAAAAACTCTTTGTCCTCTGGCTTAGCTTTCTTTCTGCTAGGTCAGCTTTCAAACTGCCCTCTGAGCACCCCTTTGGGAATCCATGGAGATGGGGAAACTCGGTGTTTGGGTTATACCCAGGATAGCTACTTGTTTGTTGGTTTTACATGTTGGGTTTCTATGTTAATATTTGAATAAAGAGCTAAATTTATTTGGTTACATTAAACATTTCTTAATTAATATACTTTTTTAATTCCACATAGTATTTAATATTTACTGTATAATGTGAAAAATGTAAACACTTGGATAAAATATCAAACCTATGATACAAAAACTACATAAAGTGTCATCATAAAACCCCAGATTAAAAGAAGCTAATAAGCCCCTTCCTTGGTAAGATTCCTGAACTTATAGGAATGAATAAGTTGAAACAAATCCAAGGGACTGATCCTGGTCTCTGGGATTCGTGGGTGCTGAAGTAATGGGCTAAGTCTTGAGTAAGAGCTCAGCTCTCTTTCCTGGATGGAACAGACCAAGCCTACAGAAGGCAGCAACTGAACTGAAACTGAATAAGGGTTATTAGGAAAAGAAGGAAAAGTGCAGGCAACACTTAGGTTGGTGTTGGGAGGATGGGGGAGTGTGGGAAAGCAGTGCAGAAAACTGATGAGAAGGAAGAAAATTGAAGAAAGAAAATATAGAAAAATATATGAGGAATTAAACAAGATAGATTTATGACTCGTTTATCGGAGGGAGAAGGAAATAGAAAGGAAAAGAACAATTTCCCCATTTTCAGTTCCATGGACTGCATATATGCTGACAACTAAGACTGGAAATAGCAAGTGGAAGTAGGTTTAGGGAGAAAGAGGAAGAATTTAGTGTGGGATATGCTTAAGGTGAGTGGCTGTAGGATACTCATGGAAAGATGTAGATCTGACAGTAATATGTATGAATACCTAATGGAAAGTTCTACCTGAGCTAAAGATAAGAAGGAATCACCAGCGTCCATGTGCCTATTAGAGCTATGAGAGCAGAGGAGAAAAGTCAGAAAATACATGACAAGAAAAGAGAGGAAGGTCACAGCGGAAGCCAGGGAACACCACTGAAGGGTCTGTAACAGAAATGAATCTTAGGGGAAGCCTAAGAGACAGAAGAAAAAGCAACTAAGTAGTATTAAGGGAAAAGGGAGTTTCAAGAAGAAATTCACATTCAGCAGAAAGGGCTATTAGGCATTGAAATGAATCCTTTGAATTTATTTTATTTATTTTTTTATTTTTTATTCTTTGCCCCAGGGGTACAGGTCTGTGAATCATCAGGCTTACACCTTTCACAGCATTCACTAAAGCACAAACCCTCCCCAATGTCCATAACCCATCCACCCTATCCCTATCCTCCCACCCCCCAGTGACCCTCAGTTTGTTTTGTGAGATTAGGAGTCTCCTATGGTTTGTCTCCTTCCCCATCCCATCTTGTTTCATTATTTTTCCCTCCCTACCCCCCATGACCCCCCACCTTGCCCCTCAAGTTCCTCATATCAGAGAGATCATATGATAATTGTCTTTCTCTAAATCCTTTGAATTTAGTAATTAAGAAGCTTTTGGGGAACTTACTGAGGGCAGATTGGTAGAGTGTGGTGAATGTTGGAGTTTAAGAAATTTGAAATGGAAAATTCAAATGATGTAAAATCCAGTGGGGGAGAGGGGTGTCTAAGGAGGAGGACACAAGAATGGAAAGAAAGTAAAATCAACAGAGTTAAGGCCACAGAACATAAAACTAGATGTGTTGTTGAAATATCCCAAGATGGCCGTTTGTGTAGTTGGGAGTGGATGAATAAAGTGCCAGCGTCTCCTGTGGAGGTTGCAGATAACTGGCCCACCTATCAAAAGAGTAAGGAGGAAGGGATAGGGTGTAGTATGGTCACATTGCCTAAGCGTTAAAAGAGGACAGGAACTGACATGAGAAGAGCAGTAAAATAATGGGAATCAGCAAATGAGGAGCCTGGTTGATACTAAACAATCCTACCCTCCACCACTAGCAGCAAGCCTGAAATTTCTTGGGTGTGGGAAAATAACAGTTCCTCCCACTGGAGCTGAAAAAGATATGGTATCTTGTAGGAATGACAGGTGAAGAGAATGTTCTATGAAGATTTTAAAGAAACAGAGGGTGTTCTTTATAACAGAACACTATTCCCCAGTAGCTACTTAGAGAATGTGATCCATTGATGTGTGAGAGTCAGAGGGATGGGACACTGAGCTGAAGAGTAATGGGTATGTATACAAAAGATGATAAGTGATGAGGTTGAGATGTGGAGGAACTTGACAAGAAGTAGGGATGGAACTGACTGGCTTCCCAACACAGGTTATTTCGGTATCCAAGTGGACCTGGCATCCCTCGTGGCTGGACTTGGATGGGGTGGTAGGGATGATGTGCCCCTTCTAGTTGCCTGACTTATTTTCCATGCTTCTGACCCTGAGAGAAAATGGTTAGAAGGAGAAGTGAGATTTCACAATGCAAGTTTTGTCTCTAGGATGGTTAAGTAGAGAAGAGTAAAGAGACCAAAAGTTTATCTCGGCATTTGCACATCCTTTCTATTCCCTTTGGGTTACTTTTTCCTCCTTGAATCACTATCATGACAGTTTTTCATAAAACTGGTTTTCATTTGCCAAAATGGCTTCTTTGAAGTCAATAGAAGATATATCAGGTATATATCTGATACACCCCACCTTGATTCCCAGAAGCCAAGGAACAGTAATTGACAGTGGTGGAGAGTGAGAGGGGAAGGTCTAGATGGGGAGATGTCATCAATAGAGGTGCCAAGTTTTTTCCTTCAATCCAAATTTTTCATATTTTACTGCAACAGGATCAAGAAAGAATTCTCACTACTCTTAAGAGTCCCATGTGCTTTTTCTCATCCACCCCTTTCTTCCAGAGTCCTCAACAGTCGCCCATCATACCCCCTCCTTCACACATACCTCCATACTCACTGGGTATTTTTGCCTGAGCACAGCTCTGAGCTCGATGCTGAAGGGAGCAAATCAAAATGTCCTTAGTGTAAAGGGGGGCAATAGCAGCTGAGAGGCAGTGGGGGAAATAAAGCCCTGAAGACTGAGTAGGAAGATGTGAGCCCTCCTATTCCATTTAGTAACTTTATGGACTGGGGCAAGATACCTAACTGGATTACTTCAATTTTCTCGTTTATCCAATGGAGATAATAATATGAATTTTCAGAAGGATTTTATGATGATTACATGACATGTACTTTTGAAATCATAAAACCCCTACAATGGAGTATGGTAGGTGGAGGAATAAAAGTCCAAATAGAATTGTTTGGATATTCATAGAAGAGAGCACACTCTCCACCACATGTCACAGCTGATAACTTTCCTTATGCTTTTACTATTTATAACAGATATAGAAATACCTAAAATCACAGTTCTATGTAAACAGTCTCAGAATTTCTTCTCAGGTAAAGTAGGCCAACAGTCTGCTCAGTAGTATTTTGTAAGCTAAAACTGTAAGTCACAAATACTTATTCTTTTTTCCTACTAAAGGGCTTAAATTGGGCAAGAGTCAAATAAATAACTTCATTTATTGAATCATGGGATAGATAGACCAAAAACTTCCCATAGAGATAGGAAACTCTTACACATCCTTAGCCTCAAAAAAACTTTTGATTGTAACCATATAAATGTCATGGTGAGAATTGAACTTCATGTATTGCTATCCTAAAACCCCTTATATCATTGTAAAGTCACTTCTAACTCTAAAAATCTGAATACATGAATAATTTTTGAATGTGGCAAGTTTTCACACTTGTGAGAAAAGCCAACCTCATTAAAAAATTGCAAAAGAATACTGATTCCAGTCCAAAAAAGGCATTTTATTTGATTGCTTAGAGCACTCCTTATTCATACTCATGCATCATGGGTATAAAAATATAGACCCCCCCCAAAAAAACCTGTCAGAAAATGTGAATATCTTTAAAAACACCTTTATGTGAGAAATCATTAATATAAGTTGGTGAGGCACGAAGTAAAAATGAACTGCACAGATAAGGATAAGTAGACATTACTCTTAAAGCAACTTATGTAGGATCTGCATTTATTTAAAATTAAATGACTGCTAACACATATTGACTATTTGCTTTGTAGTAGGTGTAATTATAGCCACTATACCTTTCTTTCTTTTTTTTTTAAAGACTTTATTTATTTATTTGACAGAGAGAGAGAGAGAGACAGTGAGAGAGGGAACACAAGCAGGGGGAATGGGAGAGGGAGAAGCAGGCCTCCTGCTGAGCAGGGAGCCCAATGCGGGTCTTGATCCCAGGACCCCAGAATCATGACCCAAGCTGAAGGCAGTCGCTTAACCAACTGAGCCACCCAGGCGCCCCACCACTATACCTTTCTTAATGCACCAAATCCTCACAACAAACTTCTGGGTTTGAGGAGCCACCAAGGTGTTTTCCACAGTGGCCATATCATTTTTTTTTACTTCCTTTTAAGGTATTCAGTTTGAACATTGTAAATAATGCAACATAGTACTTTGATATTACAGTATTAATATATTGCTTGATTAAAGATCTGCAAATCTTTGTCGTAATATATTTTAAGTTGAAAAATTACCTCAGAAGAGGGCACCTGGGTGGCTCAGTGGGTTAAAGCCTCTGCTTTCGGCTCAGGTCATGATCTCAGGGTCCTGGGATCGAGGCCCGCATCGGGCTCCCTGCTCAGCGGGGAGCCTGCTTCCCCCTCTCTCTCTCTGCCTGCCTCTCTGCCTCCTTGTGATCTCTCTCCCTCTGTGAAATAAATAAATAAATAAAATCTTTAAAAAAAAAAAAGAAAAAAGAAAAATTACCTCAGAAGATATATATGAAATTGTCAAACTCACAGATACAGAGAGTAGAATGCTTGTTGCCACAGGCTGGGACAAGGGGTAAGACTTAAGGAGGTATTACTCAAAGTTCCAGTTATATAAGATGAGTAAGTCCTAGAGATCTACCATACAATACAGTGCCCCTACAGTTAACAATACAATGTATTATATACTTAAAAATTTGCTAAGAGGGTAGATTTTTTGTAAAGTATTCTTATCATTCACACATACAAAACAGTCTAGTAGTAAATACTAAGGGCAGGAGAAAATTTTTGGAAGCGATGGATAGGCTTATGGCATAGATTAAGGTAATGGTTTCAAGGGTGTATGCTTACTACAGACTCATCAAGTTGTATGTACTAAATGTATATAGCTTTTTGTATGTCAATCATACTCAATAAAATCATGGGTTTGCACTACAGGAAGCAAATGACCACAATAATTTCAGGCATCTAGATGTTCCAAGTATGAAATAATTTTTACAAATCTAGAAGTTACAATATGCAATCTTAATTTTTTTGAGGGGTAGAGATGCTTCTAGTTACCTGACAATTCATTTTATCCCCTGTCTTGATTGTTGATATCTCCTGGTCCTTCCAAGAGAACACTTGTTAGAGGAGAAATAAAATTATTCTTTCAAGGATCTGATGGCTGCATTACAATCCAAGTCTGTTGTACATGACTACTATGGGGGTTTTGATAAAAATTCAAGGTCTCAGCAGGGAAGTATAGGTGGGAGAGTGCTGCCTGTTTCTCTTTCTGGCACTCCTGCCCTTTCACTGCTTCTATGAAATCCCAACATCCTTCCCATAAACTGTTTCCTATAATCTCAGCCAGAGTGGGCTTCTGCTGTTGTCTCCAGAGAAGTCACCATTCTCCTGGCCAACTCCTACTATTATTTCAGGCCTCAGCATAGATGCTGGAATTTTTATCCTACTTTGTACAAGAAGCAGAAATTTATGTTCCTTTACTTCCATTCCTTTCTTCCCCTACTTCCCAGGCTTCAAATGGTTAATGAGAGGAATGAACCCATTTTACTTATATATAATTATTCATTCTCATAACCCTGTGTTTCCTTATTTTCAATAGTTTTGTTTTCTATGGAATTTTCTGATTATATTCACAGTAGTTATTTATGCCTCAGTCCTTGTACTTCATTTATTTTGGTTTTTCTACTCTTTAATTCTTAATTTTGAATCCCTCAGTCAGCAGGGTATCCACAAGCAGTTACTGAGTCTTTGTCTTTGCACAACAACATACTTTGGCTGAGATTGGAATTCTTAATTACATGTCCTCCTTTTAAAATATTTACAAATTTTCCATTATCTTTAGGAACTCAGTACTGCAAAGAAGTCTGAAGACAGTAACTTAATTTCAGTCTCTTTTAAGGAAAGCTCTTTTCCTCCTCCCTGGTTGGATATTTACAGGATATTATAAATATTTTTGAATTTTTTTGACAAGGCATGTCTACTTTGAATTAATTTAGACTTTGACTATAATGAACCATTTTTCCAAATTAATTGTTTTTGTTTTTGTTTTTGTTTTTAGCATATTGGTGTTATTATTTCTCCTGTGTCAGTCAAGGTATAACCAAAGACCCAAAACCAGAGGGGATATTATTTATTACCAGGAAGGAAGATTTAGAGTCTCAGGAAAGTCTTTCCTTGAAAGAGGCAGAGTTTCAGCCACATTATTTCTCGGTTTCTACTATGGTTTTTCACCTAAGTTGGCAAAGATAGTAAAATTCCATGTGTTTCACAGAGCAATGGAATAGGAGCTTCCAGCTTTAAATTGTTAATGTCAGGTTCAAATAGGTATTACTAGATCTTACTTCCCAAATTCTATTCTACATTCAGAGCCAAGGAAGATACTTTAGAAAGATTAATCTTAAATTCATGAGGGTTGTCAACAGTCTTGAGTCACCCCAAATACGCAAACTCAAGTTGGCCCCAAATCTGTCAATTCCTTGAGTTCAAACCCAGGTTTTGAATTTTTAGGTTTCACACTAAAACTATGGACTCAACCATAAAAGGATAATAGATTTTATTAATAAAATAACAAGAACAAATGGGCATTATTATTATTGAAAAATGTGCCATCTTCTTAGATTACACTAGAGAAATAACTGAAAAAAATTATTGCTTATTCAGAGAAAATAAAAATTCTGAGAGTTTTAGAATACTGTCTCTAAGAAACATGATTGCCCTAAGTACCACAGGAAAGCAGAAGAGAAATTAAAATAAAGAAAAGAAAGAGACAGGTTAAGATAGAGAGAAAATATTTTCTTAGAGTAAGGTTGAATCTTCGGGAACATATTAAAGAGAAATGAAACTGAAAAAGAGCTCTTAATGGCCTTCAGATATAAAAGAGAAAGGAAAATACAGTAAGGTCTAACTGGTATTAAAGAGGTTATCAGATATAGGGAAAATATTTAGTTATTGTTAGATCAGAAACAATGAGTCCAAAAGTTTCAAAATTATCCTAAAAATCTGTTATGGACTGAACTGTGTCCTCCTAAAATTTATATGCTGAAGTCCTAACCTCCAATGTGACTATATTAAGAGAAAAGTTCTTTAAAGAGATAATTAAGATTAAATGAGGTTATAAGGGAGGGTCACTCAACGGATTAGTGTCCTTACAAGAAGAGGAAGAGATACCAGGGATGCGGGCATAGAAAAAAGGCCATGTGAGGATAAAATGAGAAGAGACACCTGAGAACTCATGAGCTCTCACTCTCTCTATATATGCATGAAGAATAAGCTGTGTGAACTCAAAGCAAGATGGTAGCCACCTACAAGCCAAGAGAAAAGGCCTCAGAATTAAATATACCCTGCTGCACCCTGATCTTGGACTTCCCAGCCTCTGAAACTTTAAAAAATAAATTTCTTTTGTAAAAGCCACCTAATTTGTGATATTTTGCTATCATAGTTCTACCAGACTAATACAAAATCTGAGAGGGAAAAAAAGTACACTAAAATAACACTCTTGAGAGAGCTAGGGTCCAGGACAATATTAAAAAGTAGATTCTTAAAATTGCTAATAAAGAATCTATGGTAAAATCAATTGATTTTCTTGCCTCCCTGTCTATATCCCTCTAATCCACTCATTTCTAAGAATCTGATTGTGTCAGTCGCTTACTCTAAACTCCACATGCACACACACAAAAGCCCAAACTAATTAGCTTGGAAGATAAGCCTTTCTAATACCTGGTCTCATTGTACCTCCCTGAATTATTTCTTCATAGATCCCAAACCTGCACCCTGGTTTCCAGTTGTATCAAACTATGTGCAGGCCTCTGAGCATTATTAACTTTAGCATGTAGTCCGTCTGTCTGATAGGCCCTTTTATCCTAGTCTGCATGGATCTTGCAAGACTCAACTTAAGTATCAATTCTACAAAGTTCTTCTTTACTCATCCAGATAGAATTATCCATGCATTTATACCATCTATAACATTTCATTTTTCTTAAATATTTCTCACATTACATTTTAAGCCAGTGGTTACCAAAAGATGTGATACAGCCCTCTAGGAGGTGTTCTGAAAATACAAGGGACACTTTTTTTATTTTAAAAAATTTTATACTTATTTATTTTTTATTTATTTAAATTGTACTCAGTTAACACAGTGAAATATTGGTTTCTGGAGTATAATTCAGTGATTCATCACTTATATACAACACCCAGTGCTCATCACAAAAAGTACCCTCCTGAATACTCTTCACCCATCTATCCCATCCCCCCTACCCACTTCCCTCCATCAACCCTCAGTTTGTTCTTTATCATTAGAGTCTCTTGTGGTTTCTCTCTCTCCCACCCCCACGTTCCCATATGTTCATCAGTTTTCTTTCTGAAATTATACATATGAGTGAGATCATATGATATTTGTCTTTCTCTGACTGATCTATTTCTTTTTTTAAAAAAAGATTTTATTTATTTATTTGACACAGAGAGAGATCACAGGTAGGCAGAGAGGCAGGCAGAGAGAGAGAAGGAAGCAGGCTCCCTGCTAAGCAGAGAGCCCGATGCAGGCCTCGATCCCAGAACCCTGAGATCATGACCTGAGCCAAAGGCAGAGGCTTTAACAGACTGAGCCACCCAGGCGCCCTGACTGATTTATTTCATTTAGCATAATACACTCTAGGCCTAGCCATGTCATGGCAAATGGCAAAATTTCATTCTTTTTGATGGCTGAGTAATATTCCACTGCATATACACCTACGTATACACACACACACACACACACCCCACATCTTTATCCATTCATTGGTCAATGGACATTTGGGTTCTTTCCATAGTTTGTGTATTGTTGATAATGCTATTATAAACATACAGGTGCACGTACCCCTTCAAATCTGTATTTTTATACCCTTCAGGTAAGTCCCTAGTAGTGCAATTGCTGGGTTGTAGGGTAGTTCTATTTTTAACTTTCTGAGGAACCTCCACACTGTTCTTCAAAGTGGCTGCACCAGTTTGCATTCCCACCATCAGTACAAGAAGGTTCCTATAAGGGCCATTTTTGGTTATCACAAGATTGGGAGGTTGGAGGACCACTATAAATATAAAATGGGCTGTGTCAGGGACGCTAAACACCTTGAAATAGGCAGACAGTCCTCTATAAAAAAAAGGCATCATGTCCAACTTTTGAATGTTCCTTTAGATTTTCATATAGGTGAAAAATTTATTTATAACTATCTGAGCTGAGATTCAAACTCTGGTTTATATATCACCAAAAATATGACTGCATACTGTTACATAATGAATTCACAGGAATATAACTACTATATAAATTGGGGAAAGAATGTACTTGGGTTTTGTTCAAAACTTTATCAAGTTGTTTCCATTTTAGAATGTCAGGTCACTGACAGTACCACCGTAAGGGGTATTTGAGTCACCAAAACAATACAACTAGATCAGTCTGTACTTGTAGCTATAGAATTATGGTGATTCTAAGTAAATTTACAAATTTCCTTCTTTGGATCTTATTTCAAATGTTAAGCATAAATTTAAAATGTGGGCACACATTCAGTTAAATATTTGAAATTAGGTACAAATTTAAACAAATGAACAGTCACCAATGTGCCTACTTTGCCAACTCATTTTCCTAATCAAGCTAACAAACCCATCAGGATTAAGTGAATATTTTACAAAGGAACATGCTGATTAAATTGGGAAAGATACATATATATTTCATACATATATATATTGAAAAATACTGAAAATGCAATACCATCACTGGAATTTTTTTTTAAAGATTTTATTTATTTATTTGACACAGAGATCAGATCACAAGTAGGCTGAGAGGCAGGCAGAGAGAGAGGAGGAAGCAGGCTCCCTGCTGAGCAGAGAGCCTGATGCGGGCCTCAATCCCAGGACCCTGAGATCATGACCTGAGCCGAAGGCGGTGGCTTTAACCCACTGAGCCACTCAGGCGCCCTGGAATTTTTGATAATGTTCTATGCAAAAGAAGAATAGGTCTCATTGTTTCCTTCAGAGCAACATAAACAATCACAAAATATGGTATGCTACACAACATTCAAGAAAAATTAATCTTAACAGCTGTATAAAAGACTACTACAAAGATGATAAAAGTACATAATATTAAATGATTTCCTCTGTTCCAGAGCACTGTTGCCTCAAGAAGATTACAAAAGTTGGGGCGCCTGGGTGGCTCAGTGGGTTAAAGCCTCTGCTTTCGGCTCAGGTCATGATCTCAGAGTCCTGGGATCGAGGCCCGCATCGGGCTCCCTGCTCAGCAGGGAGCCTGCTTCCCCCTCTCTCTCTGCCTGCCTCTCTGCCTCCTTGTGATCTCTCTCCCTCTGTGAAATAAATAAATAAATAAATCCTTTAAAAAAAAAAAAGATTACAAAAGTTGAAAAAAAACTGAATAATAACTCTTTATTACAAGTAGATGAAAGCAGGGCGCCTGGGTGGCTCAGTGGGTTAAAGCCGCTGCCTTCGGCTCAGGTCATGATCCCAGGGTCCTGGGATCGAGGCCCATATCGGGCTCTCTGCTCAGCGGGGAGCCTGCTTCCTCCTCTCTCCTCTCTCTCTGCCTGCCTCTCTGCCTACTTGTAATCTCTCTCCCTCTGTGTCAAATAAATAAATAAATTAAAATCTAAAAAAAAAAAAGTAGATGAAAGCATCCTATCTCAGAGAAGCTTTGCCACTTGCATATGTCAAGTACGCAAGGACAGAAGTTGTAGAGAAAGTTTATTTTCAAAATTACTGACAGTGAATAAAAAAGAACTGTCAATTTTGAAACCCTCAAAATTACTTAAAAAAAATACTTTTCCAACATCATTGCTTATATAACAGAGCATTAGTAAAGATAGTTTAGAGCCAACTTAAAAAAGATGGACACACATACACACAAAACCTCATAGAAAAAAAGATCAGGACTGTGGAGACCCAAGGCAGGGGACGAGAGGAGGGGGAACTGGAGGAAGGTGGTCAAAAGATACAAACTTCCAGTTATAAGATAAATACGCACTAGGGATCTGAAAGAAAACATAGGCAGTAATCTCTTAGACATGGGCCTTAGCAACATATTTATGGATATGTCTCCTCAGACAAAACAAACAAAAGCAAAAATAAACTATTGGGACTATACAAAAAAAAAAGCTTTGCACAGTAAAGGAAATGATCAACAAAATGAAACAACAATCTACTGAATGTGAGAAAATATCTGCAAATGATAGATCCAATAAGGGGTTAGTATCCAAAATATATATATGAGTTCTCTATATATGAGAAACTCATATATATGAGAAAATATATATGAGAACTCATACAACTCAACACCAAAAACAAAAACGAAACACAAAACAAAAGCCCAACAATCAGATTTAAAAATGGGCAGGCAACCTGAATAGACATTTTTCTAAAGAAGACATACAGATGGCCAACAAACACATGAAATGATGCTCAGTATCACTCATCATCAGGGAAATGCAAATCAAAATCACAATGAGATATCACCTTACACCTGTCAGAATGGCTAGGATCACAAGGACAAGAAATTACAAGTGTTGGCACAGATGTGGAGAAAAGGGAACACTTGCGCACTGTTGGGGGGAATAAAAATTGGTGCAGCCAATGCGGAAAGCAGTATGGAGGTTCCTTAAAAAATTAAGAATGGAAATACCATATGATCCATTAATTCCACTACTAGATATTTACTCAATAAAAACAAAGAAAACTCAAAGAAAACAAAACCACTAATTTGAAAAGATATATGCACCCCTTTGTTTATTATGGCATTATTTACAATAGCCAAGATATGAAAGCAACTCAAGTGTCCCTCAATAGATGAGTGTATAAAGAAGAGGTAGTATTAAAAAAAAAGAAGAAGAGGCAGTATATATATATCTATATATTTTATATAGAGAGATATATATCTATATCTATATACACGCAATGAATATTACTCAGCCATTAAAAAAATGAAATTTTGTCATTTGTGACAACACGGATAGGCCTAAAGGGTATTATGCTAAGTGAAATGAGTCAGACAGAGAAAAGACAAATACCATATGATTTCATTTATAGATAGAATCTAAAAAACAAAACAAACAAACAGACTCTTAAATACAGAGAAGAAACTGGTGGTTGCCAGAGGGGAGGCTGATTGGTGGATGGGCAAAATAGGTGAAAAGGAATTAAGAAATACAAATTTCCAGCTATAAAATAAATAAATTACAGACATAAAAATTACAGCATAGGAAATATGGTCAATAAATAACACTGTAATAACATTATGTAGTGACAGATGGTGACTACACTTATTATGGTGAGCACTGAGTGATGCACAGACTTGTCGAATTACTGTGTTGTACATATTATGTTGACATACAATGTACAATGTACATAATACTGTAGGTCAACTATACTTCAATAATAAAAAATAAGTACTAGGGATGTAACTAAAACATGTGACTATAGCTAACACTGCTGTATGTATACAAGTCATTAAGAAAATAAACCATAAGAGTTCTTATCACAAGGAGAATTTTTTTCCTTTATTTTCTTCTTTCTTTCCCTTTTATTGTATTTATATGAGAAGATCAATGTTAGATGAACCTCTTATGGTAACCATTTTACAATGTATGCAAAATAAGCTGTTATGCTGTATGCCTTAAATTTTATACAGTGATGTATGTCGATTATTTCTCAATAAAAATAAAACTGGAAAAAATATATAGCAGAGGCATTCCTAAGTTTCCTTTCACTTCTAAAACATTATAATGCCATTAGTTTTAAAATTGTGTGCATTTAGTTCATTAGAAAACAGTACTACTTTCCATCTCCACATGTTTAATCCTTAACAAGAGGTACAATTATATTAAACCTGTATCTGTAGAAAAGATGAGTTCAGGAAATGAGTTTAACAACACGAAGCAGTGTTCTTTCTTTGGGAGTAAATAAAATGATATATGAAAAGGTATTCTGTTATTCTTACTTTCCTCAACACAGTTCTGAACTTTGCCTACCTGTCAGGAATACAACTGAAAATGATTTTAATATCTGAGGTATTTCCTCATCTTCAGTCATTCTCATACACTGCCACAATGTATACCTTCTTGGGCTACCACCTAGATGTATTTTTAAATTCAACTCATGTTTAACTCAGCATTTATGTTAAATGGCAATAGTCTTAATATCATGAATTTGATGTACTAAACTTATATTACTCATCAAAATAAAACTATTAGTATTGAAGTAAAATAAAAAATATATATGGGATAAAAAACCCAACTGATTGAAATGCAAATGACACATATTACTTCAGGTAATTACAATTTTATAAGTTTATTCATTTTTCTAGTAAATTCACATTAAAATAAATGCCAATTTGGGTGCCTGGGTGGCTCAGTGGGTTAAAGCCTCTGCTTTCGGCTCAGGTCATGATCTCAGGGTCCTGGGATCAAGGCCCGCATCGGGCTCCCTGCTCGGCGGGGAGCCTGCTTCCCCCCTCTCTCTCTCTGCCTGCCTCTCTGCCTCCTTGTGATCTCTCTCCCTCAGTGAAAGAAATAAATTAAAAAAAAAAATAAATGCCAATTTTGAGTGTCATTATCAGCATAATTAAAAAGTAATACTATGTATATTGAAATATAGCTCTCTACAAAACTAAACGCATTCTTGTAAATGTTCCTTACTTCTGCTCATATAACTATAGTAAAATTCTTAATTTAGTGGGTTATATGTCAGATTTTAAAATTATATATAAAATTGTATAATTAATATATGTATCATAAATGCATGTACAAGTAATTCATTTCATAAATATATTTCTACTTTCTAATGGTGTTTTGATCTAAGTTACTATGTGTCATTAGTATTCCCTATAAATATCACAGTTTGCAAATAATAACTGAGGTGCATCATATATACCTAATACTTAAATTGAAGAACTTACTTTTCACAAAAAGTATGTTCTAAATAGAAGAATAAAAGTACATTTTTATATATATACCTTATACTAAATGATAACTATATTTGCAAGTGTTAATATTAAAGGAAATCAGAAAGAAAGAACCAAATGTTTTTAAAAAGTCATTTTGTTATTCATCAGCGATACTTAATAACTGATAATTACTGAGATAAAGTCCATGGATCAATGAATGTTCAAAAGTAATATGACAGATTACCCACAATCTTTCAAATGTCAATGAAGAATCTGAACATCTTATCCAAATAAGATGATTCTCCAATAAATTAAAAAAAGATTTTGGGGGTGCCTGGGTGGCTCAGTCATTGGGCATCTGCCTTTGGCTCAGGTCATGATCCCAGGGTCCTGGGATGGAGACCCACATCGGGCTCCCTGCTCAGCGGGAAGCCTGCCTCTCCCACTCCCCCTGCTTGTGTTCCCTCTCTCACTATCTCTCTCTCTCTGTCAAATAAATAAATAAAATCTTAAAAAAATAAATAAATATAAATAAAAATGAAAAAAGATTTGGCTTACATTACAGGGTTCTGTGGAATGTCTGATATAGTGAATGAAAAAATAAATATCAAATTTGAAATAATGCAAGAGAGTGAGGTATATCTTCCAAGCCATATTTGAAAAGGCCCTTCTCTTTATTCAATTTATAATTATTTTAATTTACATTTTATGTTTTAATATTTAATTTTTAAATAAGCAGAAAAGCTGAAAGACCAGGACAATAAACACCTATACCCACACTACCTAGATTCAACAAAGTATTTTGGCACAATTGGCTCCTATGTGTATGTATGTATATTTTGGCTAAAACATTTCAAAGTAAAATATAGATATCATCCCACTTTATGCCTAAATTCTCAAACATAAATCTCCTACATATAAGGATATACTCTTACATGGCCACAACAGTATTATCACATCTATGACAACTTGGGATAATTGTCTAATGTCATTTTCAAATGTCTTCAATTGTCCCCAAAATACGTTTCATAATTGTTTTTTTGTTGTTTTCAATAGGGATCTAATTAAGGTTCACACTTTGTATTTGTTTGTTATACAACTCTTCCAGTTTCTTTAATCTAGAAAATTTCTTGAACCTATCTTAAAACAATTCTACATTCTGGATGCTTCTGATTGTCTCCTTATGATGTGGTTTAACTTATTCCTCCCTCTCTCCCCTGTAAATAGGAAATTCATTCTATAGGCTTAATTAGATACATGTTAAACATTTTTGGCAGAATGCATCATGTGTGATGCTTAGCCTTCATATTCACTCACATAGGAAGTAGGAAAGAGCAATCCTTACCCTATTAAACTAATGCCACCCACGTGATAATGTGGGTAAAGAGAAAGTCAGATCTCTCTTAGGAAAGATACATTTATAGCATCAATGACCTCCTTCTTAAACTTTAAGGAAAGGGGACCAATCTCATTAAAATTGAAGGGAATTCTCAGGGCTTTTTCAACAAATGAAATACTTAAAAATAACCTTGCTCATTGGGGCCTTTTATAGTTTTCAGCTTTGCAGTATAATCTATCTAACATGAAGATAGATTAAAAATACTTGACTCAGAAATATATTGCGCTCATTTGGATGCAATGATAATTAGACTCAAAGACAGTTAACATTTTACAATAGCAGATTGGACAGTTTTAAACAGATGTGAAATATGTCAGCCAGCATTTTCAAAAGAAATTAATTGATCTTCAAAAGGACTTGAGGACAAACCATGATTTAACCAAACTGATTAAAAAGATTTAGAATCCAGCTAAGACTTTCACACCCACCTATCTGAAAATTACCCAAATTATGGCAGCATTTCCTGCTATCTATATATTTGAGAGTGGTTTCAGTCAGTATGCTCACTGCAAGTCATGAAAACCAACTGCAAAGATGCAACAGGACATTTTAAACTAACTTTAATAGACTTAGTACAAAATATTAAAACACAGACATCTCATTGAATTTCAATAAAATAGTTTTCAAATATTTCATACTTACATATGTTAAAAATTTTGAGTACTCTTATAAGACATACATGTTATAAACTTATATTCTGAAACTATGTGTTAATTCTTTGGTTACTTGTTTTGTTTCTATTTAACTCTGATATTGAGGCCCCATAGCCTCTTGTATGGCTACTTCTTTTACCAGTCTATTTTTACTCATTGTTGCTTATTAAAAAATAGTCTTTGACATATCTTTAATTTCTAGAAGCTGGATATATAACTTAATAAATTATGGAATTTTTGATAGAGTAAAAGTTTTCTGAGATACTAGTACTCCATGTCATAATATAGAAAATTATTTCACCCTTCATTTAAAAATAATGCCCAACTCATTCTACAGCATCTTCTTCCTTTGACAGCCTATAACTTCTCTTCACATGTTTTCCCTACCTCAGTTAAATGTTTCTCCTTCTTTCCTATCACATACAAACTAATTTGGTTTCTTTTAGTCTATCCTAAACTATTCCTATTCTGGGGCCACACATGCCTGTGCTCATTTTTTGTTCTGTACCCCTTGTAAGGAAAGACTTATAACTTTCTTATTCATTTTAGTAGATAAAAGCATCTGACTACATCATTATATTTTCCAGACTGATTATACCTGAAAATTAAAATGTTGTATATACACATTATTTGATTATGTATTATTTTCTTTTTATGTCTCTTTTATATTACATTCAGGACAATGTTGATTCTTTTAAAAATGTGGGTAAATATATATGACATAAATTTTCCATCTCAACTGTTTTAAATATACATTTTAGTAGTGTTAAATATGTTCACATTGTTGTCCAACCAATCTCCAGAACATTATGATCTGCAAAACTGAAACTCTATACGCATTAAACATTTCCCCATTCCTCCCTGTCCCAGCCCCTGAGGACAATGTTGATTTTTAAATTGGGTACATAAATAAATTATATTAAATGTTAATTAAACTAAATTAAAATTTCATTTTAGAGCAGAGAAGAAATTTTACAAATTATTTTTTAAAAGAAAGAAAAAGAAATAAGAAAGAAAAAGAGGGAGAGAGGGAGAGAGAGAGAGAGAAAGAAAGAAAGAAAGAAAGAAAGAAAGAAAGAAAGAAAGAAAGACCGACCGACCTTGGGTCTAACAGGGTGTGATGGTGAATTTTATGTATCAAGTTGACTAGGCTAAGGTATAACCCAGATAGCTGGTAAAACATTATTTCTGAGTGTGTCCATGAGGGTGTTTCTGGAAAAGATTAGCACTTGAATCAGTAGACTGGGTAAAGAATATTGCCTTCACCAATGTGGGTGGGCACCATCCAATCTATTGAGGGCCTAAACAGAAAAAAAAAGGCTGAGGAAAGGTGAATTGGCTCTCTGTTGAGCTGGGACTTCTATATTTTCCTGCTCTAGGACATTGATGCTCCTGGTTCTCAGGTCTTAGAACCTAGATGGAATTACACCACCAGCTCGCCTGGTTCTCCAGCTGGCAGTTGGGGATCATGGAACTTCTCAGCTCCAGTAACTCTGTGAGCCATTTCTATAACAAATCTCAAGAACTCTGAGTAATACACAGAGTCAAGGACCACTACTCTAAGCTACTTGAAAGAAGAGTGTCTTATTTATCTTGGTATTTCCAAGGCTTATAGCACTGGGTAAATAATACAAGTTCAATAAATGTTGTTAAAAACAAAACCACAGGGCGCCTGGGTGGCTCAGTGGGTTAAAGCCTCTGCCTTCGGCTCAGGTCATGATCTCAGGGTCCTGGGATCGAGCCCCACACCGGGCTCCCTGCTTCCTCCTCTCTCTCTGCCTGCCCCTCTGCCTACTTGTAATCTCTCTCTCTCTCTCTCTGTCAAATAAATAAAATCTTAAAAAAAAAGAGGGTTATAATTGCTTTTAAGACCACTCTAGTATGCTGTAATCACGATGGTAAAGTTCTCTTCTGGTGAAAATTGGTACTTTGTGAACACCAAGTTTCATAGTTTGAAAGAACACCTAGGGTGACTGAAAAAAGGAAATTAGAATGATTCCTTTCATAAGCTCCCAACACACAGCATATATTACTTATCAGGGAAGCATAAAATTGTTGTCTAAAAGCAAAAAAGGAAAAAAAATAAGCTAGAGAAGGTGAACTAGCCTACAGAGTCTGAAACACAGGAAAACAGGTGTGGGACTCTGGTTCTAGTTGTAAAATAATTTTATTTGAATTACAGATTACATAAAAATTAACCATACATCATTTTTTTATTTCAAGTTTTTATTTAAATTCTAGCTGGCTAACACATAGGGTAATACTGGTTTCGTATAAAATTTAGTGATTCATCATTTACATATAACACCCAGTGCTCATCACAAGTGCCCTCCTTAATACCCATCACCATACATCATTTTCTTAAGCAAAGGAAGAAGCCTGAGTCAGACTTAAACTACATTAACATTGAAAAATGGAATATTAAAGCAGTAGTACAGGAGTCAATTGGTTCCTGCTGGCCTATAACATTATGTTGTATGCTTACCATGGGTGGGTTTCATGATATGTAAATATCTCTCAATAAAATAAAATAAAATAAAATTTAAAAACCCTGCTGCCATTTACTGAATACCATAACAGGAATTTATACTAGGATTTAAATAGCACTGCCCTCAGTGATATGCTGTTAAATTTTTTTAAAAAGTTAACTGATAGAAAAAATGTTTAACACATGATTTACAATAATGATAAAAATCACAAGTCATTTTATTGTAAATTCCACACACCCACACTTCAGTGTGACTTGCTACTTGCAAAATCCACTGCTAATTTTTATAATTATTTCACCAACAGCAGTGTCATGAATCCAAACTATAAATAAATGCTTGATTTTTATCCAATCAGCAAAGAAGTTGCTCACATTACTGACAAGAGTGTAGTTCTGACATGAATGTTGGTTGATATTTTCGTTTATATTTATGAGTAAGACAAAAGCGAAACAATGAAGATGTATGCCAGGACTTCACTTGTTCTTCAATGTAAGCAAGAACTTAGCTGAAATCATGGTAGTTTTCAAATACTGAAAGAAAATTTCCTCAATTTTGAGAAGCTATTGACAATGTGACAACCACAGATCAAACACTTTAAGTTTAATCTTCATTAACATTTTTACTATCACTTTAAGTCTGAACACAATCAACATTTAGTAAATCAAGCTCTGCTTTGTTTCATTTGAGATTTTCCATAGTGTAAATACTCTCACCGTGGCTAGTTTCAAGCAACCACTGTGACATCAATGAATGCAGAGTTGAGATGTGCAATATCACATCACTCCATAGTATTTCCACATATAGATACAATCGACATACTCTTATAAGCGTTGCTTATAGTAAAACATTGTAAAACAATTAGTGATGAATTATGAGGTTTTTAACTTTTGTTTTAAAAATAATTTGTTGATGTCATTTAATTTTTAATAATGAAAGTGTTTAGCCTCCAGCTCATTAAACTGATATTTTAACAACTGGCTCTCATCGATCTGGTCTAGCACACCACTGACTGCCCCTTTCACCACTGAGAAAGCCAACGCTCACACAGGCTGTCACTAACTAGGCCTGGTCACAACAGGACAGTGCCACCTGTCTGTCGAATTCCAAACGTTCTCCCATCCACTGTGCCTCTCTTTGAAATGTAGCTGGTGATCTACTCACAATCAACATGTGCGTGGATTTATCATGTGTTGGATAGCACTGCTTTCCTTAGCAACAGGTGGAATGCAAAACCCGACTACACAGAAAGGAAGGAACACACAGAAAGAGCACAACTACTTGACAGTTTTGTTCAAGACCTGGCAGCATCAGTTCCCCAAGAGATTTGGCCAATTTAAGATTAAGCAACCAGCAACTGAGCAACAACTGGTAAAAATGATAGATCGTCTATTGGTGTTTTTTTCCTTGTTATTGTTGCTTTTTGCACATTTTCACTGTATTTAATAAAAACGTTATTAAAGACTTACCTCATCGGTCAGAGCAAAGGATAAATATTAAAAATCAAATAAATAAGTTTCCAGGAGAGAAAAACAAATTTATCAAGAACAAATCGCTTAGCTCTCAACACAAATTGAACTTTGGCCCAAGCCTGGCCCACACCTTCGCAACTATATCAGTTTCAAATAAGCCGCCTCTGCGGGCCCTGACTGCTAACTCGCGGCCCCAGGGTGTGACATCACCACATCCCAGCTTCACATCTCCCACTTCAGGCAGTTGGGGACAGAATATAATCATAATTAGAGTCCGATCGCCACAAGTCATAAAGTCCCTCGGGAACAATCTTAATTTACACTGTGGAGTTCCAGTTCACAAGTGTTTTTGAAACTTTTTAAACACAGTAAGTTTCAGCAAAAAAGGCGCCGTCTTACCGAGCGCCCCGGACGCTTCAACTTCATACACAGCCTCCACAGCAGCGGCGGCGCCAGCGAAGCGCGGCGCCTACCGCCAGCGCCAGAGCCGCACTTGCGCAGTCAGTTCCTTCGCTAGCGGCTCAGCCCCGCCCCTCAGAGACGCTAAGTTCGCTGGAAGGCACCCGGCGTGGAAACGCTCACGCGCAGGCGCAGTCGGGCTGCCTTCGCGGAGCCGGAGGTTTTTCTTCTCGCGTGTCCTGGGTCTTTGGTTCCCGAAGTGCCATTGGGCCCTGCAGGTGCTGAAGGGCTGGGGTCGTGGACCCCCATAAGGTGTCAGCAGCACGGAGGTGCAGGGTGTTGTCGAGGGTGCGGGGCCGGGGGCTGCCAGCGGCGCGCTCCGCCCCGGAGCCCCCGCCCCTGCTCTGGGCCAGGGCCTGGCTCCAGCCCCTGTCCCGGCCCCGGCCTCGGCCTCGCAGTTTACCCTACTGGTGATGCACCCCTGCGGAGGGCAGGACGACTCTGCGGCCGAGGGCGTCCTGAGGCAAGCTCCGGCCCTGGGGGACGGCGCCGGTGCAGGCAAGCCCCTTAGGTACCTATGCGATGTGGCGGGGGCTGGCGAGGAGGAGGCAGGGGAGGACGAAGCCGACCTGCTGGACACTTCCGACGCCCCAGGGGGAGGCGAGAGCACCGCTAGTTTGGAGGATCTGGAGGACGAGGAGACCCACTCTGGGGGCGAGGGTGGCAGCGGGGGAGCCCGGAGACGGGGCAGCGGGGGCGGCAGCATGAGCAAGACCTGCACCTTTGAGGGCTGCAGTGAGACCACGAGCCAGGTGGCCAAGCAGCGGAAGCCTTGGATGTGCAAGAAACACCGCAACAAGATGTATAAGGACAAATACAAAAAGAAGAAAAGTGACCAGGCCCTTAGTTGCAGTGGGTCCGCCCAGCCTGGCAGCGCGGGAAACGTCAGACTGGAGGTATCAGACCTTAGCTGGGGTCTTGGGGGAGTGGAGGTGGTTAGAAGAAACTCCACTCTTACCTCGAACCGCATTTCCGGCACTACCCACCGGCTCCCAGATGGGCCAGGCTGCTGGGGCTGGACTTGTGTTTGAGAGTTAGGGAGTGCTTGTCCAAAATTAAAGTTTATACACACATGTGCAAAGCCTTAACAGTTCTGTTGCACCCTTTTAATAGATGAATAAATGTCAATGGAAATGATGTGATACATCAGCAGATCCGTCATTTCAAAGGTCTGGGATATGAGCAGGAAGGACAAATAGTAGTTGATTGATCTGGTTCATTGCTAAAGGAGGAGGCCAAGGGACTTAGGAAGGTAGATGAAATTGTACTTTGGAAAAGGTCATTTCTTCCTGATTTTATTACCCTATTCACAACATACTGTTATCAGTATGCCTATTCTTAGTAAGCAGTTCTTAGCAACCCTATGCTTAGTACTCCGTTCTTAGTGTCCTGTTCTCTCTTAATCTTATTCTTTGTACTCTGTTCTCAGTAATTCTATTCTCAGTAACCTTTCTCAGTACCCCCATGCTTAGTACCCTGTACTTAATACCTTATTCTCAGTATCCCTGTTCTTAGTGCCCTTTTCTCACTAGCCCTTTTCTTAGTGCTCCTAGAAAACAAAATGGAATAATAATGGGGTGTAATTCTAAGGAAGATTTTTGGAGTGTTTGATTTGAATTGTTGAAGGTTAAAGCCCGTGCTTTGGTGTTGGACTTTCGGCCATAAATCTCCATTCTATCATTTGCTGTGTGTGGCCTTAAACAGGTTATTAAACTTTTTAAAGCCCAGCTTCTTCATCTGTAAAATAGCTTCTTCATCTGTAAAATGTGTATTAAAATGGCACCTAGTTCATAATGCTGCAGTGAATATGTGAGATATTCCATATTGAGTGTTCACACAGCATCTAGCAGATAGTAAAAGTCAGTAAACTATTATTGTCATTATTAGTGGTATACTTTGAAGTTGTTATAGATAAGCAGATATTTCATCCTGTGGACTTTACTTTTAATAAAAGCTATAATCCCTCAGTATATTTTCATTGAAAAATTTAATTTTCTTAAAAATGATCCAGAAGATTTTTTATACTGAAAACTATTCTAGGATATATTCTAAAACTCTTTAAAAATTTTCTTAGTTTTTGCTGCACTTGAACAGCAGCCTCATTGCTAAAACTTTAGACTTTGGAATTGTTTACAAATGTGATGTTCTAAATATTTTTAAAATCTATAGTCATCAGCATGTCACACTTAATTCATACTGATTAGGGTCTGAGTGACTTTACCTTTTATCCCATTGAGTCTTAATTTGTTTAGGATAAAAGGACTTATTTGAGAATCTGATGAAACCTAATGAACTCTTTTCCCAAAAAAATACACATAGGTAGGTATTTAATTTTGCATACACATTACAGAGTTCAGGACTCCTGTGGATCTTAGGTTTAAAACCTGTATCCACATCCTTGTAAAATATATTTTACCAAATCTTGGATTACAAGTACTATGGAAATAAACATCTCACTTATTACAGAATGAAAGTTGGTAAGGGTCATGTTTGCCCTCTATACATTCCAAATTCACTTCAGAATATATAGAGAGAAGATAATATACTCCTTTTCAAGAAAGAAGTATTTTATCTATAGCTATCTTCTTCTTTTAACTGTCCAACTTTTACATCTACTGTTTGAGGGGAATGTATAAAAGGCAAATAGATACTGAATTACCTCCCACAAAAAGAGCCTTAATAATTTTCCTATTCTAAAATAATTTGCATGAAGAGAAATAACTGCTATAAGCAAAAATTAATACCCTCCTATACCATTTGTCTTGTGTTATGGGACACTATACCAGTTACGAAGAGATTTTAAGAGCTGTAAGTCTTTATCTTTGTCCAATTGAGTGTAAAGAAAATAACCAACAGTTACCATCAGAATATAAGGGCTAACTATATAGTATTACTTTAATAGTGGAGAGGAGGATAGATCCTTATAGGCTGAGATACTCCAGAAAGGCTTTGCAGAGAAAATATAACTCTGAATATGCCAGGAAGTGTGGCTAATAGTTTAATCTTAATCAGCTAAGTTTCTTACGTGCCAGGCACTGTGCTAAGCTGTAAATGGAGTCTCACACCCTTCAGCAATGCTACATAGATGCTATATTTTACACACGTGGAAACTAAGGCACAGAGAGTTTAAGTAACTTGGCCTAGGTCATACAGCCAACAAGTATTCAAACCCAAGCAATCTGATTCTAGAGCCTTCACTCTATCCCCACTCTATATTGCTTCCCTCAAATTTTTGTAGATAAAAAAAAGAGGAACACATCTTAGTAAAGGAAGGGAAGTGGGAGTACAGATGACACTTTTGGGAAGAAGCAAGGGGACCGTTCTAAATAAAGCAGAATATTTATGTGGAAAATTCATGGAAAATAAATTTGGAAAGAGAATTTGAACCCAGTTTTTGTATGGTATTGAATGCCAGACTATGGGATTTGGGTTTGGAGTCTTCAAATGAAGTTTTAATTAGGAAGTAATGGGCTCTACTCTAATGGGGTGGATTAAACCTGAGGCCTAGAGATTTAGAGATTATTTAGGAGATCATTATAGTAGGACTGTAAGTGGTGATAGGGGTCTTCTGTAGCATGAAAAGCAAGATTAGAAATTAAGGTACTTAAAATCATGTACATAAATCAAGTTAAATAAGGAACAAATGTATATGATATTTAGTCCATGCATCTAAAAATTATGCTATAGGAGAAACACATAAAGGAACTAGGGATAAAAGAATAGACTTATGGGAGTGATGATTATCCTTATATATCCTTAAAAGGCTGTCATTTGGAAGAAGCAGTAGGTTTATTTTGCATAGTTCTATGTAACTAGGACATTTAGGTGAAAATCACAAGAGATAGTATTTCAGCTCAGTTGAAATAAAAGCTTACCTAAATGGAGTTATTTAAAACTAAACGGGATGCCTCAAAAGTTGGTAAACTCCTTAGGACAAAAGGTGTTGAAAATGTTTGAAAAGGGAATCCCAACATTGTAGAAGTTTGGACTAGCTGACTTAAGGTTATTTCTACTACAAGTTTTTGTGATTTTGTAACATTAACATTGTGAATCTGCATAGTACTTTGAGGTTGTGAGAATATAGGGTACTCTGCCCTCAAGTCAGTTTCATGATTCCATTTCTTGTGCATATAAAAATGAAACAGTGGCACACATAGTTAATCCTGTGGAAAGAGAAGAAATTATTTTTGTTTCCTTTGGGTATCAGAATGCTCTTTTATAGTTTTGTTTTTTTACATTTTGCGGCCTAAAATGTTTAGGGATTAAACATTTTTGTCACATCAGGTTGATAAACTTCCCATAGGCAAGAGAGAAAGTGGCCTTTCTAACAGAGAACACAGGGGCCAGTAGAGACAGGTCAAGAGAAGAAAACACCTTCAGTAACCACCTAAATGAAAAGTAAAGAGAGAAGAGTAAATTTACGTATGGCTTGGCTTTATGTAAAACATTTATAGTTTTATATTTGCTTAGTCAGCATTATTGGATGTGATCAGTATTGTACTATGGTTTTATAAGAGTCAGAGTATCTCAGTTAACTACAGTATTTAGTTATGTCAGGAAAATTGTGAGTTTTTAAGATTTGTTCAAGGAACTAGGAATACAGATTTGGTAGTTAGGGATGCTGAGTTTGTTTGGGTAAGGATATCTCACAGTATGGTTTTCATTTTAGGACTTAGCTATTTTGTCTATACCAGTGGCTGGAGATTATTTACACCAGTGCTTTCCAGTCTTTTCAAAGCCAGTTTGTCATTTTCCTCCTAGCGACTTCCAAATTTTGAAAGCCTTGTCTACCGGTTGCTTCTTTAATATTTTACTGCCTCTCCCTGTTTAATTGTTGTTGTTAACTGGATAAAAAAATATCAGAGTGTCTCTAGCAATATGTAAATTGCCTTTGAGTATATATTCTATCCAAAGCAGGCAGACTGTTTTGGCCTAGATAGCTTTATCTGAAGAGAATGTTCAATTTTCACTTGGCATTTTTTGAAATATTGAAAAGAGCTCACAGGTAACTCTTTGCTCCTCCCACTTCAACCCCACTATTGATTTTGAGACCTTCAAGAGACTGGAGATCTGAGGTTGGAAATTGAGGGACAGGGAGTGAGGAGTGTTCTATAAAATTAACTGCCAGTGTCTTATCTATGACTTAATGAGGGCTTTTCCCAAAGTTTCACAGGGACTGGGCAAGAAGGAAGAGAAGCTGAGGGCCCATTCATTGCATCATTGAAAGCATACAATTATGGATTATTGTATTATGTTAACTGTTAACCCTATTTGCATTTTTATCATTTATCCCAGGAAAGTACAGATAACATACTCTCCATTGTTAAACAAAGAACAGGAACCTTTGGGGATCGTCCTGCAAGACCTACTCTTTTAGAACAAGTGTTAAATCAAAAAAGACTGGTAAGTATTTGCAATGACTTGGATGGAACTAGAGGATATTATGCTAAGCGAAATAAGTCAACCAAAGAAAGACAATTATCATATGATCTCTCTGATAAAAGGAATTTGAGAGGCGGAGAGGGGGAGGTCGTGGGGGGTAGGGAGGGAAAAAATGAAACAAGATGGGATCAGGAGGGAGACGAACCATAAGAGACTCTTAATCTCAGGAAACAAACTGAGGGTTGCTGGGGGGGTGGGAGGGTAGGGATAGGGTGACTGGGTTATGGACACTGGGGAGGATATGTGCTATGGTGAGTGCTGTGAATTGTGTAAGCCTTATGATTCACAGACCTGAACCCCTGGGCCAAATAATACATTATATGTTAATTTAAAAAAAAGACTAGTAAGTATCTGTAAAGTAATTACAAATTTATTATCAGAAGTTGTCAGAATTATTTAGATTTTTGAGATTTTAAGACTTGCTCAACTGGTCATCAGAATGAATTGTTCCTTTGCCAGTACACACTGGAATCTCATAATACTCTCCCAAAACAAACCTTTATTCCTATATCTTCATTGACTAAACCTTGGATATCTGAGCAGAATGGGGTTTTAAAGCAGACTTTGTACTGAATTCTGTGGTTTGTGGAAAAATCCATTAGTAGTATGGAAGTAGGATGAGACCAACATTTAATGAGGATTCCTATTATAAGTTTGCTAGAAGGCATCAGATTCAATCAGAAAAGGAGAGATTTATCAATAAATATGGAAATAATGGGGTAATAATTTGAAGACAAAAAGAGAGTTTAGCTCATCATATCACTATACATCAAACTAAACTAATAAAGATTTTTAAAATAAAAAGAAAGTAGAATTGAGACTTAATCTTCAAAATCTTTTTCTAGCTTAAAAGAAAGAGAAGTACAAAGTAATGAATACTATAGTCAAAAATGGTGATAAAAATGCAAACTTCAAGCTAACATATAGGAAAAATATTTGCAACACATTTAAGACACTATGGTTAATATGGTTGACATTTTTAGTTTACAAAATAGTCCTATACACTGATGAGGAAAAATGTTGGCTTCAGTACATTGCAAAAGAATAAATAGGAATAAAAGCAGAAATGCTACCATTAATTGATATGAAAAGGTATTCAATATCAGTAAAAATCACAATAAACAATACAGCAAATGAATATTATTTAAAAGACATCACAGTGATGTTGGGGGTTTCATGAAATGGGCACTCTCATTCTATTGGTCATATTGTATACGTATCAGACTTCTACAAAGCAGTTGGGCAATGGTATCAGGAGTCTCAGCAGGAAATAAGCCCTATATAAAGATAAAGTTAAGCATAAAGATGTTGCCAGAAATGTAATTATCACAAGTAGTAAAATAGTAGTTAAAACAACCTAAATGTTCAACAGTTTCATAGTAGCTGAGTAGACTATTGTGCATTTACTTAATAGAATATTGGTATATCTTTACACACAATTTTTTATTGACGTATAGTAAATAAGTTTAAAAGAAATAACTAGAAAATGTGCTGTGTTCTAATGTTAAGTTTTAATATCAGTGTTTAATGATATTATTTCCACCTTGCTTGGTTTATCTTTTTTAATTTTGGGGGACCAAAGTTGTTTTTTTCTCATCAATTTATAGAAGTATTTTATTAAAGTAAAACCACATTAACTATAGTGTTATACTTGTTAATGACTATATTTAAAAATGGTAGGTGTACAAAACAATTTTTTTAGATCAGTCATATTCTGTCTTTTCTGAAATTTTTGTAATGTGCTAACACTTTTATTAATACCTGTATACACACACACACACACACACACACACACACACACACACACACTTCTTTTTAATTTCTTCAGAAAGACTTAATAGGCTAGTGGGAGAAATTGAATCCTTAAATGGATTTCCAAACTGGCATCTAACTGCCATTTTCACATATGGCCCCTTATCATATCCTTGTTTTTTTTTGCCATAACCCTGGGCCAGTGCTATTCTTGGCTGTTTGCTCTTATGTTTCATAGATAGTATATATGCTAGCATAACATAAAGCATTTCCTTTGTGTACAGAGTCACTGATAAGATTAGGCTTCACCTGTTACTTTAGGTTTTAGTATTTTGATGTATGACATCAAATTTTATTATTCTTAGTTTGCAGTTTAATGCAGTGCATCAGGTGCAAGTGTGAATTCTGTTCAGGCACATTTTGTTTTGTAAGCATATTATCCCTTGTGTAGAGAGATATCAGTAATTTTATAGCATGAAGGTAATCTAATCCCATAAGAATAATGTTAATAAATATATTTTTTCCTTTTTCTTTTCAAGTCATTACTAAGAAGTCCAGAAGTGGTACAGTTTCTACAGAAACAGCAACAACTATTAAATCAGCAAGTTTTGGAGCAAAGACAGCAGCAGTTTCCAGGAACATGAGTGTGAAGGAATTTATCAAGAAGACCCACGTGTTTTTTTATTTTGTTGTAGAAGATGGACATATTTTTATATTAAAGATAAATGGGATCAGATATGCCAGTAAAACATAAACAGTCATTTTCCTGTAAATGTATGTGTGCATTTGGGGATAAACAAGTATTGTCCTTTCTGTATCTAATCCTTTCAGATTACCATGAATTTGAAGAAACATCTTATCTTTCCAAAATAACATTAAATCACAATTTTTTTTAAACAGAGTCTTCCTCTTCAGTCATTGTTACTGAAGGTAATGAAGCAGTTACCTTCTGTGGAAGTCACAAAGTTAATAGATACTAATTTTTGACCATTTAGTTCAGTGATTCTTATCAAGGGGCAGTCAGAAATGGGTGGAAATGTTTTTGGTTGTCACAGTGATCTTAAAAACTCCTGGTTTTTAGTGAATAGGTCAGGAATCCTAAATGTTCTACTCTGTCTGGAATGGCCTTTCACAGCTAATAACTATCTCACCCACAATGTCAATAATCCTCCTCTTAAGAAACACCGATAATTATGATACTATTTGTGATGATAAAATGTAGTTGGGACACCTAAAATTAGGTTCTTGAAATAACTTTTTCTTTACAGTTAAGACTGGAGCTGTCAAAGAGCTAAGTTTATTTTAAACGTATAAGGAAAATGATCATTGTTAATTACCTATGAAATTAGAATGTGCATTTCTTTTCAGGGATGTGCTGGTAAAACCTAGGAGGGGTTAACTAAGTACACTGGAATGAAAGCATCTCCTAAAGTTGGCTTCTCATTTCACGTTACCTATTAGTGTTCTCTCTTTTAAAGCAGAGTCGTGTGCTGAATCTGTGAACAGTATAGATGTATCTCATTTCCACCAATGTCAGAACAAAAACAATTTTTTACTATTTCCTTTTCAAAAAGAGATTCAAAAAGAGAATGCTAACACTAGCATTTTGTCAGTGTTTTTCAAAATTGAACTAATTTAATACCGTGTTATTCCTAAAGTAGTGTTCAAAGAATGATGGGTAATCTGGATAGATACTTTTTTTTTTGTATTGTCTCCTACAAGAACTTTTAAAAGGCAAACCTGCCAATAATAATAACAAATCAAATGTCAAGTGAGTATTTCCAATGTTAGACAATAAATTTATGTCTCTTAAGTGTAACTGTGCAAGAATGTGTTTATTTCTTGGGTTTTAAGCCCTGAAATATATATCAAGTTAAACTTAGTCATAGCTGTTCTAAGAAATACTTAAGGAGAGACTCTTTTTATCTTTAATGTGTGTTTTGTACCTGTGTATCTGTGCAAAAACACAGATTTTTACCAAAATTATTCATTGAAGTCCAGTTGTAGACCTTTCAGTTGTCTGATTCACTTATTCTGTTCTTTAGTTTTATATACTTTATTATATACTTTAGTTTCTATACTTTTATTAACTATTAGTACTCTAACTCATGGTATTGGAGCTTTATCGAATCCCTACAGTGTAAGTTAACCTTTATAGGGAAAAAAAAAAAAAAAAAAAAACAGGGGCACCTGGGTGACTCAGTCAGTTAAGCATCTGCCTTTGGCTCAGGTCTTGATCTCAGGGTCCTGGGATGGAGTCCCACATTGTACTTCCTGCTCAGCAGGGAGTCTGTTTCTCTCTCTGCCGCTCCCCCTGCTTGTGCTTGCCTGCTCTCTCTCTGTCAAATAAATAAACAAAATCTTAAAAAAAAAAAAGAAAGAAAGAAAGAAAAAAGAAATCAGCTTATCTTTCAAGTGGAATAGGAGGGATAGGAAAGGAAAATAGGCCAGAGTGCTGAATTAAAATAAGAAGGATTGAATTTATGTGTATGTATATATATCTATCTCAGTATATGCTTATAGACAATTCATTAAAACAGTACAGTTTTTACTTGTTTTGGGTAGATTTACTGCAGTGTGTCCCCCCCTTGTTTAACCCTTTGTGTACTCCAGACTTGTGCAATATGACTTTGATGCTTCTCCCCACCCAGAAGTTGACTTTATTCACCTACCCCTTAAATCTGAAGGACTAGCCTTGTGACTTGTGTTAGCCAATAGAATGTGGAAGAAATAGTATGTGTCAGCTCTGAGTAGATTTCCCAAGATTTTGAATGCTTCTACTTGTTCTTTTAGTACCCTACTCAGCTGCCGTGGTGAACAGCTGGACATGTGAGTGAGGCTCTGCTCAACTAGCTCGGCCCCAGCCACCCTGCCAGCTGACTGTAGATGCACTGGACCCCAGCCCAAACCAGCCAAACCTAGCCCAGATTTGCAGAACTACCCAGCTGACCTGTGGACTTGTGAGCAATAATAATTGTTTATGATTGTAAGCCACAGTGTTTTGGGGTCCTTTGTTATGCAGCATTCTGGATGGCAGGTAACTGATAGACCTAGCTAGGTAGTTATTGCTGCCTAACATATGACTCCCAAATTTAGTAGTTTATTAATTTATTACTATCTCTCATAGTTGTGGATATGATTACTATAGTTTTAAATAGCTGTACAAATGCTTTCAAGCTAGGAGCTTTCTATTTCGGTTTATAGGAAAAATGTTTTTATTAATAAATCTTCATTTCCATATATTTAGCACTTATTTATTGTTCAGTATCCCCCTCATCCATTCTGAGGCCCAAATGTAAACTTCCCTCCCGGAGGTGCATGAAGAAAGTAGATTATAATCTAAAGACAGCATGACAGAATGATAGCAATTTTCTAGCATTTTATAATTTTCGAAAACAATTCTGGCTATTTACTCTTTTGACAATCCCATAGTGTATGCACAACATACATTTTGTAGATGCAGAAGCAAGCTTGCAAGATTGCACAACTAGCTGGATTCAAATCTAGGACTTCTAAGTTACTCACTGCTCACTGTTGTAAGTTGTGTGAGCCGTGTATGTAATCATGGTGAGGCCAATGCAGTTTGAACAGGGACTTCACATTTGACAGTAGAAGTACTATCACAAATAAATAAAGCCTTTGTACACTAACCCTTGGGTTTTGGAATGTGTTAAAAGACAAATATTACTTACACCCTAATTACATTACTTTAGAAAGTACTTCCATCTTTTAATTCATTTGAACCTCAAAACATAGCAAGTATTGTCCCTGTTTTTGGATGAGGAAAGAAACTCAGAGAAGTGACTTGTAAAACAGGTCTAACTGTTGGATGTAGAGCCAAGACTTGAATTAAATCTTGTCTCCAAAAATGGTGCTCTGCCCACAGTAGAGTGTTGTTGCTAAGTGCCTAGTTTCAAACACGGTAGGCACTTCAATATATGCTAAATTTTTTCAAGTTTCTGTATGCATACACATATAACTTTATATAAATACATCAATGTAATCCTATTGTGTATACTGAGGATTTCTGGTTTAGGTTTTCCCTTTTGTTTCATTTTTGGTTCCCCACCCTCAGTCTTCCATGTACTGCCCACCTTCCAGATAACCTTTGTCAACAACCTAGCATGTAGTCTTCCTTATTTTTTCTATGTTTTGTACATCTTAAACACACATATGCACACATATAACAACTATCAGTTACATAAAAATGTGGGCATAATATACACATCAGCATATTATTTTTTTATGCTCCAGTACTGTGTAGCGAGAAGTTCCCCCACATCACTTCTATAGCTCTGATTTGTTCCTTTGGATGCCTGCAGAGCATCTCATGATAGGAATGTGTCATCACATTCAATCATTCCACCGTTGATGCCATTCACTTGGTGTCCAGTTTTCTGCCACTATGAGCAATATCAACTCCCTGTAGTGTGTTCTTATGTACTGGTATATACTGGTGGTTCAATAGCCTTGGAATAGATTCTCATAACTGGGATTGTTGGGTGGAGAGAAATTTATAGATATGCATTTTCTTTAGATATTATTATATTTCTTTTCCCCAAAAGGCAAATGTCTACTAGCAGCAAGGGAGAATTTCTTTTTCTCCGATCTTTGCCAACAGGAATTACTATTCTTTTTTAACTCTTCCTTCATAGATAATGTACTGCTAATTGTTACATTTATTAGCATGTTCTGAATAATGGAAAATTTAAGTACCTTTTCATGTATGCTTGTTTGTTATTTAGATTTGCTCTTCTGTGAATCACCTAATCATATATTTAGGCTCCCTTTTTCTGCTCAATGTACAAAAGTCTGGTGAATATTATAAAAATTAACCCTGTCATTTTTTCAAAAGATTTTATTTATTTGAGAGAGAGAGTGTGGCGGGGAGGAGCAGAGAGGGAGAAGCAGGCTCCCTTCTGAGCAGGGAGCCTAATGAGGGGCTCGATCTCAGGATCCTGGGATCGTGACCTGAGCTGAAGGCAGAAACTTAACCAACTGAGCCACCCAGGCAGGCGCCCCAACTCTGTCGTTTTTATTCATTTTCCCCAGATCTAAAATTTGCCTGTCTACTTCTATTGTGGTATTTTTGCCATACAAGGTTTTAGTTTCTGTAGATTTCAACATATATGACGTTTCTTTTGTGGCTTTCGGGTTTCCAGTGTTGGTTTAAAAAACCCAATTTGGGATCTTTCAAATGATTGTTGATCCTGTTTCTTTGTTTAGAATTAGAAGACATAATTAGTACAGGTATTATCAAATGGCCCTAATTTCTTTTGTATAACTAACTGACATGGAAAATTTAGTATTCTTTTTTGTCATTATAACTCCTTCAGCTCATTTTCTTTAGCTATGAAAATAAATATTATAATCATGACAACAGATGTATGTGCCATTCAACAGCATTTACTTGTGTTCATTTAAAAAAAAAGATAGCAATTTATTTTAAAATGGGCTGAACTGTCCACTATAGAAAAAGTTCTGATTAAAATGCTGCTTTTATTGAGTTTAAAGTTAACAAATGTTTTTTAAAACTATTTTAGTGAAGATATTTGAATTGTTTAATAATTAGATGAGTTGATCTCATTTCCTACTCAGGACACGGATATTTTCCCCTATCATCCTAACATTTATTACCTGCCCTCCAAATAGTCATTTGTATCATTCTAAAGCATTAGAAATGAATGATTTTTGTTACTGTATACTGCAGCAAAAGAAACAAACCTTCCCTCTTCATAGCTTTGCCCTAGTGATACAGAAATACATGCAGCCTTTCCTAAGATGTGAAAAACAACCAGAAGTTATGACTAGTGAGATTTTCTTCTCCTCTCTTATAATTGCACCTTGTATCATTTACTGTCCTCAAATTGGAAACCACAGTCAGCACTAATAGGATTTTATACCAGTTGCCTTTGAAGATCTAATAACAAACAGGATATATTAATAGTATTATATTAATATTAAGCATTTGCACAAAAATGTATTACTACTTATTATAATTACATAAAAATACACATACATACCTGAACTTGGTTTCCACTCAGGTCATGATCTCAGGGTCGTGAGATGGAGCCAGGTGTCTGGCTTTGCACTCAGCATGGAGTCAGCTTGAGAGTCTCCCCACTCCTCCTCCCTCTCCCTCTGTACTCCCCCTGCTCACACTCACACTCTCTAAATAAATAAATTTTAAAAAAATAAAATAGACTTCATGGCATGAACACCCTGTCTTTTGTGTTAGTGAGTGGACCCTTGTGTCCAGGAATGTGCCTGAGAAAAGCCAAGCATTCCTCTCATATCGAGGTACTCTTCTCTGTTCCTTACATTGAAACAATATGTTATTGTCTCCTGTATCTCTTCTATTTCTCATTCATGCCAGTGAACAGCAACAGTTGAAACTGTCCTTTACTCACTAGTCCCAGACGTTTGCTACCTGAAAATAGGACATGAAGTCCATCCAGTATCTCATTTCTTGAACACTTCTGGCTTTGTCTGCAATTGGAAAATGACTACAGCCACTGCCCAGGATGGGCATTGCCTATTCTAAACCAGTATGAGAACTTAAAACTGAGGCACATGGAGCAACTCTCATGTGCTCACCTTGGAGAGGAAGGCTGGGTGCTTTCTAACCAACAAGTGCTTGGCCCTGGACTCCACCAGATGCAAGGTGAAGGTCAGATGCTGGGATCACCACAGTGACTGGGCCAATACAGCAGCAAGGGGACAGCAGTGTCCTCAGAAACCAGTGCTACCTTTCTGTCTACACTGTACCCTCACTGGGAAATGAAATAGCTCACCTCTGCTATTAATAATTGGAAGCAGGAAGTGATCTATTTCTAGCAACCAAAATAGCAAGCCTTCCCACGTAATCTAGGAGAGAGACGCAAGTATTTTGAACAGGGATCTCCCACATAGCTGATGAACTGGCGAATCACCTTGAGCCTGGATACTGATCAGAACCAGAGTAGCAACCATACAGTAATACATGGGAGGTGCTTTCAAACAGGCATACCTGTACTTGGTGAGAAGAAGCTACTCTCACTGAGGCCTCTTGATGAATCAAAGACAAGGTCTCATCAATATTCCCAACATAAGAACAACGGTGAGGACCACCGTTTCGGTTATCCAACACACCACCTCAAAGCACAGTGGCTTAAAATAACCACCTTTCTGTTGTCATTGTTCACATGCTGTGGGTTGGCTGAACTCAGCTGAGGGGTTCTGGTGTTCCAGCGTGGGGTGTGTCATGAGGCTGCCCTCAGAGGGGAGCACGGCTGTGACTGGAACACACAGGGTGGCTTCTCAGTCATCCAAGCAAGACTTGGCAAACTAGGACACCCTGCCCCAGGCCGAATCCGACCCACAGCCTGTTTCCGTTCTGCCGCAGGCTAAGAATAGTTTTTACATTTTTAAATGGTTGATGAAAATCAAAAGGAACACGTTTCCTGACATGTGAAAAATACTGAAATTTACATTCTGGTGTCCGTCACATTTTATAGGAGTCCGGCCACACTCACTGTGTGCACGCTGTTTATAGCTGCTTTCGCAAGCAACAGTGGAGCTGAGCAGTTGCAACTCTTGGTTGCCACATCAGAATTCCTTATGCTTCTTTATAATCTTTACTGAAATTCACATTTTGAAAATAAGTGCTTGGACTAAAAATAACTGTAACTGTTTAACTGTCAAAACTACCTTTCTTTGCTACTGCAGTGCAGCTGAGTAGCTATTTCCAAACCAAATCATAGGAATGCTTCTCTTACCCCACCAGTACAGCATGGTCACTGGACATGCAGTTGGAGGCTTGCAATTATTTTATTTCAAAGAGAAATGAGGGAAGCCTGGGTGGCTCAGTCAGTCAATCGTTTGCCTTCGGCTCAGGTTATGATCCCAGGGTCCTGGGATGGAGCCCCATGTCGGGCTCCCTGCTCAGTGGGGAATCTGCTTCTCCCTCTACCCCTCCCCCTTGCTCATGCTCACTCTCTCTCATCTGTGCTCTGTCTCTCAAATAAATAAAATATTTTTTAAAATAGAGGAGAAATGAAATACTTCCTGATTTTTAAAAAGAGGAACTGGAAACATATCATTTCTGCCTTTACAATGTGAACCCCAAATTCCTTTCTAAACAATAGCTAGAAAACGAACATGAATAGATACAATCCTTGCCCTTCAAGGGAAGGGCAGTCTGGCAGACAGTAGGACAAGTAAACAGTGTGGTGCAGGAACTAATAACTGACCATTGATGAGCACAAGTATGATAACAGCACAGACAGCAGGCATCCAACCTGTCTCAGGAAGGTCCTGGGCGACTTGCTGAGGGAACTGATTGGAAGGGACAAGTTGGATTGGCCCAGAGCCTTCCCAGGTACCCACCCAGGGGCTAATGGAGATGTCACTGCTTGTTTCCCCAGCAAGCTGCCACAACCAATAATGCACTGACCTTTGCTGGAGTACTCGTTCATCTTCCTTCACAAACTTGTAAATTCCTTTAAAGGCAGAAACTGTGTTATCTGTCGTTGCATCTACAGTGGCTGACGTATAAGAACCATCTGATAAAAGAATATGCACAGGTTTCTAGGATGAAAATATCCCTTCTCTAAGATAGGTTAATGTTTAAAGACTGTCTTGTATGTCTATGCCACGATATGTTAAAAAAATCTGTATAGTGTTTGAAATGCTAATACCAAATATTAGAATATTTGGTATTATTAGAATATATTAGGAACCATGAAGATGGAAAAGCAGACAAGACATAATCACGGAGGTAAGCAGACAAGACAAACTCACAGCTGAAACGGGAGGTCTCAAAATCCCGTCCTACATCTCCTACATCTGAACCAGAATAGCCTTTCATTTATTTACAGTTTTGAAGCCCACAAATACCTCGTTTGAATAAAGGGCACATTTCTTAAAAAATAAAAAAGGAAAACCTTGATCAAGTTTAATGAGAAGGCTAAGCTTTCTTGAAATATTTACATATTTCTCCCCTCCATTTTAAGACTAGAAGGTAATGGAGGGAATTGAGAATTTCTTCCTGGATTTTATCTTATTTTTTCCTCACTAGTCATCTTTAGCACCTTTCCTGATACATAATATATATGTACAATGAACTGATGTTTACAGTAATAAAATTGTTCTTTCCTGTATATCGCAATATCACTTAATATTTACCACTATCCAGGAAAATGCTTCTATGCATATCCTCTCTAAAATTACCACAAAGTCTCTCCAAGATTCTATACTTAATGCTGGGGAAACCAAGACGTTTAATTAAAAACCATTACTTAATTTCTCTATAGCATGTTGGATTTTAAAAGCATCTCATTTTCAAAATAAGATGGTTTAAGATCACCTCAAGACCCATATGCAGTGACCTTTCTATGACCTTTGTAGGGAAAAATGAGCCAGAACCATGTAGGCATAGTATTGTTTATTATAAACAATCACATAACAGTATAAGTGTGCATTTGAAGGATAACTGAAGCCTAGATATGATCATCAAAAGCATTACTTAAATAGAAATAGTTTCTTTTCTTGTTGGTTTGTGTTACATTAATTTGAACATATGTCAGGATCCTCTAGTCTTGTCATACGGTTCAACTGCTAAATCATAACAGGGGAAGACAAATTTGGAATGCACGTTATAGTTTGCTTTAGTTGTTGAATATATGTATATCCAAATATTCAGGACACGTTTAAAATTAAGCAGGTGCTTAAAGTATAGCAGGTGACATTTATAAAATGCTTTTGTTGTTGCTTCTAATCCCTTAGAAGGCAATGAAAAGGGGATTTTAAGTGCTCGGGCTATGTTGTTCAACTTTTCCTGATTTATGCTGAATGGAAAAAAAAAGGTAAGTGTGTTGAAAAGTGACATCTTTATAGTTCCAAAGCACTGGCAGATAGTAAAATTTCATCTAACTAAAACAAACTTCTCACATCTCAATTTTTAAACAGGAAAAGAATAGAAAACAGGCTTGAACAACACAATAAGTGTTCTGGGTCTTCAGAGCAGGCCAAAACATTGTTCTGTACTGCACAACCCTTGTCCATGGCAACCTTAAAAATGTGTGGTGTTGTTGGTGCCTTTAAATGGCTTAGCATGTCCACTTCACTAGTTATCCTATAAAAGAATGCTCTTACATTTGGGGGGGGGTGGGATTGTCCATCTCAAGGAATGGATGCTATGTGAGCAAATGTGGAAGTCTGAAAGAAAATGCTACATTACAACTTTGGACAATTCCTGCCAGCAAAAATATTCAAAGGCTGATAAGAACATGATTAGTTATAGTGACCGAAGAGTTAACTTTTCTGAATTTCACTCCTATCCTAATATGGACTTTTGGTGAGACAGGACCGGTGATGACGCAAATGTACCACTTTAATCATTTGTTTTCAAAGGAGTAACACAGGCTTGCTGGAATATTTTGTCCTGGTTTTACCAAACCCGCATGAACATCGAGGTTTCTTAATTTTTTAATGTAATTTATTAGCAACCAGTTATTAATTCTGCAAAGGTGTAAGGTTATTGCTACCAGAGGATGAGTTTGAGCATTTGTGAAGAGATCAAGAAAGCTATGTTAGGTCTCTGGAGCAAAAACCATGTGTACTTATGCTCTCATAGAGCTGTACTCATGTGAGGAAGACTCACCGTATTAATGCCTTTTCCAAGAAAAGAGGAAATGGGAAAAACCTGGAAAATAGGGAGATCAGGGGAGAAAACAAACAACTTTGGGGCACTGAAGAAAAGCAGCATTTCTCCAAGGAAAACTTCATCTCTTACCGATTGCTCAGAAGAGAAGGGAAATAAGTTTCAAAATAGAAATAATTAAGAAACAAGTTACCTTTCTGAGCAAAAGAAAGATCGTAGGTTTTGTTATGTTCTAAAAGTTCTGAAACATGAAGATGTCTACACAGGTTTACTAACAGACTCTCAGCTCCAGAGCCTGGGGCTGCCTCTGGTTTACATTTGATTCCACAGTACCTAACACTGTACCCAGCCCGTACAGGGGCACTATTACATAGTTGTTGAACCAATGAACTACGGGGTTTTCTAAACACTAAATGGACCACCTAATTTTAATATAGAATGTACTATTTTCTATTGCATATATGAAAGTTTCTATTAGATAACACTAGTCCTTACAAGAGGTGACAGTAGGAGCTCACTCGCATATATCTTTTTCACAGGATCATTTCTACCTTGAATAAAATTTAATGAGAAGCAACTACTGTGTGCGCTAAAGCTATAAAGAGTTGAGATAGAATGCATAAATGAAGAAACCTCTTGGATGACTGAAGTACCGTCTGTTACAAGCATAATTACCTTCTTAAATTATACATTTTTAAGAGGGTGTGAAATATTTTTTGAAGCAATGCAGTGTTTAGTGGGTGGGAATTATATATATATGTGTGTATATATATATACACACACATATATACACACACACACACATACACTTATATATGAAAGTACCTAGAAATGTGGGAGATTGTCCTCTCCTCTATTTATCATCTGAGAGTAAATAAGAACAGGTTCTTTTTTTTTTTTTTTTTTTAAAGATTTTATTTATTTATTTCACAGAGGGAGAGAGATCACAAGGAGGCAGAGAGGCAGGCAGAGAGAGAGGGGGGGGGGAAGCAGGCTCCCCGCTGAGCAGGGAGCCCGATGCGGGCCTCGATCCCAGGACCCTGAGATCATGACCTGAGCCGAAAGCAGAGGCATCAACCCACTGAGCCACCCAGGCGCCCAGAACAGGTTCTTAATACCATATATATGTGTGTGTGTGTATATATATATGTATATATATTTTAAATGTCCCATTCTTCAGTACCATTTTTCCCCAGAAATTATAGGGGTTATGAAATTATTATTCTATTGGGGAAGTTATTTCCAGGTATGAGGTTTCAGCTTTATAAGAGGCTACCAGCTGTGACCAGCAGATCGAAACACTAAGTTATATAACTCATAAATGGGACCCCAGCAATGTGTCCAGATTTTCTCAAAGGCCTCACCACTGTTTTAGTCATCTGTAAATAGTATGTGCCAACGTGTAGGGGAAATGAGGCAAAAGGAGTGCCCTCGCCACAAAGTCTTCTAATGGGAATGTGCGAAGGTGTGAGTAAACATACGATGCTTTTGTCCAACCCTCTTCCTTTACTGCTTCTTCCCCACCAGGATTTACACACATGGTCCTCTAGCTCACTGTGCAGACTCGGATGTCCGCCAGACTGCCTGACTGGAATAACCAGGAAAACAGGGGCCCGATTTCCAGGGTGGAAATCAAGAGTCTCCCTGGGTGATTCTTGGACTAAGTTCTGGTCTTATTTTGAAATTTGGGAATACATCTCATTTCATGCTATTTTAATATGAATATTCCCAGGTATTAGACTCATTATTTTCTTTTTCATAGTGGTAGATCATGAGGCAACATGACTCCCAGCTTCACAGTCTCTTTTCCAATCACAGTTTAAATTTGTTTCAAATGTACCATTAATATCAGCACAATAGTCCAGCTATAGGTATTTCAACTTGGGAAATAAAATAATTTGTGTGACTTATCTTACATAACTAATTTTACAAGCTTGGTGTTGTTGTTTTTTTTCTTTCCTTCTTGCCAATAGCACTAAAAGTGAGATTATTTAAATGCTATGGGTTTGATTGCTTTCTTTTGTCTGAAAGTATTACCTGCTCTGGTGCTGCTCGTACCCCGATTTGTAAGATACAGTTTCGATATTTTTCTGATAGGCCACACAACATACCTTATAATGACACAGTTGACCAACACTGCCTTTTTTCCCGCCAACATTTTCCCAATTCTGTTGACACGGTTGCCTTTCATTTGTTTCCTCCCACAAAAGAAGCCACTTCTTATTACAGCACTGGCATGAAAAACCTGCTTTCCTAATCACGTTGTGCTGGCATCAGGTTAACTAGAAATTCTAGCGCAAATCAACTGGTGATAAAAAACATGAAGAGTATATATTATATGTATTTACATTATGTACTTAGAAACTTCGGTTAGTTGCAAATCTGAAATGGTACCTAAGCCACTGCCTGCAATAGCGTCTACTCTACAGAAATGTAGACTAAGACATGACTGGCTGTTAAGACACTGAAGAAATCGGGTTATGTGGAGAGCCCATCTGAGTTAGAACTTTGTCCAACCACTGCAGTGGTCCATGAAGATGAATCTCAATCCAGCAGGGGGTGCTCGTGACATCCTGGCGATGATACTCCGCTCCCCAGCCCTGGAAAGCAAGAACAGAGCCCAGAGTGATGGCGGCCGACTTTCGGGTCAGCCTCTAGAGGTGTGAGACAGGCGCCAGTGCACACAGAGCCCACGCGCCAGAGCAGCTCCTAAGACTTGGGAGAGTGTGCATTCCCCCTTCCTGTAAGGGACAATAGGACAATAGGACAATAGGACAATTTGTGTATCAACCAGACACCCAAAGAGGAGTCCAGATCAAAGGATTCCCTCTGGGTTCACAGCTCAATACACAGACCTAGAGTGGTCTGGTCTCTAGTCACATCAGAAACACTGGTAAATCATTTTCTCTTCCACAAGGGAAGGGGCCTGACTCTATGTTCCACCCCTTCCTGCTGAAGACAGTGTTCTGCACAAAACAGATGCTCACTACAGACCAGTGACTGGATCTCAAAGGTGTAAAGACAGAAGTGAGGGTGTTCTTGATTATTCAGGGTTGGTTAACAAAGCTTGTTTCTCCTCTCTTTTGGGCTCGGTTTTGACGATTTCCCATTTATTAGCATTCACAGAAGAGACAGTAAAAATAAATAAAAAATAAATTTGTCTATCTTTTTTCTCTGTACATTATACATCAGAGACGAGTCACTTTAAAAATGAAAAGACATCACACATCACTGTTATTGGGAACAGTGACTATCTTTAGTTCTTAAAAAATTGGATTTCAACACAACCATGCTGCCTGATCACACTTTACATCTGTGAGCACAAGCCTCAAGTGCCCCTCTGATGCCACCTGTAATCGAATGACTCTCCCCCAGCCCCTGTGCTCTCCCGCTCCTCCCCACCCCCCAAATGTCTGCTCACTACTGCTCCTTTTCCCTAAAACCTCTAACACCTACCCCAGTCTGTTTGTGAATAATAATCTTCTTTTATTAAATTCTTTATTTAAATTCAATTTAGTTAACATATACTGTATTATTAGTTTCGGCGGCAGAATTCAGTGATTCATCAATTGCATATAACACCCAGCGCTTATTCCATCAAGTGCTTTCCTTATTGTCCATCACCCAGTTGCCCCATTCCCCCCCACACCTCCCCTCTGGAAACCCTCAATTTGTTTCTTTCTCTTTTTTTTTGTTTTTTAGAGATTTTATTTATTTATTTGACAGAGGGAGAGATAGCGAGAGAGGGAACAGAATCAGGGGAAGGGGGAGAGGGAAAAGCAGGCTCCCTGCAGAGCAGGGAGCCCGATGTGGGGCTCCATCCCAGGACCCTGGGATCATGACCTAAGCCGAAGGCAGTCGTTTAAGGACTGAGCCACCCAGGCACCCCCCTCAGTTTGTTTCTTAAGAGTTCAGCATCACTTATGGCTTGCCTTCCTCCTAATTTTCATCTTATCTTAACGAGACATGAAGTAATCAGAAGAGTTTCCACAGCACCTGTACCAACATATTCAGCTTTCTACTTCTCACCACAGATTAATTATCCGTGCTTCCCAAATAAGCCAGTCCATCCAGTTGTGCATAAGACTCAACTGCCTTCCCAAGAACATCATTCCAGCAAATCTCCCCATTCTACCTGACAATATTTTGTTTTCTGCTGGATCATTACCATCAGCATAGGAACCTGCTGAAATATCTCCCATCTTCAAAACACTTCTCTTAGCCCTACCACTCCCACCACTTACTGCTCTATATCTTTGACCCCCTTTCTAACAAAAACCCTCAAACAAGTTGTCCATACTGGCTGTACCAATTCCTCTCCTAGGGCTCCGTCCTAGAAGCTCTGATCTTTTCTGTTAAACTCAAACTGTTGGCAATTCATCCAGGCTCATGGATAAATACTGTGCAAATGCTGACAATTCCTAAATTGACATCTCCAGCCCAGCACTCTCTCCCTAAATCCAGGCTCCTGCATCTGTCTTCTCCGCATCTCTGCTTGGATGCATGTCAGACATTACAGAGGTATTCTCACTAAAACTGAAGTCTTCACCTTCTATCTACACCTGACCCTCCTGCATCTTCACCCTCCTGGATGAAGGCAACTATATCTCCCTAACTCCTACTTTCACCACCACCCCCCATGGAATCACCTGCACAACTCAGAATCCTTCCCCTTCTTACACCTTCTAGGAGATTGCTCCCCCTAGTGGGCACAACCATCATCTCTCATCTGAATACTGCAATGTCCTCCTAGCTGGTCTCTCTGCTTCCATTCTTGCCTGCATGATAACTGCAACCCACAGAGCAGCTACAGTGATCTTTTAAATATATAAGTCAGATCATGAAATCCTAGACTGAAATCCCTTCAGGGCCTCCCCATCTGGTTAGAGTAAAAGCTGAAATCCTTGTGGTGGATCTCTCCCCCACCCCCCATCCCCACCCATGGCTCCCTGACTCATGCTCCAGGCACCCTGGCCTCCTCGCTCCTACAAATGTCAGGGTAAGCTCTTGCAGTATGGTTTGCCTTTCCTGTGTGTCTACTGCTTCCCCTCCAGATACCCTTACGACTTGACTCCCCTGTCTTCTTCAAGTCCCCACGGAGGTCCACCCTGCCCATCATTTTAAAACTTGCAACCGACCCCTATCCCAGCACTCCAATTCCCCATACCCTGCTCTATGTTTCTCTTTCCATTCACATTCTTTATTATAGCTGTTGTTTATTGCCTGTCTCTGCCTTCTGGAATATTGATTCCATGAGGGCAGAGATCTTGAGTAATCACTGATGTATCCCAATGACTAGAATGGCACCTGGTGTGGTTCACGGTAGGTGCTCAATAATATCTTATTGACTGACTGACTGAGTTCTAGAATCAGTAAAAATCAAAGCTAAAAGATGCCTTAAAGATGCCCATCACCTCTCAGTGGTAGCCACCACTGTCTAGTTCTACAATTTCTTCTTTTTAAATTTTAATTACGTGTTTTATTCAATCCAATCTATCTAAAATACTATCTATCTGCAGAGAAAGGGGAACCTTCCTACACTGTTGGTGGGAATGCAAGCTGGTGCAGCCACTCTGGAAAACAGTATGGAGGTTCCTCAAAAACTTGAAAATAGAGCTACCCTACGACCCAGCAATCACACTACTGGGTATTTACCCTAAAGATACAAAAGTAGTGATCCTCAGGGGCACGTGCACCCGAATGTTTATAGCAGCAATGTCCACAATAGCCAAACTATGGAAAGAACTGAGATGTCCATCAACAGATGAATGGATAAAGAAGATGAGGTATATATATATACAATGGAATACTATGCAGCTATCAAAAGAAACGAAATCTTGCTGTTTGCAATGACGTGGATGGAACTAGAGGGTATTATGCTAAGTGAAATAAGTCAATCAGAGAAAGACAATTATATGATCTTTCTGATATGAGGAACTTGAGGGACAGGGCGGGGGTCGTGGGGGTAGGGAGGGAAAAAAAATAAACAAGATGGGATCAGGAAGGAGACAAACCATAAGAGACTCTTAATCTCATGAAACAAACTGAGGGTTACTGGGGGGTGGGAGGGTAAGGATAGGATGGATGGGTTATGGACATTGGGGGGGGATTTGTGCTATGGTGAGTGCTGTGAAAGGTGTAAGCCTGATGATTCGCAGACCTGTACCCCTGGGGCAAATAATAATAGTAATAATATATTATCCTACCAATACATAACTGATATGAGATTACTAATGAGATATTTTACATTATTTTTATCTGTACTGTCTTCCCCCCTGCCTCAGTTTTGTTGAGATATAACTGACACATACTATGTTAGTTTTAGGTGCACACGCAATGACTGGATATATAAATACACTGCAAGATGATCACCACAATATGTTTAGTTAACATCTTTCACCTCACATACTTACCCATTTTTTCCCTATGATGAGAAATTTTAAATTTCTTTTAAACAGATTGTCTGTTGCAACGTTAGTAACTGTCTTCTGTGAACTATACAGCTTTATGAAATAGATCTAGCTGATCTTAAGACAATCAGATGTCTATGCAAGCTTATGTGACAGTGAAATAATTACCTCTGATGTATTGGCATTTCATCCTAATTTTAAAAACATGGACCTGGGAAAAATAACCAGGAGTCAAATGATTGTTCATTAATGGCAATTTAATGCCCTCTGCTGGTCCCAAAGCATCAGAACATTTAGAAAGATTTCCAGGTATTTGCTAATAGCTTTACAATATAAAAATGCTTTTAAAGCCTAGCAGTAAATTTGCTTTGTCATCATGAAAGAAATGGTTTCAAAAAGCCATTTTTATATAAACTATATTCTTGTTATTTTTTAAATAATTACTAAAATTATAAATTAAAAATACAAAAAAATTAGAGTGTAGAAAATTCTTTTTCCTTGTCATCTTAAAAGATTAATAAATTTTACTTTGAAAAAAACGTGGAGGGTGCCTGGGTGGCTCAGTGGGTTAAAGCCTCTGCCTTCGGCTCAGGTCATGATCCCAGGGTCCTGGGATCGAGGCCCACATTGGGCTCCCTGCTCGGCCGGGAGCCTGCATCCTCTTCTCTCTCTGCCTGCCTCTCTGCCTACTTGTGCTCTCTCTCTCTGTAAAATAAATAAATAAAATCTTAAAAAAAAAAAGAAAGAAAGAAAAAATGTGGAACAAGCCATACTGATTTCTTGGATGGATATTCGACAATGTGAAAACCGTCACATAGACCCAGAGAGTCTGATAAACAAGCTCAGATTTTTGAAATATTAGAATTATTTGCAAGTCCTTTGCAAAAAGATGAAATAGCCAAAGACTTCAGCATGCAAATCCAGTTGGTTTTTCTTCCCACTAACTTCCTCAGTTCTCCAAAGCTTTCACATCAACATTAGTAAGATCTAATTCGAGAAATTCAGTAAATATTCATAAACAGAACAGCTACTACTTGCTCAGAGTAAATCATACCCAACATCATATTTCCATCCCAATTTGTTTATGCCTTTATAATAGCACGTAATGTACACTAGCTCATATTAGAGCCACTACCGTCTGTTTCGTAGCTTATTTATAAATATGATGACTTCTGTTGGCCTGGATGCTTTCTAAGAGTAAGGGCAATGTTTTATTTAAGTCAGATAAATTCAACAACATTTACTGAGAGACAACAGTGCCCAGCAGTTTGAGAGATGAAAAAAAACCCAAAAACCTTAAATCCTATAAAATCATCATTGTCACTTTATCTTCCTGCATGGAAAAAAAACCCAGATTACTACCTTAACTTGTTCTTCCTTCAAAAGTAAAAATTTAAGAATTTTCTTAGGGACACTTGGATGTCTCAGTTGGTTAAGTGTCCGCCTTCAGCTCAGGTCATGATCCCAGGGTCCTGGGATCCAGCCCCGCTTCGGGCTCCCTGCTCAGCGGGGAGTCTGCTTTTCCCTCTCCCTCTGCTGCTTCCCTTTCTTGTGCTCTCTCTCTCTAATAAGTAAAATCTTAAAAGAAAAAAAAAGGAGCACTCACAGTATCATTAGAGCACCTGGGTGGCTCAGTTGTTAAGCATCTGCCTTCAGCTCAGGTCAAGATCCCAGGGTCCTCAGATAGAGCCCCCCTTGGGGCTCCCTACTCAGCGGGAAGCCTACTTCTTCCTCTCCCATTCCCCCTGCTTGTGTTCCCTCTCTCGCTGTCTCTCTCTGTCAGATAAATAAAATCTTAAAAAAAGAAAAGAAAAGAAAAGAAAAGCATTTTCTTGTAACTGCTAAACAAGAGAGTTGTTAAGACTAGAGGAGCCCTTCCTGGAAACGCCTGAACAGAGTTCCAAAAGAAAGCCCCCAAAACAACAACAAAAACCCTGTTGTCTACTTGAACTGGCGGTATAGCTGCCACATCACCCAACGGATGCTTTTTGGTTTGTTTTATTTTGTTTTTCATCTTCTATCTTACTATCTGAAAGCAAGGACTCCTTACCTTAACAAAGCTCATGCGGATGGTGCACATCTTAGTTAACTCATAGACGACTTCAAATCCATGATGAACCGACTGAGCCAGCAGCTGCGCAAAGAGCTGGTTGTTGAAGATCTTGAGACTGCAGCCGCTGGGGATCTTGCACACGGTGGCTGGGTGGAAGCCGTGCTGATAGTTGCAGTTCCGGCTCTGGACAAAGATGCTGCTGTCGCTCACACACTCAGCGTACACCTCGCCCCCGACGTAGTATAAATGCACCCCTACGAGGTAAAAACAGCATCCCTCAAGCACCAGCATTGTGTTTAGTTTAGGATTAACACCATTCCCTTCTCACTGCAATCTCAAGGTGTGTGACTATCTATTGTGAAATTAATTTTAATATCACCAGCCATAGTAAGAAGAGTGATCAAAATGCCCACTTGTTCTAATTATACGGTGGGTGTTTTTTTCCCATGAGTCCATTTAAAATGGATTGGCCCCGTGTTTACAATGATTGCCAAGGCTGTCGTGCACTGTTCCTCCTGTCACTCTTGATCTCATGCTTATTCACTCTAACAGTAAGGTCTCACAATATCAGATGCAAAATAAATACACAATGCAGGAAACATCACAGAGTCCTTCAGATCCATGTATCAATAAAAGAATGGAAACTGGGCACAAATAGTATCAAGGAAATGTCACTTATGTGCATATGCTAAAACCTGCTTCAGAGGAAACAATAAATGAAGTTCACATTTTAACAACAATTACAAATCCACTTGTCTGAATAAATACCTCAAAGAGATCTATTTCATTTTAGAACTTGTCACCTACTATTCTAGGTCACAGAAATAATGCCTATATTTTACTCAGGAATGGCGAAAGTCTTGTCACCTTTTCAGATAGAAAGACTCCCAGTCAAAATGTCGCTTATTTTATTTTTACCTCACATTTTTGGACTTAAAAAGCAAAACACCATCCTGAGATTGGTGCTGTCCACCCTGATTTTCAGTCCAGATTAAATGTGAGTTGACTCTCTCCCTCCAGGTGTCTGGGTTTAAGACTTAACATACATTATGGCAAGGGACTGGGATTAGAGAAAACGAAGATGTCTCAGTCTAGTGAACCTTAAAGACCAGTACAGTTTTCCTCCAGCCTTTCAGCAGAAACAAAATTCTCCAGCATTATGTGTCAACGTGATTGAAAATACAATCGCCATGTGGTCACAAAGGGTTCATAGAAATGATCCAGGATACAAGGAGACTGATATATTTTGGATCTCCTCTCCTTTTTTCCCAGCTTTCTGCTCTGTTTTCTTTCTCATGTCCCTTCTCTCCCTGAACAGCCTGGGGTCTGAGGCAGGCGAGAGGGTCCTCATTGGCTGGGAGGTGGCTACCTGACTGCACTGAGGTGCTGGAGGTGAGGTGGGACAAATACAAGCAGACTTCCGTTCCCAGTGCCCGTGAGCTCCCGGGGAGGCCTGCCCCTGCGGTGGCTGCGGTTGTTCAAAAAGAGGGAGAGCCGGTGAGGAAAAGAGCCAGAGAATGAGATGGCCCAGTGTTCAGGATGTATTTGAATTGAATGACCTTCAAATTTATAATCCTCCCAGAACCTACTAAGTAGAATCGATGGGATGTTTGTTATCTGACTCTGGTCTTTATTTAGGGGATGATTTTCAATCCTGTGAAAGTATTATCCGGAACCACAGCGCAGTTGGCAGAGTAAGAAAAGCAGAGCAGGGGCTGGGCAGACAGGCAGTTTAGTGTCCCGAGCAAAAAGAGGGGGCAGAGCCGATGGGATGAGCACATGGAGGCCTGAGTCGGCTCTGAACGGTAGGACAAGGGTGGAATTCAACCCCACTGTGAAGGAGGCTGGGCTTTGGCTAGAGACAGTGGCATCTAAAGGAAAATCAAGGGTGCCTGAGTGGCTCAGGTGGTTAAGTGATGGCTCAGGTCATGATCCTAGAGTCCTAAAATTGAGTCTCGGGTTGGGCTCCCTGCCCATCAGGAAGTCTGCTTCTCCCTCTGACCCTCCCCCCTCTTGCAATCTCTCTCAAATAAATAAATAAAATGTTTTTTAAAAAGGAAAAGTCAAGTAGGCAAATGATTTTATTTGCATCCACGTGATAAGCCAAAACTGTGGCTTTAAACGACTTGCATTTTAGATTCAAAATCTCCATAGAGAACAGTGAGCAATAGGATAATGCCCTTCCTGAGACGCCAAAGAGGACCCGGGCAGTGTGGTCCGCAGGCAAGCTCTTCCAACTTCTCCTGGGCTGCATCCCTCTATCTGGGCTTCCCATTTGTGTGTGACTGCTGTCTGCCTTCTATAAGATGAGGGAGTGTGGAGTCCTGTGTTGCGGTTACTTAGGCCCAGAAGCACCGTGGGTTTGATTTGGGTCCGTTAAGTCAGACTGCAAATGTGTTCCCTTTGGGTCCTCTTCCACAGTCTTGAATGACAGAGAAATGACAGGAAAGACTGGGGGGAAGGCAGATTGCTTAGGTTGCTGAGACGGCTCTGAGGCTCTGGACTCTACCAGAAGAAAGAGAAAGTCGGAGTCCCAGAGTGGAAGGAATGCACCTGGGTTCCCCTGCTGACTGGAAGGGAGGGACAAATACCAGCACAGAAAGTAAATCTCCTTACCCCACAGCCCTGCTCAGAGACTCTGGTGCCTCTTCATTCCCCTTAGAATAATCCCAGACTTCCTGGCATGAACTCAACACCTTATCATGAGTTTGTAACCAATCTTCGCCTTGCCTCTGTTGCCCTGTCCTTCGCACAGCATTTTAAAAACACGGCTAGTTGGGCGCCTGGGTGGCTCAGTGGGTTAAAGCCTCTGCTTTCGGCTCAGGTCATGATCTCAGCGTCCTGGGATCGAGGCCCGCATCGGGCTCTCTGCTCAGCAGGGAGCCTGCTTCCTCCTCTCTCTGTTTCTCTGCCTGCCTCTCTGCCTATTTGTAATCTCTCTCTCTCTGTCAAATAAATAAATAAAAAATCTTTAAAAAAAAAAATAAAATAAAATAAAAAAAAAAATAAAAACACGGCTAGATATCAGGATCATTCGGAGCTTTAAGAAAAGTGCCTATTTCTGGGTGTAATAACGGTACTTTTATTTAGAAATCCCTTATATAGGTATATAAATATTCAAATCTATGATGAAAGGATATGAAGTCTGAGATTTACTTTAAAATACTCTTGCAAAAATACTATGGGGAGACAGAGGATAAGAATGCACAATCACTACTGAAGCTGGAGAGGGCGATATGAATATTCTTTACATGATTCTGTGCACTTCTGTATATGTTTGACACTTTCCAAAATGAAAAATGTTTTAATGTATGATGAGAAAAGTAATAACATAAAAGCACAGATTTCCAGATCCACTCCAGGCCTTTGGTTCAGGGGACAGGCCCTCGGTGAGATGATGCCTGCTGTTGTGCACCGCACAACTCCAGGGTGTGCCTCATGGCCTTCCAAGATTTATAGCATCATTATAAAGCTTCTCCAAGATGGCAGTAACTTCTCTTGAGGAAGGGGCTCTTTGTAATTCACACAAAGCCATCGCTGGGCTGGTGGCAAGGTCAGTCTCCAAAATCTGAATCTGAAAACTTTAAGTCTCTTTGGAATATATGATGAACAAACAGGGTGGGGCCCAACTGGACGACGCAGAACGGCCCACCTCAGTAATCACACTCAGCCACTCTGCTGGGCTGGGCTGCGCCCTGTGTGATGCTTCTCAGCACCGCTGCAGCCATCCTGGCCTGCCCTCTCAGGCCACGTCCCATCACCCCCCATCCTCACATGAGCAAGAAAGCTCACGAGACACAATTTAGAAAATATAGGGATTCGGAGAATAAAACTCAGCCACAAATGCACAGCCCAGAAATAATCAAAGCTAACATTTGGTATGTACCTTTCAGTTTTCTCTTTCATGTGTGCTCTTTAAACCTTTCAGCCCTGGGGATGCCTGGGTAGCTCAACAGCAGATGTTGGTTAAACATCTGCCTTCGGCTCAGGTCATGATCCCAGAGTCCTGGGATTGAGCCCGCTCAGCAGGGAGCCTGCTTCTCCCTCTCCCACTCCCCCTGCTTGTGTTCCCTCTCTTGCTGTCTCCCTCTCTGTCAAACAAACAAACAAAAAACCAAAACCAAAACCTTTCACTCTTCTCTCACTAATAGTTTAATTTTACTGTCATTGCCAGGGAATCCTTTTAAAGTGAAAATTCAGATCTGTAAACTCCTCTGACCTGGTCCTATCCCCTCCTCTTCTACAACTTCCCCACTCCCTCACCCATTTTATTCCACTCACTCTGGCTTCCCTGCTGTTCTTACAATGTATATACAGGAAGGCTTCAGGGCCTTTGCACCTGCTGCTCCCTCTGCTTTGAAAGCTCCCCCTCCATGTGGCTAATTCCCTTTCTCTTTCTGCTCAAATGTCCCCTTGTTAGGAAAGCCTTCCCTGGCTGCACCATTCTACTTCATAACAAGCTCTCCCCGATCTCTTCCCCTCCTGTGTTTTCCTCTAGACAAATCCTTAGAGATACCTAACATTATTCCTTCTCTGTCTTTCCCTAGCTATGTGTAACCCATGAAGGCTGGAAATTTTTGTTTTTGTTTCTGTTTTGTTTCTTTGTTTCCAGCTGCTGTATCCCTAATGGTGGGACCGTCTGGCTAAGAATAGATCCTCAACAAAGATTTGTTGAGATAAATGCCTGTCTCTGAAATCTAAGTGTCTCGATTAATTAACTCCAACGAACAAGTTAACTTATTCACTGATCTAGGAGGAATCTTGCTGCAAATTTATTCAGACATGTGTTCCAGGAAGCCACGCAGCTCAAAACCAAATAATCCAAGGGGGCACCTAAGAAGCAGTCCCCTAACCTCAACGTCATAAAAGACTGACAGCTCTTCCTTTAAAATATTTTAAGCTAATTTTTTCCCCATGCTTTATGGGATGGCTTATAGCTCCTCTAAGAAATTTTTTTCTCAGTAAAGCACTTCCAGACAGCTTTCTGAGAAAACTGACTTTCCCTTGGGAACCACACGAGGATGGAGTGCCCCTCCATCCAGTGAGCATTTAGGTCGACTTCCTGGTTTTCATAAAAGACTGTCAGTCCTAGCTCTTGTTCCTATGGTTTCTTAACTTGGGGATTAGCTCTCAGGCAGGAACACGGAGAACCTCAACTCCCATGTCTACATCAGCAGCACCTTCAACGAGCTACTTGCGGAAAGACTTCTAAAAGGAATTCAGCACTCCTTTCATGTTTGAATTCGATCTTTGGACCAAGTGGCATCAGCAGAAGTCTCACACACAGACCAATCTGGAAAGCCCCTCAGCACACAGCCCCACAATATTATGTTGTAATATTCTGTCTTTAGATTTCACCTGAAGAGGGCGCCTGGGTGGCTCAGTGGGTTAAAGCCTCTGCTTTCGGCTCAGGTCATGATCTCAGCGTTGTGGGATCGAGGCCCGCATCGGGCTCTCTGCTCAGCAGGGAGCCTGCTTCCTCCTCTCCTTGTCTCTCTGCCTGCCTCTCTGCCTACTTGTGATCTCTCTCTCTCTGTGTCAAATAAATAAATAAAATCTTTAAAAAAAAAGAATTCAAGCAAAGGGAAAGTATTATTTCCTTTGAAGAATGGCTGTGTTTCCTCCTTTGGGATAAAAACTACATTACGGTTGTGTTTCCACTTTCTGACCTCCCTGTCAGGAAACCTAGAGCATGATTTTAATCACAGCCACAATGCTAACCTTTAGTTGCATTCTCCTTCCTTGTCGCCCTCAACCCCCTGTTTCTGATTTTCTATTTTCCATTTACCATTTCACTGTAAAGGTTTCCTATAAGCCACCTCAAAGCCACTATGGAAAAATATAGGATATAAGTAAACATAAATATCACCATTAGAACATCAATGAAGGGGCACCCAGGTGGCTCAGTCGTTCAGCATCTGCCTTCAGCTCAGGTTGTGACCCCAGCAACCTGGGATCGAGCCCCATATCGGGCTCCCTGCTCAGGTGGGAGCCTCCTCCTTCTCCCTCTCCCACTCCCCCTGCTTGTGTTCCTCTCTTGCTATCTCTCTCTGTCATAAATAAATAAAAGCTTAAAAAAAAAGAACATTAATGAATAAATTCAACCTGTTTCTGATCAATGACTTGTAGGTTTTCTGTGACAGGAGACATTTAGGAAGTATGCTAGGAAGAATATTAGAATGTATCACCAAGTACAATAATGAATCTCCCCTGGAAATTTGAAAAGAAAGATTTGTGTCTACCTTCCTGAGGTGGTCTAAGGGCTAGATGGAAAAGAGGAAGGATAAAATGACTCTAAAGTTTCTATGCTTCCACGGTAGTCTGACATAATAGTCTTCAAAATACTTATCCTACGCCACCCTCTGAAAGATGCTACACTGACCCTGGAAGCAGAGAGACCACGGCCCTGCAGCTTCGGTGACTTCTGCCGGCTCAGCAGCCTGCGACCATCCCACCGGCTTACATGGCCAATCTGAGGCTTGTTTCTCTCCCCACGTTTTAGCTCCGAGGAACATATAAAGGAATGAAAAATTTGCTTTTACCCTTTCCTATGTGTCTCCTGGTGTTTTCTATTGTTGAATTTCTGTTCACATTAGAAAGAAGTCCAAGACAGAATCTGTTCCTGTTATTTGAAGGGTCTGTGAATCCATCTATAAGCACGCTTCGGGAGGAGGCCTGGAACGTCTCCCCAACTCGGTTGTTGAGTTCATAGTAGGCAACTGAGCACCAGTGCTGCGGCTCCTCATAGCAAACTGGCCGGAAGTCTGGAAGGAGAAGAACCAGAGAGCACATCACTGCTGTCATGCCTGGCTTCTCGTCTCATGATCCCACCTGGACACATACATTCATGTGCTTAACCAGGAGAGGTGGCCGCAAGACAAAGATGCTCTCCGTGGTCTCTCCAAACCTGTCACCTGATGGAAGATCTGTGTGGTGAGCTCACCTGGTCACCACACGTGTGGCACAGAGGCCACGATCCTTGTGACTCTCCCATGGTTAGAGGATTTGTACTCATATATGTTAGTATTGAGGGGGTCTGACAAACAACACTATGAACAGATCAGTGTAACCTCCATCACCCCGAGAGGAGAGAGCTCCAAGGAAGGGGGCAGGCTGCCTCCTCTCTACATGTGAAAGATAGCATATTACTGTCACTGGACTGAACAGAGTCCCAGGGACAAGAGTATCATTTTCTTACAAACTAAGGCTGAAAAATAATAGTTTGGATATGATGAAAGCCAAATCCAAAAACACTGGACAGGACTAAAAATTATTTAAGAAAGAAAAAAAAAAACTTCTATACAGAGTCACATTCTCCATAGTATACATAGGGAGTACTTATATGACATAAGCTTTTTAAAGACAGCGAATGTTTCATTAGGAAATCCATGAACATTACGTTTTCACCTTAAATTTTTCAAAGCTAAGTAAGTTGCCAGTAACCAACCAAAGTTCAGAGTTCTTTCTTTGCCACACACACCCTGACTTTTGACTGATTATATTCACTCTCTTTTCTTTGGATATCCTAGTAATTCTCGTATCTACAGTGCATTCCTATGTGCCCTGAAGCATACATTTATGAAACATAAATTAGGGGGTTATTATTTGATTTACAAAAGGACCTTTACTTATAAAAGACTTCACCCCTGCAGACTTCAAATCGTAAGCTCCGTTAGGCCCTCTCTACTCAGTGTGGTTCCTGAGTGGTAGACTCTGCATCACCTGAGAGCTTGTGAGGAATGCAGATTCTTGGATCCCACCCCAGATCTAAGGAATCAAATCTGCCTTTGCGTAAGATAACCATGTGGTTTACATGAACATTAAAACTGAGAAACATTTATTTACCTAGATTATTTTTTTTACCTAGCTTATTTTAAGAAACAGATAAAATTCCGTAAAAACTCTATTTACATATTTATGGATATTTCTAAGAGCACCCCTCTAAGCTAAATCAAAGACACCACTACAAAACTAAAGTAAACACACAACGGGGATAAAATTGTTAACTTAAATACCCATTTCTGTACTAAACTTCAAGAACTACAAGCGTGTAAATGTTAGGTTAGAATAAAAAATTAACTTACTCTAGTAATCAGGATGATAAACAAACATCGGTGCTAAGGAATGCCAAAGTGAAAAGCCAGGCTATCTGCTCCTTCAAAGACATATGAAATAGCGGGCTAGCATGTTTTGGTTTGGTTTTTTTTATTTGTTTTGTTTTGGGGTAATAGGAAATGCTCTTGGAAAACAGCTACATTGAGCTGTTCATCTACAAATTTACCTCCATTAGGCATTGACAGCACTAAATGACTATCAGCTGTGGCATCTACGGGTTGGCCATTCTGGGTCCCTGGGGCTCCTGTGGCATGATAAGGCGGGGGTGGTGTGTCAACTAAAAGAAAGCAGTAAAACAGAGGCATGTCAAACTGATACACTACACAAAGACAGTCAGCTCCAACCCTTCTTGCTGTGAAACTCCTGGGCTTGGTTGGTGCACAGTGTTACTGCTCGAGAGAGAGACCAGTCACATCATAAGGCTATTGCACAGTGACGTTGCGAGGGTCGCACAGAAGAAATCGGTTGTCCTGACATCCTCACTGAACAAGTTGATTAGTTTTCCCTCTGACTTAGGATTTACCTAAAGAGTTGTAAATTCCAATGACTGCAGGATAAGATTTTCAAATCGGGGAGCTATTCCCCTAGCTTTCTCAACGGTGCAGGAGTCTGTTGTCCAGCTTTCAGAACAGAAATTTAAACCCTCTTCGAGTTTAGTTTTTCAATTCCTCTGTTGCCATGGATTGTACAATGACCACAGGGATGCGCTCTCTCTGAGAGAGTTCCAAATATGCCATCAAAATGCACAAGAGCTGAAACCTGATTATAACCTTGTGCCCAAAGCATGCAGAGAAGGGCTCCTCTCCTAAAATATCAATTCCTATAATCAGGCAGTGATCATGGTTAGGCAAATGCTGTGCATTCAGTAGATAAGATCTTATAAGAAAGTAATTCACTTGGGCGCCTGGGTGGCTCAGTGGGTTAAAGCCTCTGCTTTCGGCTCAGGTCATGATCTCAGGGTCCTGGGATCGAGGCCTGCATCGGGCTCTCTGCTCAGCAGGGAGCCTGCTTCCCCTTCTCTCTCTCTGCCTGCCTCTCCGCCTCCTTGTGATCTCTCTCCCTCTGTGAAATAAATAAACAAAATCTTTAAAAAAAAAGAAAAAAAGAAAGTAATTCACAGCACAATAAAAACTCCTACAGCAGAGGAAAACCTCTTTAGTGAGAACCTCAGAATAACTGATTCCTCCTGTATACATTCCTAATGTCAGTTCAGAATCGTCTTGTTACATTAGCGGTGGGTAGAGTTCAGTGGCATGAAAAGTTGAATCAGTCTGCCTTTGTTGAACTGAATTTTGTCCACCCAAGTAGTTCCCACACTTAAGTGTGCATAAAAATCACTAGTGAAACTTGTTATAGATGCAGTTTCCTGGTCCTACCCTCAAAAATTCTGAGTCTGGAGATCAATAGCTGGATGTAGCTATGTACATTTCCCAGGCACTGCTGGCAATTCGAATGCAGACCACATTGTGCAACCACGGGTAAGATATTTCCCTGTGAGAAAATAAACTGAGCCTGGTGAAAAAGTTATAAAGCAAGGTGGCTCTTCTGCAGGTCCTTGAGTACATCTATCTGTAAAACTCAGGGACTGAACATAGAGTTACCATATCACCATATCTGCTCCTACACATATACCCAAAGGAGCTGAAAGCAGGGACTCAAGCAGACTCTTGCCTGCCAGTGTTTGGAGCAGCATTATCCACACCAGCCCAAAGGTGGAAATAACCCAAATATCCATCAATTAACAAATAGATTTTTAAAAATGTGGTATATTGTTCAATCACAAAAATGAAGTAAATGACACAAGCTAACAACATAGTTGAACTATGAAAACACTATGCTAACTAAAATAAGCCAGAGACAAAAAGACATATATTGTATGATTCCACTTCTTTGGGGTACCTAGAATAAGCAAATTCACAGAGACAATAAGTAGACTAGAGGTTGCCAGGGGCTGGAGGAAAGGACAGAGGAAGAACTGGGAGCTACTGCTAATGGGTACAGAGTTTCTTTTTAGATGGATGAAAAAATTTTGGAAATAGATGGTGGGGATGGTTGCACAGAACTGTGAATGTGCTTAATGCCACTGGATTATACACTTAAAATGGTTAAAATGGCAAATTTTATGAAATATATATCTTACCACAACTTTAAAAATTAATACATGAAAATCACTACATTGCATACTTTAAGTGTGTGAACTGTATGATGTTATGAACTATATCTCAATAAAGCTGGTAAAAAAAAAATAAGGTGCTGAACTAGTAAATTTCAGAATCTCCTTTTAGTCCCAGTTATCTATGGGTCTGTTATTCAGGTTGCATTTTGCTGTTAATCGTTCAGAAAAGAATTATTTTCTTTAAAATTAAAAGAGCCATTTCCTCCATGAAAACTAACCAGCTTCTGCAGAAGTGTTGGGGTCTGTCCTTCATGGGTGGGAAGAGGGAAAAATATCAACCTATTAGTTTCTTCAGTGCAGGAAAACAAGGTCAGTATAGGCAATCTTAATAGCACAGATATGTTTCAACTAAGTACATATTCTGTGACACAATTATCCTGCTGTTTCTTAACCATGGCTCTGTCCTCAAATGACTTCTCTTCCTGTTGTGTCCTTTTCTTGGTGAATCTGGCCCCTTGTAAGACAGCAACCATCTCCTCCCCACTGTGTGGATGACTCCTGAGCTCCCTCCCAGAGTCTCAACCTTCACCCCCCACTCCCCCCCCACCCCTCCCTGCATCAAGTTCTATTGAGTCTACCTCCTCAAATTCATTGTTTTCTTCCCATCCCCACAACCCTTTCTTAGTTCAAGTCCTTATTGTTACTTGCTTGGGACTGTGACAGCCTCGCTGCTTAGTTACATGATTGTTCTCAACAGTTATTGCCTCTTGAAGGTCAGAGACTATTGTCAGAATCAATCATCACTGTACCTGGCACTTTGCAGGTGCTCAGTCATTACTCACTGACTCAGTCACGTCAATGGCTATAACCCCGGGCTCTAGCCCAGTTCCAAATGCCTGTGTGGTGATTCGTTTACTCTGCAATCAACTGATGACCAAACACTGTGTTTTAGGTCCTGTGCTACACATATAAAAGAGAAGATGACTGGCAGTTGAATGGGGGAGATAGACAATGAGTAATTGAAATCTTTGAATTGAATTAAAATCGAATTTAAATCTTTGAATTTGCATATAATAAAAATATCTGTTAAATAAAGGAATATATGAAAACATGAATGAGGCGGATTGTAAAATCTAGCACCAAATGAGTTTAGGCTGGCCTCTATGACTTTGTCACTCAGGATATGATTTATCTCACACTCAAGAGGTGCATATAAATCTCTTCTTCATGACCTAACTTAGACCCACTTTATAGGAGTGGCAGCACATGCAATTGTGACAATGTGCTTGATTCTCCCTTTTGCACAGGATATCCCTTCCATAGGCTTTTTCAGTTCAGCAAACGTTTTCTGACTAGCTCCGTCTTCAAGATGCTGTGCTGCCTTCACACAGCACAAAAGGAGAATGCACTGGCTAGGTGGGGCCGGGCTCTGCCCCAGGGAAGTTAAGCATACATCTTTTGGAGGCAGGGACTCGCTGTGTTTACTGAAAGAGACAGCCAAAGAAAAGGCCAAGCATGGACCTCTCACGTTGATGATCCCTCAGGCCAAGTCTTTTTGCTTGGGTTAGAGAGGTGTTTTATCATCTTATTTCTGCTACCTTAAAAAAAAATCCCTGGAAATGCCCAGAGATGCTCTTCAAATCTGTTTAGCTTCTGCCAGAGGGTGAGAACCAGAAACAAGAGCAAAGATATGTTGTATCTCCAGGATAAAGGCTTCCAAATGGCCCTGGTCTTAGAGGTGGGTCCGAAGACCCACAGGCCATGGCCACGTAAACGGCAAAGCTCCATATGAACGTGAATAATAGTGACTGTAATTATGATGGTCCCACCATAATTGGTCGTGTTGTAGACGGACAGCAGCTTTCACTGACCTGAGTGTTGATAGGGGCTCTCTGGCTCCGAGGGGCTCTCTGGGGAGTGAGGGTAGCCAGCAGTGCACGGAGACTGTGAGAACACGTGCCCGGGCCCCGGCGAGGGAGGGAAGGCAGAGCACGGAGGCTGCTGGAAAGAGTCCGGATAGGTGGCGTTATGCGGCATGAGAGGCTCACTGTGGAGGGAGGCGCTGCGGAACTTGGCCAGAAGGCTGAGCTGGGGGTTATATTCACTGTGCCTTGGCACGAGGACGGGCGGCAGCACTAGGATGAGAAAGGAACCAGTGGATTAGAATCGAGCATTGGCTTGTTGGCACAAACTCCAGTGGACACTTGCTGTTTGTGTCTGCCCATTTTTCCATGATAAAACTGTCTTCTGGGAACTGCCCATCCACCATTCTTTGTGCTTATTGTAAAACTGTCAGTTAAGGTCCCTTCATTTCCCAGAAAGTGAGCTGGTGAAGCAAACTAAACACCAATGTTTAGCACTTAAACACTCTTCTCGCAAACTGAATATTAAACAGAGTATCACAGTAAAAAGCTTAGAGGAGAATCATTCTGAGGTCAGCACTCTAAAAGAGGCTGCCTATTCATTCCTACCACAGAAATTACCAGAGCTGCCCTATTATCTGGCCTTCTGTAGGCCTAATTGTGTCTTCCTTTGATTCTGCCAATAAAATGGTTTGCTTTTTAAGGCAAAATTGGTTTCTAAGTGATGCCCAGAATATTTTTCTTTCAGAGACCATGCTGAATTATTCAGACGGCCAGCCTAAATTTTAGTAGGGCTGCTAAAGTAAAAATAAATAAATAATAAAAATAAAAAATAAAAAAATCTACTTGTATTTACCAGAAAGAGCTAAAGGTACCTAAAAATTATTAAGTAAAAGATAAACAGAGAATAATACAAAGTGAATCAGTAAAAGATAAGCATCAGTAAGAAAATTTATAAACCAAGCCCTACGTATGTTTCTTCTGGGTTCCACTTAAAAAAAAAGGGGGGGTTTTGATCATGATTCTATACAAAAAGTTAGGAATGGATGCAATTCTCAAGGGCAAGTATTACCCAGGCATTCCTAGTTCCTATTGGTTTCTAAAGTGTCACAGTGCCTGGCAGAAAGAAGATAATCAACAAATGTGGTGCAACCTGTAACCAACGTAAGTTCCAGAAAGAGATGCAGAGAAAACAGGGAGGAAGTGGTCAAAGGCAATTGCAAAGCTCTTATAAGGGAAAATAATCCTTACCCTCAGCTCCCACAATGGAAACCAATACAATAGCCAAAAAATAACATAAACCATAAAGTAAAATGTAGATATCAGAGATTTAAAAAGAGGGAGAAAGAAGTTAATATAAATTAGCTAAATCCTCATCTCTTGTATTAGTCAATGAAATTACCTCAAAGTGAAAAGTTCAGAAACAGATGTATAAGCATATTATGTAGGATTACCTCCATAATCTTTAGTAATTAATGTATAAACATATTGTCTAGGTATAGAAAAATATTATCTAGAGTTATGTCCATAATTTTTAGTAATAATGGAGGGAACAAGTAAAAGGACTAACGAAGAATGATTTAAAAGGTTGTTTCTGGAGATGGATGGGGTAGCTCTTGTTTTTAATAGCACGATTGATTTGTTACCACATGCAAGTATTGATAAAACCTTTCATAAACAGTAAATGTTTTGGAATAAACAGATGACAACAATAGCGATAAAATAACAATAACATCAATCACATAGTCTACCACTTCCCTGCCATCATACATTTGTCTCTTTCTTAACAAGCAACAGTTATCCATTCTACAGGTAGAAAATAAACTCAAACAGGTAAATGAAAAGTTTTAAAACTAAACCACCCCAGCTGAGGGTGACACAGAAACAAATTATTTCCTCACCCTTCAAAAGCCAGTGTGAGGATCTACATGTGTAAGACACGACTCACAGAACACTCCACATCATCGTCCAAAAACGAGCTGGGTGATAAGCCATTACATTTCCTTTTATGTGTTCCCTGAGTATGCAGGAACAAAAAGATGACCTGCTTCATGAAGAGTCTGAAAGGGAGGGCCCGACAGAGTCCATGGTATATGGCTTCTTCTGCAATGACACTTGTTCATCACAATACTAACAAGGCTCAAATAAATACTCATTTTTCTTTTTTGGATGAAGAAGAATTGGAATAATCTCTGTGACTTCAGTTGTAGTGTAAAATATCTGTAGTATATTCCTAACACTGTTAAACATAATACCTCACACCTTCTGGAGACAGAGACTTCTATTTCTTCATGAGCCGAAGATCTGAGACACCAAAAGGGAAAAATAAGGAGGGGGGGAGAGTTTGTTTTCTTTTATTGAAACAAATGTCTTGATAATGTATTTTTACCATCCACGTAAAACCAAAGGCAGTGATTTCTGTAAAGAAAACCAATGGTATCATCCTGGTTGGTATTCAGCTTCACTGGCTAGTTTACCTTAGATCCACACTGATCATATTTTTAAATACTTCCGCTCAAAACATAGCTGTCTTAGTCCATCTGGGCTGTTATAATAGAAATACCATAGAGTGTGTGGCTTATAAACAACAGAAATTTCTATTTCTCACAGTTCCCAAGGCCGGAAGTCCAAGATCAGGGTGCAGCATGGTCAGGGTCTGGGGAAAACTCTCTGTGAGGCAGCAGATTATGGTCTTTTGTGCTCTCACTGGGTGGAAAGGGATGAGGGAATCTCTCTGGGGCCTCTTTAAGAAAGACACTAACCCCATTTGTAAGGGTCTGTCCGCATGACTGAATCACTTCCTAAAGCCCTCCCTCCCCCACCTCCTAGTACTATCACCTTAAGCATTAGGTTTTCAACATATGAATTGGGAGCGGGGGCATAAATTCAATCCATAGCAATAGCTATTCCTAATTACTAAATTCTATTCCTAGATCATAACCGCTGCTTACGAATATGACATAGTAAGATTACAGATATTGGTTTCAATTTTATGCCCCCTTTTAAATACAACACTATCTTAATAACTAAGCACCACGTGGGGAAGAACAGTGGCAGGAGTTACTCCTGCCACATATGGGGTGCATAGCAGAGCTGAAAAAGATTTTCTATCTCTTTCAAGAGAATACACAAATCTTTCAAAAGTTCTGTGGTTTTTATATATGGGTATTTTATGTAAAGAAGAAATTACACTCCTTAAATAAGCTCCAGTTGCATGGAGTAAAATCATCACACGCTGAAAAAACACTGTTTTTGCACGCCATGTATCTGGGGACTGGTAACACTTTACCAGTCAAGGAAAATACAGTATTGAAATTGAGAGTGAACACTTAGAATCTTTAATAGCAATTTATATCTGCATTTCAACAGATATAAAATATATTATTTATAGTAAAAAAATAAAACAAACCTAGGCTTGCATTTTTATTTTTAAGACTTAAAATTTCATTTGCCTAGTAATTTGTGTGTATTTTTGTAAAAGTATTGATATTTGAAGGATTGAAAATTTAAAAATTAAAACAGGTCCTTCACTACAGATAGTTATAAAAGAACTTAAATAAATTATATAAATGGGGGCGCCTGGGTGGCTCAGTGGGTTAAGCCTCTGCCTTGGGCTTGGGTCATGGTCTCAGGGTCCTGGGATTAGGCTCCCGCATTAGGCTTTCTGCTCGGTGGGAGCCTGCTTCCTTCTCTCTGCCTGCCTCTCTGCCTACTGGTGATCTCTCTCTCTCTGTCAAATAAATAAATAAAATCTTAAAAAAAATTAATGGTTTAAATGGTTGTGTGAGTAAAAAGAAAATCAGAGTGCAGCCTTCAGTGTTCCTAAAATGGGGGGGTGTCAAAAAAATTAGATTTCGAATGCAAAACTTAATTAAGTTTTATGATAACTAGGAACCCAGTAAACTTGCTTAACATTAGCATCCTCACTGTTCTCAAAATATTTACTTTAAACATGGCCAGAAAGTTAAGTATAAATTTGCTTTTTCTAATTAAAAAAAAAATCAAAGTTAGGAATAAAAAAATCCTGCATGGCTTAAGTATTACCTTACAATTAATACAATCTCCACCCATCTTTCATTTTGGAAACTCAAACCTAAAATAAAATGATATGAAATCTATCTGCCATATGTAAAAATATTCACATTATCATTCCTAAAAAGAGCCTTACATAAACTAAAATACCAACTAAGTCTTTAAAATTAGGTGTTCTAGGGGTGCCTGGGTGGCAAGTTGGTTAAGTGTCTAACTCTTGCTTTCAGTTCAGGTCATGATCTCAGGGTCGTGATCTCAGGGTCCTGAGATCAAGCTCCACGTTGGACTCTGCACTCAGCTTGGAGTCCACTTGGGATTCTCTCTCCCACTGCCCCTCCTCCGCTCGTTCTCATGCTCTCTCTCAAATAAATATTTTTTAAAAAGTTAAAAAATAAAATTAGATTTTCTAGTATTCAAAAGGGAGGGGCACCTGGGTAGCTCAGCGGGTTAAAGCCTCTGCTTTCGGCTCAGGTCATGATCTCAGGGTCCTGGGATCGAGGCCCGCATCAGGCTTCCTGCTCAGCAGGGAGCCTGCTTCCTCCTCTCTCTCTCTGCCTGCCTCTGCCTACTTGTGATCTCTCTCTGTCAAATAAATAAATAAAATCTTTAAAAAAAAACAAAAACAAAAGGGAAACCAGAGACATGTAACAAGATACTTCTTGCAATGTACATTTTACAACTACATTCCTCAGCAAGAGAGAAATGATTTCTTAATGAACATTTTTTTCACTGGGTATATTCTGAATGCTTAATATAACTCAAATCTTTGAAACAAAAAAGGTATCAAGTCATTGTCACAAACTTGAACCTGGATGAATTTTTTTTAGTATGCAGAGAGCCCAGAGAGAAGCAGGAAGGAAAAGAAGAAGGTTAAGACCTATATGATCTAGTGGAAGCACATCAGATTCACCAGAATTTTCTCAGCACTCTCATACAGGGACTCAATCCTGGGATGAAGTGACTGTGAGAAGCATCCACACTCAGGCAGTTTTACAACAGGATGGCAAGATCTTCGAGCCTGAAAGTCACCTTGCAAAGACCACTGGTGGCTGGGCACTACTTCTCCATCGTTGCTGTAAGGTTAACTGAACCCTGGAGCCAGGCGGCAGGCTGGACCCCCACCATGGCCTGGATCCCTAGACAGAACTATCTTAATGGACATGGGCCATTTCCCAGAGCTCATGTGCCAGCCCTCTGGTCTCCTGGGATGAGGCAAATGGCCAAACAGGGAGAAGAAGCTTCTATTAAATCTTGATCCCTGCAGCCACAGAAACACTCAATCCAAAGAGGAATGGACTCAAACTGTTTCAGTCAGTGTGAAGGACAAAGGTAAACCCCAGACTTCAAAAAGGCGGTGAACTATGTGTCCGCACACACATATGGGTGTGTGAAGAGTTCCAGAATGATACCTTCTTTTATTTAAAGCCACATTTAAGAATGATTGCCAATCTCTCCCAGCCCCTGCTGCTCTCATTCCTGGAAGGATTTCCAGCAGTTCTTTCACTGGCTGTTTGCAGACCCAGGTAGGAGATACCTCCATGTATCTGAGCTTGCGGAAAGTGGCAGCAAAAACCTTCTTTAGCTTAGTTCGGTTTCATTGAGGGAGACAGGATGAGAAGGAGTGTGTTTATATTTTACAGTTAATTATATCAAGGCCATATTAAGATCATCAAAGACCCTAAGAACCAGAAAAACATGATGGTGACAAATTCCAAAATACATCCAAACTTCATTTTTCAAAATCACACAAAGCTTACATGTATAATGAAATTATCTTCGTTCTAGATTTTTCTGACTACAGAAGTTTGAACTACTTCCTCAAAACTGAACCTTCCCCTCTTCCTTTCTTTTGGTGGTGTTGGTGGCGGGTGTGTGTGTGTGTGTGTGTGTGTGTGTGTGTGTGTGTGTGTGTGTGTGTGTGTGTGTGTGTGTGTGTGTGTCTTTGTCTTGCTGATGCCGCATCACTCCTCTTCAACTGAGACACAGCTCCTCAACTTTTAAAATAAACTGTGATATCAGGAAGAAAACTCACCTGGAGTCTCCACCCGGCGGTAGTGATAGGGGTTAATGCACACCTCTTTCTGCTTGGAGCCAAATGGGAACTCACAGCACTCCAGCGGCTTCAGCTCATGATGAGACTGGAGATCAGGCCAGCGCCACACTCGGCAGTAAATAACATGGGGCAAACCCTTGCGGTGGGACACCTGCAGCCGCCCATCCAGGGACCGGGGAATTGTCACACATTTGCTGGGCTGCCCTGGACAGCTGAGGGCCCTCTCTAGCTCATCCATGGCTCCTTTCTTCTTCTTTAATTTCTTCACCAACGAGTCTACCGCCTTCTCTGCCCACTTTTCCTCTTCATCTCCTTGCTTCCAGCCTAGCAGTCTCTTCACTGCTGGGCTGGTGAAGGAGAAGAGGGAGCTGATGGGGGTGCTGGAGTGCATAAGAGGTGAACTGCAGGCGTCCAGGGCAAACAGGAACTGGACAGACGGCCCGTTATTGTCTGCAGGGCCTGGGAGAAGAACGTAGCAAGCAATTCTGCAGAGATGTCATATGTACAAACTCTCCAGGGATGTCATTGGTCTTTCTTTTCTTCTGGAAGTAATTGACCGATTCAGGTGGGAACTGGGTTGACTTTCTCCCAGGCCCTAGAAGGGCCTGGCCAACTCTGGAACAAAACAAAACAAGACAAAATTTTAATTAGCTTCATCAGGATAATTTTCAGAAAAAATTAAAGGTTGGATATAAGGAAGAAAATACTCTTCAAACGTTTTAGACTTGGAAAGTCTTAGTCATCTTCCCTTTCTACTATCCCCTTACCCACGTCTTGGTAATTCTGTCTTCAAAATGCCTTTCAGATTTTGGAACTTCTCCTTTTCCAACAATATGTGAGGCCTCGCCCCCTTACCACGCTCCTGGATTACTGCAACAACTTCTGAAGTAGCTCCTGTCTTCCAATTCTAATCCATTTACTCCCTGGTATAATTTTTACTGAGTCATTTTCCTACTTAAGAATTGCAATGGCTCCTTCATCTCCCAAGTATAAACTTCTCTGCCTGGATTTTGAGGGCCTTTATAACCTTTCCACAACATGTTCATTCTTCTTCCTTTTTCAATCACAGTTTATGCAAGTAATCCATCTTCACTGTTGGAGAAATATACAAATGGAATAGAAAGAAAATTAGGACACTAATAATCTCACCATTTATATATGTTCTTCCAAACTATTTTATAGGACAGTGGTTTTCAAAGGACCAGAGTTCCCTTTAGGGGGCTTCAAGGTCCTCTCTTTTCCAACTACATATCTGTGTGTGCTAGATTTTCTTCATGTGTTTCAACTTAAAAAAATACATCACAACAGGTGATATGCAAAAACAGATATGAGAATCCAAGTGTCATCTCTTAACCAGGCATTAAAGAAATGTGCAGAGATATAAAACAGTAAGAGTCTTATCAATAATTCTTTTTAAATCTCATTTTTTAAATAAAAATGTTTTTGTTAATATATAAGGGGTTTATCATTCTCTTTTAATGAATCAATAACTATTTTTAAGTCTCTCAGTCTTAGTTCCCAAATAGTAAAGATTGATAGATATAAGCCACATACACAAAGGTTCTTTGGAGTTCTCAATAATTCTTAAGTAGAACAGCGTCATAAAACCAAAAAGTTTGAGAACTGTTTTTTTTTTAGAAGTTACACATAGTCACGGTACATAAACGTGTACACAAAAGTACTGCTGTCACATTTGTTATTCTGCCTGAAAATCAGTTGAATTCTTCTTCACCCTGTCATCCAAAGGAGACATTCTTTCCCCATTATTCAACAGTCCTGTTTAAATTTCCTGAGGTATAACCACCATTTCTCTTCTGTGAAACAGTTGGCTGAAACAAAACCCTCTCCTTCTTCCAGATTTTGGAAACCAGCTACTTTATTAAAGTTTAAAGTGTCTGTTGGTAATATTTTGGAGCAAGCAAACTCCTTTCAGTATTTGAGAATCAATCTAGTTCAAAATCTCCAATGATTGTTTATTTAATATGCATTAAGTATCATTTTCTCTCCCACTTCCCTGGAAGGAAAGTTGTACCTATCTGAATACAATTATACAAACTTCTCCCAGCAAAGGTGCTACATAAACCCCTGCTGCTGTGATAGTTGTCAGGCCTGCCCAGGGGAGGAGGATGTCAGCCTGGTTACACACAAACTGATGAGTTTAATAAATATAAAGCAACACCCGCATCACTTTATTCTTCATGCAGACTTTATTTAGCATTGTAGAGAGAGGTAAACTCTGAAGCAAAGGAGATTTGAGGGCTTGATAGCTGGTTTTTCTCACTTCGCAGTTTGACTTATACTCAGTTTTATTTGGAAAGGTTGATTTTGTGGCTTAACGATCACGAATTTATAAAAAATAGTTAAGTCACTGTGTTCAAGTTCTGTTTATTTAATCAAGACAGGCTGCCTTAAAGCAATGGCTGAAGAGGATTAGGAGCTTGAAGGAGAAGGAACATGGTGCAGAATAACCTGAAGCCCGAAAGAGCTTTGAATTCTGCTTAATTTTACATGGGACTTCTATGAGTAAATTGTGAAATAAATCTTGAAGTTTAGGTCAGGGATAGATAAAAAGCGTTTTATAAAATGTTCAGCAGAGTTAAACCAAAAGCACCTTTTAAAAAATGTTTGCCTCTTGGGGCACCTGGGTGGCTCAGTGGGTTAGAGCCTCTGCCTTTGGCTCAGGTCGTGATCTCAGGGTCCTGGGATCGAGCCCCGCATCAGGCTCCCTGCTCAGCGGGGAGCCTGCTTCCTCCTCTCTCTCTGCCTGCCTCTCTGCCTACTTGTGATTTCTCTCCCTCTCTGTGTCAAATAAATAAAAAAAATTTAAAAAAAATGTTTGCTCCATGAAACAAATAACGGTTCTCTAAACCAGGGTTTGTTGCTGCTGTTGTTTTAAACCACGGGTTCCTATCTATGAATGACACATGAAATCAAGTTAGTCAAACAAAATAGCTTTTGTACAACAAAACAGACTATATCATAGTGCAGCTTACAAAGAAAGGGTATTATTTCACTAACACCTTCATTCACAAGTATGTGCTCTGTGTGAATGTGTATGAGTGTACACGCGCTTATGCTGAGGGTCACCGAGCAATTTGCAATGCACAATGCAATGCAGTTTGCTACTGCGGGTTACAATCAAGAAAGACTGAAAAGCACTACCCTTAAACCAGAGACCCTCAAACCATGTCTGTTTGAGGCTCACCTTGGCGAGTGACTTTCTGGGCCACCCTCTCTCTTCATCCCTTGGGGAAAAACGGAGACTGGTCAAGAATGTAAGGTTTGCGGAACCCTGGCTCTGTGGTCTGATCTCACTGCCACATTCTGAATCTTTAAGATAGTCTCATAGTGGCTCCAAAACTATGCTTTTATTGCTATAAGACCCAGCGCCTGTCACATTACACAGAGGCCCTGGCATGGAGGGAGACCCCAAGCAGTCAAATTCAGAATCTCAGAGTATTTAACACCAAACGTGTAATAAAAGCCTCTGGGTAGGGAAGAAAGAGGGTAGAAAATATCAAAAAGTTATTAGTAAAGCAACGGGTGGGTATGCAGATGTTCAAACAATATTCTCTACACTCACTCCTGTGTTTGATATATTTTTTAATAGAAAAAGTAAATTCAAGGGCGCCTGGGTGGCTCAGTGGGTTAAAGCCTCTGCTTTCGGCTCAGGTCATGATCTCAGGGTCCTGGGATCGAGGCCCGCATCGGGCTCTCTGCTCAGCAGGGAGCCTGCTTCCCCCTCTCTCTCTGCCTGCCTCTCTGCCTCCTTGTGATCTCTCTCCCTCTGTGAAATAAATAAATAAAATCTTTAAAAAAAAAAAAAAGAAAAAGTAAATTCAAAAAGGGAATCAGACCTGGACTCTCACTAACACTAAGGCTTCAGTTCCTATTTGTCCAGGTTGCCGCTTAAGGCTCATTAAGGCTGTTCCATTCTCACTCATATAAAGTTTTGCCACCAGTAGAACAAAGGGCCCCTTGTTTATTTCCAGCTGGCCATCACCCTGACATCAACAGTGTAGCCACCCCACCCCTTCCGCCCCATGCGAGCGTGTTTAGTAGTGTCGACCTGGCTCAGGACACTTTCCACTGTCAGACAAGTTAAATACCCATAGACTATCTGCTCAAGCTCCCCATGACCTCCTGAAAACACCACTGCCCAGGCTCCCCCTATAAGTAAAAGAGAGCACTCCTAGGAAGGTTATTAAAAGTGGTTCCACAAATAGGAGGGGGGTTGTTAATATTGCTTGCAGTTACCCTATTCCTATAAAAAATACAAAGAAGAATGAAACAAAGCAGACTCTAAAGATGAATGTATGTGAAGGACTTATAAACAAAAACCTGACCAGGTAATTTCTTCAGAATCTAATAAGAGCTATGGAAGAGAGATCCCAGAGGTGGCTACATGAGGAAGAGCTCTTGGCCCAAACCTGGGGGTTCTAGAAGGATTTTGGAGATGATAACTGAGTTGCACTTAGAAGGATTTAGGTGACAGTTAAAAAATAAACTACCTGGCAGATTAGGATAATTTTCTACTAATTCTTTTTGTAGTTAAATTCTCACTTTCCTAAGAAAACTGTCTATTCCTTGTCACAAACCAACTATGTGGTCTCTCTGGGCCCCCTCATTTCCTCATCAGCAGATCAAGGGTGGGAGGGGCTTAGCCTCTCTGTGAGGGTCTTTCTGGGCAATAGTTCCATGACTCCATGGTTGTTGGCTGTACCTGCCACACGGGGCTGCGTGACTCATTTAGCTGCTATTGAAGCTACATTGCTACTCCCCCCACCGACTCCCAGAATAGTCCAGTCTGAGACTGAAACCTTTACTCACGAAGCTATGTTGCATAGAGTGGGGCAAAACAACATTTTTTCCCCCCACAGCTGTCAAACTGACCCTTTTCATAGCAAATGCCATCTACCAACACCACGTGATTTTCACTTTTCTTTCCAGATTTTTGTTTCTTTCTAGCATTGTTTTTATTACCACTAAGGAATAAGAATGAAAATGTATGCTTAGTATTACTGTGTTTGACATCACTTGCAATGCCTTTGTCAAGGCCTTCATCACCCTGGATCTCTACAAATGCCATCTGCTGGCCATTAGAGCTTGCCTTCTGTGGATGGAAGGATAAAAGCACTAGGCCTATCCCTCCTCCGGTTCACTCATGGTCCACTTCATGCACAGCACGAAACAGAACTTTCTTTTTCGGGCACAGGAGTTTTACAATAAACCCCAACTAAGGGAATAGAAAAACTCCTCATTTTCAAGTTTTTAAAATAAACAGGACCACTTAAAAGAAGAGCAGCACTGACCACATGCATACACCATGATTTAACTGTACATAATTCTACCCTGAAATCCAATTTGTCAAGCTGGAAAGAAGTTTGGGAGATATGAACCTTTCATTTGTAATCTGTCAGTTTAAATCAAACTCCTGTTAGCAGTTACTCAAGATTATTTTTACTTACTGGCTTCCTTGGAAGATTCAATTGGTGATTTTAATTCTGAAGAAAACAAAATTCAAAAAATTACCATTTAAGATGAGTATGTTGGCTATCTGCCCTAGTGCTTATGCCTAAGCACTACACACAAAGAACCTCTGAACAATCCTTCATGGGCCCTGCTTCTTGGTCAGTATGGCCAGGAAAAGTCTGCATCATCTACCAGGCTGCATGCCACAGTCAGCCCAGGGGATCAGCAGGCATTGGCCCATTCTGCAAGGGCCCGCTCCAGAAACACTCACCATGACAAAATGTTATTGTTTCATTATTTGCTTTGTTTTTTAAATTTTTTAATCTTACCAATTTGACCGTCTAATCCATGGTATCCCTTCCATAACTTTATGAATTTTATGAAACAATGTTATTGTTTCATTATTTGCTTTGTTTTTTTAATTTTTTAATCTTATCAATTTGACCCTCTAATCCATGGTATCCCTTCCAAAGTTTTACGAACCAAATTCAGAACTTGCACACACTTGCCAAAGGAGAATCTCCTAAAGGAAAGACTACTTTCTTGACTACTTTTATAATGCTTTTTGTATACTAGTAATTAATATGGTGATAACAAGAGCTTTTAAAGTATAAAAACAGATTAAAAAAAATGTCTACCTAGAAAATAGTTGGCTGTTATTATCCCTATTGGCATATATATATATATATATATATATATATATATATATATATAAAACTCTATACACCTGAAGAGACGCCAGGCTCCCCACACACACACACAGATGAATACACTGGATGTATATTTCATTAATTTGACTTTGTCCTCACTTAATCTGTCTTCCCTATGTGTTTCAAAAGAGTGAAAATTACAAGTCTGCATTGTAAAATATAAATAACTACCCCATACATGCATCAGTTTAGTGTCATCGGATAAACATTTCAGTTGTGTAAACATGGAAATGGTATCATGATTTCATATTCTGGGAAAGAGGCTTTTCTAGCTGTATTCAGAGTTTTCCTAAAAATCCATGAAGGGGCAATTCCTATTCACATTCTGCTAGTTAACATCATGTTGCAGGATAGAACACCTTCTGACCACAATACCAAAAAAAGATGACAGAGATGCATCTTTATTATAGAGGCTCTATTCAAGAGGGCCATGATGGGACTTCAGGTCATCTGTTGGATATCTGAACTGTCTGCTCATTTTGAGTGACTGTACATATATAGATTTTTCTAGGAAGACAGTTCATAGATATTTTTCTGCAAATTCTTAAAAGAACTTGTGACCTCCAAAAGGTTAAAAAAACAAAAAACAAAAAGTGCTGAATTAGAAGAAAGAAGAAGGCAAAAGAAGGGAACAAGCTGAAGAGACTCAAGAGAATTGTTGACTATCCCAACTAAGATGGAGGAGAGCCTTAAAAAGACTAGAGTCAGAGGCTTTTGGAAAGGGGAGGAGTATGAAGCACCAGAGATCCTCTAGATGATGATTATTACACTAGCAAGATCTGTATAACGTAACTATTCTGGAACTCTAGAACCAGTTGAAGGATTACAGCTTCTAGGGGAAGATCTGGATGGCAAATGTGGCTAATATGGGTTAATTGCAGTTCTTAGCCCAGTAGCAATGACCAACCCCCTACCCCTTGGCAGCCAACTGTGCATATGTTCCTGTAGTACCTTGTACTCACTTTGCAGGAGCGAGGGAAAGCAAAATGGACCTGTCCTCCAAACATCAGGTATCTGTGCTCTGACCACTGACTGCTGTTTTTGATCACAAAGTTGCAAATGGGAGGGTAGCCACTACAGCTGTTCTCCCCCCCCCCACAACCCCCATCACAAGTCTCTCCTCATCTGGCTAAAGTGACTTCCAGGGCATTTAAATAGGGCCAGCACCCTTCCCCCACATCCATCTTTTTTCATTTTCATCTTTCAGGAGCCAGACAGACATTAAAGGCTAGGATATTCAAAAGCAACTGCATATATGGGGAAAAGCAGAAAGTGACTATGGATTATCTAGGGAAAGGAGCAGCAGGCTCAGAGAAGACTTGAGAAGACCTTGAATTTACCTACAGGCTGATCCTCAGCACAGAAACAGCTTACAATATTAAAAAACAAAACAAAACCAAAAGCAATAACAAAAACCCACAAACCCTGGCAAAGGAAGAGAATCTGATTTCTAGATCTACCATATCATCAGATTCAGATGTTCAGGCTTTGACAACAACAAATCACAGGCATATGGAGAAATAGGAAAGTATGGCCTATTCAAATTAAACTGTTCCAAGAAAGATCTGTTGGCAGATCTACCAGATGAAGATATCAACCCAACTATTTAAAAGATGCTCAAAAAAACTAAAGGAAGATGTAGAGAAACTCAAGAAAATTATGTATGAACAAATAGAAATATTAATAGAAATAGAAAAACCTAAAAAGAAACCAATAAGAAATTCTGGAGCTGAAAACTACAATAACAGAAACAAAAGATTTACTAGAAGGATGCAAAAGGGGCCAGTAATAGTCAACGTGTTCAAAGGAAAAAACTAATCAAAAATCCTATATCAGAAAAAACTGTCCTTCAAGGGTGAAGGAGAAATTAAGACAGTCCCATTAAACAAAAGCTAAGGGAGTTCATTACCACTAGACCTGTCCTGGAAGAAAAAGAAATGATCAAGGGAGTCCTGCAAGGTGAAATGAGGGACATGAGACACTAACTGAAAGCCATATGAAGAAATAAAGATCTAAATAAAGATGAACGCATGGGCAATTGTAAAAGCTAGTATTACTAGCTTTCTGTATAATTTAAGAGACTGATGCACTTAAATATTAGTTTATGTTTTGAGGTGTACAATGTGTAAAGATGTAATTTTGTGAACTGAAAGGGATGGGCCTGGCGGAGTAAAAAAGCAGAATTTTATATGTTATTAAAGTTAACCTGGCATGAATTCAAATTAGAGTATTATGACTTCAAGATGTTTAAAGCAATTCCAATGGAATTCTAACTTGTTCTAAAAGGCTGGCATTATCCTGACACCAAAGACAAACACACTGTAAGAAAATTATATCCTTTATGAGCATTGATGTAGAAATCCTCAACAAAATACTAAATTCAGCATATTAAAAGGATTATACACCATGACCAAGTGGGATTTATTCCTGCAATATAAATATGATTCAACATAGAAAAATCAATTGCTCTAATATACCACATTAACAGAATGAAGGGGAAAAAACGATCAGAAAAAGCATTTGACAACATTCAACACCTTTGTGTGATTAAAAAAACAAAACAAAACACTGAACGAACTAGGAATAGAAAAAAACTACTTCAACAGAATAAAAACTATATATGAAAACCCATAGCAAACATTATACTCAACAGTGAAAGATTGAAAGCCTTCCTCTGAGATTAGGAACAAGGCAAGGATGTCCACTTCTGTCAGTTCTACTCAATATAATACCGAAAGTTTTAGCCAGCACAGTCAGGCAGAAAGAGATATAAAAGGCATCCAAACCGGGAAGGAAGAAGAAAAATTATCTGTACCCACAAACGATTTGATCTTTTATTTAGAAAACATGAATGGTTTCACATACACATACCAACAAGCAAATGAACCTGTTAGAATAATTAAATTCAGCAAAGTGGAAGGATAACACAAAGAAAGTCAACACACAAAATTTCTAAACACTCGGGGCGCCTGGGTGGCTCAGTGGGTTAAAGCCTCTGCCTTCGGCTCAGGTCATGATCTCAGCGTCCTGGGATCGAGGCCCGCATCGGGCTCTCTGCTCAGCGGGAGCCTGCTTCCTCCTCTCCCTGTCTCTCTGCCTGCCTCTCTGCCTACTTGTAATCTCTCTCTGTGTGTCAAATAAATAAATAAAATCTTTAAAAAAAATTTCTAAACACTCACAATGAACAATCGGAAAGGAATTTACGAAAAAATCCCACTTAGTACCAAATAGTACCAAAAAGAATAAAATATTTAGAGGCCTCAGAGCCCTCACCAGAAACCTGCTGTTCATATCTTGTCTGCTGTGTGTTTCCATTCTTCCCAAGTGCTTGGTTGTCTGCAGAATTTCCAAGAGTAGGATGAAGACTTTCCTCTTCAAAGTCCTTAGGAAAATATTCTTCCACTAGCTAGATGCTGTGCAGCAGGTGGAGGCGGCCCTGGAAGCTGTCAAAAATGCTACAAATGAGCAATACCTTGCAAACCCCTTTAAAGAGTTCGGCAAAGAGAAGGTGAAATTTAACTATGTAGCAGCAAGAAGACAAAGGAACAGAGGACCCTCGCTGCTGGGAGGAGATGGTAGCCACAGTGGAAAAACACCACCATGCTGCACATGGCCTCCCAAGTGTTTCTCCACCACCCAGATGTTGCTGCCGAAGAACCAACTGAGATTATGTATTTATTAAGGCTTCAAGGCTGCTCAAGCCACCTGGCCCACTGATGAAGCCAAAGGCCACACAGCATCGGTGAGCTGAATGAGGCTATGAATGAGTTGACAGTAAGATAATCCTGGACCCCATGACATTCAGTAAGGCAAGGTTTCAGCCTTCGCTTGAGGAGAGGCTGGAGAGCATCATCACTGCCCCTGGTGCTCACAGCCCACTGGTCCCTCATGTGGTAACGGGCATGAGGGGATCACGGCTGAGTATAACACCCTCCAACAGGCCCTCCAGGACCTGCCTCAGTGAGTACATGAATAACCACTGCAGAATGTAGAGCTGTAAGCATCTGAAGATCTCTGATAATATCGTCACAGATGAAGAAATGGATTCCTCATAAGAGAATGTGTATTCTTAGGAATTTCTTGTGTTCTCAACCCTGATTGAAATGTCATTATTATATCGAACACAAGGAATTTTTGATTTCACACATAGCCTAACTGGGGAGAGGTATCCACGCAGTGGGATTTAGAAGAATTTGAAGCCTGTGTATTAGTATGGGCTAAACAGAATATGTTACTTTTGAACATACAGGGAAGATCCTTGTATTTGTAAAATGCTTTCACATCACATCCAATGTTTTGTTTTGTTTTTTAATAAAACATGATCAGTTTTGAAATTCAAGAAAAAAAAGAATAAAATACATAGGAATTAACCAATGAGGTAGAAAACTTATATAAATGAAAACTACAAAATGTTATTGAGAGAAATGAAAGAATACATAAATAAATGGAGACACATCCCATCTTCATGGATTAGAAGGCTTAATATCATCAAGATGTCAATAATTTGTAAAGTGATCTACTGATTCATTGCAATCCCTACCAAAATCCCAAAGAAGTTTTTGTAGAAATAGAAAAACTCATCCTAGGGCGCCTGGGTGGCTCAGTGGGTTAAAGCCTCTGCCTTTGGCTCAGGTCATGATCTCAGGGTCCTTGGATCGAGCCCCACATCGGGATCTCTGCTCAGCAGGGAGCCTGCTTCCTCCTCTCTTTCTGCCTGCCTCTCTGTCTACTTATGATCTCTCTCTGTCAAATAAAAAAAAAAACTCATCCTAGAATTCATATAGAATCTCAAGGGACCCTGAATAGTCAGAATAATCTTGAAAAAGAAGGAGAAAACTGGAGGCCTCATAGTTCCTGATCTCAAAACTTACTACAGAGCTACAGAAAAGAAAATGTGTGGTACTGGCATAAAGACACACACACTGACCAATGGAATGGAATAGAGAGCCCCTTGCATATATGGTCAAGTAATTTTTGACAAGTGTGCCAAGACCATTCAATGGGAAAGGATAATCTTACAAACAAATGGTGCTGGGAAAACTGAATATCCACATGCAAAAGAATGAAGTTGGATCTTTATCTGAGACCATATACAAAATCAACACAAAATGTTTCAATGACTTAAATATAAGACTTAAAACTATAAACAACTTTTAGAAGAAAACATAGAACAAAAACTTCACAACACTGAATTTGGCAACAATTTCTTCAACATGACACCAAAGGCACAGACAACAAAAGAAAAAAACAGACTGCAATTCATGAAAATTCTAAAAATTTGTGCATCAGAATAAAATGGTAACCCACAAGATGGGAGAAAATATTTGGAAATCCTATGTCTAATAAAGGATTAATATCCAGAAAAAAAGAGTTTTTAAAACTCAACAACAAAAATCCAAACAACATAATTAAAAAAACAAAGGACTTGAACAGACATTTCTCCAAAGAAGATATACATGCCCCTATGAGCACATAAAAAGATGTTTGGGGTGCCTGGGTGGCTCAGTTGGTTAGGCTTCTGTCTTTGGCTCAGGTCATGATCCCAGGGTCCTGGGATGGAGCTCCATGTTGTATTATCATGGTATGTTTTCACATGCATTTCCTCACTGAATCACTGCAGCAGCTACGTGTGGTTATTATAACCCTACTTTATATTTCAAAAAACTGAGGCACATTGAAATTAAATAACTTCTCCAAGATCACACAACTAGTAAGTAGCAGTGCCCAAAGGAGACAGGAGGAAAGCACAATGGGTGTCTCCCCTGCCATGCTTAGACTGGGAGCAAGAGAGGACTTGGACCCAGAGCTGAGTCTGAACTCTGCACTAAACTGGAGGATGATGACAAAAGGGGCATGTATGATAGGAAGGTAGGATAAAAGACTCTTCAATCTCCAAAATAATGTGACTCTAAAGGGACTTGCAGTTCAAGTGAGGGATTGGCTTTCTGTTGTAAAAGAACCAGCTCTGCATCTAAACAATAAACCAGAGCCAAGCTTCATTTGTTAGCCAGCATTTACTCATTTGTGTATTTCAAGAAAAATACCTACCATCAATGCTTACTTTGTGCCAGGCACTGCCTACTGGTAAACAACAGACATGGTCCTTGCTCTCACAGAGCTTAGAGTCTTGTCTGAATATTAAACAAGCAAATATTAACAAGCCATAAAGTACTATGTGGAAAGAAATGTAGTGTTGGGATAGAGCAAAGCAGGGGCGAGAGCCCTTCTTGAACCCACTGGGAAGACTTCACTAGGAAGTAATAATTAAACTGAGAGGAAGAGGACGTGTCAGCCTCTCTAGAAACTGAGGAGTGAGAGTTCCAGGCAAAAGCTCTATAAGGATGGCACAGGTGTGGGTAGAACTCGGTGCCCTTTGGAAACTGAAGGGAAGCCTGTGTAGCCAGGGAGGAGTGGGCAAGGAGGTACACAGCTAGAGGTGAAGCAGGACCCGAGGGCCCAAGGCAGCTGTGCTGGCCCTTGAAGACAATGTATGGAAAATGGGTTTTATTTTAAGTGCAAAGGGGAGCCTTGAATGGATTGAAAAAACAAACAAGTTTAGTGATCTAACGTATTCTTAAATGATCACAATGGCGGCTCACGTGGAGAACAAATGGGATGGGAGGGGAGGCAGGGAAACCAATTAGAAGATGCCATAAAGTTCGAGTAGAGACTGTGGAAGCTCTAACGGGGAGGTAGCTGTGGAGGAAGGTGGAGTCACGACTGTGTTGCTTTGTTTTGTTTTAAGATGGGGATTCTAAAGAGCAACTTACAGTTTAAGAAGAATTAAGGAGTAAAAAGGAGACATTCCATGTTGCAGAATAATCAGTAAAAAGGAGACATTCCATGTTGCAGAATGGAGAGAGGAAGTGGGACCACGGACCAGTGGGAAGAAAAGACAAAGAGGACAGTGCAGGTCTATCTATCTGGTCACAGGATGAATGGGAGTATTCCTCTGAAGGACTCTAACGTCCTGATGAAGTCTGAGTAAGACTGGAAGGGGCGGGGTGAGAAATTTGAGGAGCAAGGAAAAGGTGGGAAGTATGGAGAGAGTGGGAAGGCAGGAGTGTGTTCTGAATTATGGGACAGAAAACAAAAGGCACACTCCTATAGAGGCCAATCAGCCAGCATGACTTACAGCAAAGCCCTTCTAGGGTCCTACTCCAAAGCACTCCAGGAAAAAAAGAGACCTACTCCTGGGAAGTGAACATCGTTCATTGCTCAGGCTAAAACCTGGCTCCCCTAACTGCAGGGCTCTTTCCTCTTTTGATACAAGGAGGGGACAAGAGCTGGATAAAAGAAGCAGGACAGCCAAGTGCGTGCTTGGACATTTTATCTATAAAGGTCGCAAAAATATCACTACAATAAACTCTCAAAATATAAGTTGGTCACGTTCCTACTAAAGTAGGCAGTACCCTCAGGTGGGAAAAAAAATAACACCTACAAATTTTTTGTGTGTGTGATGTGCATGCTACTCATCAGTCCTTGGCAGTCAGGAAGACAGAAGAAATTCTGAAACGGTGATACACAGCATTTGTATTCCTTACAGGAGGATGTGATTAACTCAGTTGTCTTTTGAACACTTTAATACAATAGCTCAGAGGAAGGGGCTGGAGATGAATACTTTCATTACTCGTGAAAGTGACATCAGTAGCTTTAAGGAAAGAACTACTGGTGGCTGGAAGAAGAGGGAAAGACACGTTACTTCTGTACTGTTTTGCATTTTGTGTCAACTGCAAAATACCTCCAGAGTCGGAAAGATCCTAACAGAAAAGAGAAGTGAACTAAAGAAAAGCAGAAAGTATTTTGCCCATTGTTATTCCGAGTGCTGATTTTTCATACTTGAATTTCTGTATAAACTTCTTATTAATAAAGATTGATTTTTCCCACCCTTCCTCAACACATTTTGAAGTCTATCTCAAGTCTCTCTGAGGGACTCACATATTTTGGTTCTGCTCTTGTTAAAACTCCAGGAATACTGGGTTTCCCGTATCTGTTCAGAAAGTGGTGTGCTATCACTCTAAGACGTGGTTCTAAGTTTCCTTCACTCCCAAAACAAGTCTTGCATTCCCAGTTAGAGAGTAGGTAGTAACTATTACAAACAGGAATAATCCATTCATCAGGAGCTCTCACTTGTCCTAAAACTTGAACCTCAGAGCCAGAACTCAGCAGAGAGCCAGGATTATAAGAACAAAGTAACCCTTTAACTCACAGTAGGACTCAAACAGATTGCAACGTAGACTATGTGCTAATTTAGAGCCTATTCTTAATTTATACCCAATTCTAACATGCTTTATCATTTGCATTAGAGTACTTTGATTAAAAATTCACTAGGCACAAATGCGTATCATCGCATTACTGATAGTACAATTCTTTCTTCTCTCTATATTTGTAACTTTTAATGTGTTTATAAAACATTCCACATTCTCAAGGAGAATAAGAATCAAGGCCAACTATTTCAGCATGAATGATTTATCAGTTACAAATTGAAGATCCTTAGAAATCTATTTTTACTGAATTGTTTATATACTGGCGAACAACTGCTGCTCTTAAAAAAAAATCAAACTTTCTGTCCCTTAGCAACCTCAAAAAGAAAAAAACAGATCTTAAGCAATACAAGGCATCTTAGAGGTATCCTTATTCTACGCAATCCTGAGCCTTGAAAATCTGGGTTTACCACAAGTATAAATTTGAGAAAGACTATTGGTCTCACAAAATGAATCATAATAAATGTAAAAGTATTAGTCAATTTAGAAAAATCTGATCCATATACAGCTTTTTCAGGAATAAATATCTTTCCATTTCACACATATTTACCAAGTTCTTTAGGTGGCAGTTCCTAGAGTTAACCTCACAAAGTTTACTTCTAAACATATCTAATTTTTTGGTCAGAAACAATCTGGACTCTATAGTAGAATTAAATGGACTTATTTTACCTTCCTACTTCTAAAATATTTGTAATTTTAAAAACATATTCTGCCCACCTTATCTAAGTGTTTTTTATTGGGCACTGAAGAACACCTTTGTTAGCAAAGTGTGGAACAAATCAGTAAAACTCTTTGCCCATCAAAACACCAAACCTTAAAACTTTATGAATTTTATAACTGTTCCAAGCTTTTCTGTAAGCAATACAGTATTAGTTTACTGATGTAGTCAATAAGGCACTTTTAAAAAAAATGTTCCCAGCATGTCCTCCAGAAAAGAGATAAGCTGTACTATTCTAAATATCAGATAATGTCCATGTACACCAGCTTAGCTCAGATCTGGAAAAGGGGTATTTCCCTTTTTTTTTTTTAAATAGATGATTTAAAATTGGTTTTGTAGGTAATGAGGAATATTTCCACCTTCTCATTGTTGTAGTTATCTCAGGACAGCTTGGATGTTATTCTTTAACCCTGAGGAGTGTTTAGGAACAACAGAAATGAGCTTTCCTTCAACAAATACAAGCATTCATTCTCATATGCTCCGCCCTTCCTTTCTTCTTCCTTCCCCCTCCCCAACCACCTCCCTCTTTTTCTCTCTTCCTCTTTCTCTCAGAAAATGCAGTTCAGCCCAAATATGGGGGAATGTGATCACGAGGCACAGCAGGAATAGTACATCACAGCCACATTACACAGGGGACAGAAACACGTTTTTGGGGGTTTTTTCTCCCTATTTTTCATTCAGAGGCTCTCATACATCAACACACAAGTAATGTGTGTGAGGCATACCAAAAAAAATTTTCTTACTAACTTCCATGACTCCAGCCTATTTTTATTATTTTAAACACCACAATGATCTTTCACTTTTCCTCTTTCCCATTTTGGTCCTCTGAGAAATACCAGTCTAGAGAAAAATGAATGACTTACCAAAAACATTTTACTACCCTCCCTTGTGCTTAGGCGCACTAAAGTAAGAATTATTTCTAAAAAACTCTTAAAAATATCCTCTGCAAAGCCATCCTGAAGTAATTCTCAAAGTTTTTAGATTTAGTCTCTACCATGCACTGGGTGCTATGTTGTGTGTGTGCTCAAACTACACAGTAGCCTCCCAGATTAAAAATCTTCATTACCTAAGGAATTAAAAGAATTTAAGTCAGGATACAATGGCATTAACTGCTTCAAAATATTTAGAGTCCTAAAAATGTAATAAAGGATACTTCTAGGGCTATTTTAGGCTTTACTAAATGGTTTGTGGGAGGACACTGTTTTACTTTATCTTTATTTTAAACATAGGTGGCAACAGAGTGATTTCATCATAGAGGGTCTAAAACTCTGGCCCAGCCCAGAAGCAATGTGTTTTCTTCATTGTACAGATCTGGTGAGACTCACAATTGAAACTTATACTCAAAGGACTGTTTCCCTATTTCCTAGACCAGAGCTGGATGGACTCTAGGGTATGAACGTGAGTTCCTCCAACTTGTTGCATTGTCTCCAGGCAGAATGCTCTGCAAAGGCAGACATGGTATAACTGAGGACATGACACCAACTAGAGTCCTAGTATTTCTCCATGGAAATTCATCTACTCCTTCCACTCCACACCACATGTGTTAAAGGCTACTTTCCCACTGTGCAGACAAGTGCTTCTTTAGATGTAGAGTATGGATTCTCACTGTTGAGAAGGAATTCCAGAAACTAAACACAAAACAAAAAACTGAATCTGTGCTGGAGAAAAAGTAAGCTCACCCATGGTAATGAGCTCTGTATATTCTCAAGCCAGAAAAACACACACGCAAAAGAATGACAGAGTGCAAGACCATGCTGCAAAAATTTCTGTCAGTGATGATGACGATTTTGCTGAAATATATACAAAATGGCATTATTGGGTGACTAAGCTTGATTGTACCACTGACTTGAAAGATTAAGCTGTAGGGAAGTTGGAGCCTAGGACAAGTGCCTTATAATGTTACAGTTGTACACCCATAAGCCAAGAGGATAGCCATGAATAATGAAGTTAATCATTGTGCAGAGCAAAAATTCTTCCTATGTAGATTTAGTTACTGCCTCCAGACTAACAAGTAGATTTTTACAGGCTAAGGAATCATGAAACACAGCAAAAGCCCGGAGGGGATGCACCAGCATACAGCAGCACCACCTTAGCAAGTGTAAAAATACCAGGAAAGACATTCTCCACCTCAAAATGATGGCAAGGCCTACCAACGAGTTAAGTGAAGTTCTTAGTAATGCAGGCTTAGATTTAAGGCTGGGACTATAAAACCACATTTTGACAAAATTGAACCAAAACTTTTCATCGAACAGCCTGTTATGCACACTTAACCAATCCTTTGAGCTTTAAAATTGACATTAACTGTCCATAAAAATTTCAGTCTTTTTGCAATGAAATGCGTCATACTACTCAAGGACAACATAGCTATTTTCTCGGTATGTTTAACATTTACTTAGCAGATAATTTCTCAGTAATGTTTAACTATAAAATAAGCACAAGGCCACAACTGAGATAGATCAATAGTTTCACACTTAAGCAGCAAAGGGAAGAGAATAACAAGGAAGATGTATTTTTAAGCCAGGAAAATGTGATGATATCCTTAGGCAAACACTCAACAGAGTATAGGACGACTCAGCATTCTCTAGTCTTCTAGAAGTCCTGGCACTTTATTCAGCAAGAAATTTTTAGTTTTAAAATTAGAGCATATGTGGGGCACCTGGGTGGCTCAGTCATTAAGTCTGCCTTCCGCTTAGGTCATGATCCCAGGGTCCTGGGATAAAGCCCTGCATCAGGCTCCCTGCTCTGCAGCAAAGCCTGCTTCTCCCTCTCCCACTCCCCCTGCTGGTGTTCCCTCTTTCGCTGTATCTCTCTGTCAAATAAATAAATAAAATCTTTTAAAAAAAATTAGAACATATGTAAAAATAATTAATATATCCTCATTCGGTTTACTAAGTTAATAGACTTCTTCTGAAAACCTAACTTTGTCTGAAATGTCAAGGGTTAATAAGATGTGATTAACCAAAATTGGTAGGAATAGGTGGAGTATGCATTTTGGAAACAATTTGCCATCATTTTTTAAAGTTGAATTTTTAATATAATAAAATCTAGCAAATTTCACAGCCCAGTATATATATCCTAGACTGGTTTTCAATCCTTGGAGAAAAATGATTAATGAAATTTATGTATTTATTGAGTATATTGGATCTCTATTAGCATTTTTAAAAATAGGCTGGATTTTATCAGAGTGACTGAGGAAAATATATCTTAACGTTTTTAAAGTGATAGATATATAGAAAAAGAGTGGTATTGATGTGTATGTCCTGTTGGATTATAGTTAAAAACAAAACCATTTGAAAATCACTATCCTAATGACACTGTTGGACATACCATAATATTTATAGCAGCATTATTCAAAGTAGCAAAAATGCAGAAACAACCCAAACGTCCATCAACTAAAAGTACGGATATATAAAATCTCACAGTGGAATATTATATAATAATAAAAATATATTAACTATACGCACAAGGATTAATCTAAGACACACTATGTTAAATTCAAAAAGAAAGTAAAGCCTAGAAGACTACACAGAGCATGGAATCATCTTTTTAAAGTTTAAAAACAAAAAATATCATGGACATACATGTATATGTGAATAAATTATAGTTAAACCATCAAAGCAGTGAAAACGCAAAATTCAAGATATTAATACTTAAGACAAATGAGCAACACAACAGGAAAATGTAGGATTAGTAATGTTGAATCTTCTATTATTATACTATCATGTATTATTATAATGTTCATAATTTTTATACATGCATCACATATTCTTTCAAAAGTTATCAACTATTACATAATAAAATATTTAATTAACTTAAAATCTCAGAAGACATGTATAACATGGTCCTCTTGTTAATTAACAATATTTCTCTGATCAAAATTTAAGAACCAAAATCCAATCAAAGATTACGAAAAAGAAAATATCCTGAACTACAATCAGAAGAGCCTCAGAACAATGAATAAAGAGATTAAAAACAAGCATCTCTTAAACATCCACTGAACACAAGTTGTAAACTCACAAGCCACCCATGGAACACTGAGTGAGCATCTAAGAATTAATTATTTGTTATGGATCACTAGCCTTCCTAGTCTTCCATCTTCATTCTCGCCTTTTGTACTTCCTGACTTTAGTCTCTCCTCTTTGACGTTCAGTCCCACCCACAGAGTGAGTCTTCCTGATTCCCTACCTGAATGTGATCCCTACCATGGCTCATGATGTTAGTCTATACTTCCCACATGTCCCTCACCCCATGTGGCCTCACACTGATTGGGTCCTGGCAGAGAACTTCACCTCCTCTGAGGCTGTGATCCCTTTCACCTCCATGTGAAGTCTCCCTAGAAATCCTGAGCCAACCCATTAAAAGGTGGCAGTGAGGGGCGCCTGGGTGGCTCAGTTTGTTAAGTGTCCGAAATAAAAAATGGCAGTAATCTAAATCCTTGCTGATACGTTCACCACCCCCAAGAACACAGCCTGGCTGTGATTTATGACCAGTTCATTCACATCACTCTCTTTCACAATGGTGGCAATGATGGCTGTCAGCTTTCTCTGCATCATCTGGTAGTGAGGGACTCCAAACACCCTAGCTGCCACTCACCCCATCTCCTGCCAGCACTTGTTGGCCTTAGGTCAGATTAACCAGTTGATCCCTCTAACACTCCGTCAACCTTAAGTCCTCAAATCTATGTCTTCCCCAGTTTCCCAGGTCATCCTTTTTCTAGTGAGTCCCAGTGCTCTACATCCATAGAGACCAACTATTCCTCTACTATAACCAATATTGTAATCATCTGGATCTGTCGCTTACTAAGCTCCCCTAAGGGTCTAACACAGGTTCCTCAATCTCAGCACTATCGCATTTTCTCCCTTTGATTTTAACAATTTGAGTGTGGGGCTGTCCTGTCTGGCAGCATCTCTAGCCTCTGTCTCCTATATGCTGGCAGCACAACCCTCTGCAAGCTGCAATAACTAAAAATGTCTCCAGACATTGTCAGGTGTCCCCTGTGGGGGAAAATCACCCTCTGTGTCAAAAATCACCCCTGAGTTAACATAAATCATAATTCTGCTCAATAATCACAAAATCTTTAAAAATTTAGATTTAGATTTGTGTTAAATGAAAATGAAATGGAATTTCAGACAAAGATGTGTTTACTGTGGATTTAAAGAATCAGAGGGAGGGAACTTGGTCTAATGGCTGCACACTGAGTTTTGAAATCTGGGCATAGAAAATTTAGTGCTTTATTTATTTAGTTAGTTAGTTAGTTAGTTAGTTAGTTAGTTATTTTAAGTTACCCAGGGCAGTTGTTTAGGCTGAACATGATAGAAGGATCTGGATCATGGTTTCTGTACTCAGATATTAATCCACTTGAAAGAAATAGCATTTTCTTGGGCAGCTTAAAACTCTGTGATTTAGTGTTATTTTGAACCATCTTGGCAAAAGCCAAAGAGCTTAGACATGAATTTTGGTCACAGAAAGAAGAATCATGTTCTACCTATGTCAAAGATTAACGCAGTTACAAAATAGATTTGAAATGACTTGGTTTTAAATTGACAAATATAAGAAGAAATCTGACTTCTCCCTCATTCCCTCATTCCAATCCTATCCACTCTTACCAATCCTGTAGACTGTTTACTTTCTAAACATCTTTCAAAACCACCTCTTCCTCTCCATCCCTCTCACTTCCCTCCATCCCTCCCAAACCTCTTCTACAAATCACCAGGTTTCTAACACACATCTCTACTAACAGTGTCATTTATTTTTTTTTAAAGATTTTATTTCTCTATTTGACAGAGAGAGAGAGAGAGAGGAAATACAAGCAAGGGGAGAGGGAGAGGGAGAAGCAAGTTTCCCGCTGAGCAGGGAGCCAGATGTGGGGCTCCATCCCAGGACCCCGAGATCATGACCTGAGCAGAAGGCAGACACTTAACGATTGAGCCACCCAGGCGCCCCACTACTGACATTCTCATTTAAAAATGTACCAGAACTCTGTGTAGTATGTTTGCAAATGCTAAGAATTCCCTAACTTCTCTTACCTTCCCTGTCCTGTCTAGCCTTTCCTTCTTTTCTTTCTCCCTCCCTTCCTTCTTTAATTGGGATAGAAAGGGAGATTTTCTCTCCTTGATTTAAAAAACAATTTGTGTTCATGAAAAAAAAGAAAAAACTGAAAATGGAAAAAGAAAGCTCAAATAACCACTGCTCATCCACACAGAGATAATAATCATTGTTAACATTTTTGTGAATTTTAAAATCTTTTTTATAAACAAACATATTTTAAAAGAGCATTTGTTTATAGATATGTCTTATAGTCTGCCTATTTCAATGAATGATATATTGTAAACATTTTCATGTTATTAAATATTTTGTTTTTTAAAGTTTTTTTGTAGTCAGAGTAATATTCAACTTTTAATTTTAATTCTAAGTTGCATCTTTACTTCATTTGCCATACTTTCTTGTGCCATAATTTGGAAAAACAAAACAAAACAGATTTAGAGGACTCCCTGTACAGATTTTATAAGCTGGCTTTCTGGAGTTTCAGGGTAATTTCTAAAACAAAAACAAAAACAAAACCTAGATTCATTTTGCCTTTAGTCATATGTAAATCAGTCAAGTCACTTTAAGGTTCTAATTAAGTTTCATATCAAGCTACTATTCTTATAAAAATTAAAACATACATAAATGTTCTTTTAGTTAAATTTCATCTGCTCAACCACAATTCCCAAATCTTCATGTGCTTCTTGATATGACTACTGTTACAAGTCTGAACCTACTTTTAGGTATTTTACTCTGCATATTCATCCATAGACAGGTACTTACAAAAAAGTATAGCATGAGTTTGAATTTTCAAAAATATTTAATCATTCTGCAATTTGCTTGAGAGTATTTTCTATATTAGTATTATATAAATCTACTTCATTCTTTTTAATTGCTGCATAGTTTTCTGTCTTAAGACAAAGCCCTTTTCAGTTTAAGCCCAACCTGTCAATTAAGTAAATCCATTACAGTGCAATAAATCTAAAATATATTCATGTCTGTTTTAAAACTGGCATCAGGGGTGCCTGGGTGGCTCAGTGGGTTAAAGCCTCTGCTTTCAGCTCAGGTCATGATCTCAGGGTCCTGGGATCGAGGCCCGCATCGGGCTCCCTGCTCAGCGGGGAGCCTGCTTCCCCCCCTCTCTCTGCCTGCCTCTCTGCCTCCTGTGATCTCTCTCCCTCTGTGAAATAAATAAATAAAATCTTTAAAAAATAAAAAAATAAAAAAATAAAACTGGCATCAGCTTAAGGAATGTGGGATATCCTGAGAAGAAATTCTAAAATAAATTTTACTCTCAACTATGGAGAACAAACTGAGGATTGCTGGAGGGGTAGTGGACGGGGAAGGGCTTGGTGGGGGATGGGCATTAAGGAGGACACTTGTGATGAGCACTGGGTATTATATCGAAGTGATGAATCACTAAATTCTACTCCTATAACCAATATTACTCTGTATGTTAACTATCTAGAATTTATTTTATTTTTTTTTTAAGATTTTGTATTTATTTATTTCACAGAGGGAGAGAGACCACAAGGAGGCAGAGAGGCAGGCAGAGAGAGAAGGGGAAGCAGGCTCCCTGCTGAGCAGGGAGCCCGATGTGGGCCTCGATCCCAGGACCCTGAGATCATGACCTGAGCTGAAAGCAGAGGCTTTAACCCACTGAGCCACCCAGGCGCCCAACTATCTAGAATTTAAATAAAAACTTAAACAAATGCACAAACAAAATAAAATAAAGCAATAATAATATATAATAAAACTTATTACACATTTTGATGCTAACAGATGTATATAGTATGTAGTTACAATTTTGGATTTTAGGTTATTCCCCATTTATCTTTATTTTAAATAATATTACAATAAAAACTGTTCACCTGTTTAAAAAAATGCAGAATTTGATAACCTGTTTTGATAAACTAGGAGAATACCTATTTTTTTAATTTCTATTTTTTCCCCTAATTTTTTATAAATGTTAATGAAATAAAGCTAACATGTGATTGGTAAAAAGTTATATTACATTTGCATTTTCAGTTATAATTCCTTAAAAGACTTATTTACCTGAAGTTCATTACTGGGAACATTTGGGGGTGATGGAAATGTCCTATGTCTTAATAAAGGTGTTTGTTACATGGATGTACGTAACATAGTTAATTTTTGATCTAAAGAGTAAGAAGTTGAAATTTTGAAGTGCGTCATATTTGTTAAAGAAACTGCTAAAAACTTCCCCTGGAAGAGATCACCAAGCCTAAATGCCTTCATTGGCAAATTCTATCAAACATTCAAAGAAGAAATAATAGAAAGACAAAGAGTATTGAAGAGGAGGGAAACTTCCTAACTCATAATATATGACCAGCATAATCCTGAAACAAAAATCTGATTAGGATATCATAGGAAAACACAGCCAAATACCACTCAGGAACAGAGATGTGACTACCCTTAACAAAATATAACAAATCACATCCAGCAGTATTAAAAAGTTTAACACCTCATGACCAAGTGGATCTGACAGGAAATCCAAGATTGGTATTGAAAATAAATCAACATGCTTCACCATATAAACAGAATAAAGGAAAAATGCCATATTATCATTTTTAAAAAGATTTACTTATTTGAGAGAGAGAGACAGAGAGCATGTACATGCAGTGGGGAGAGGGAGAGGGAGAGAGAAACTCAAGCCAACTCCTGCTGAGCACAGAGCCCAATGTGGGCCTTGATTCCAAGCCCGTGAGATCAGGGCCTGACCAGAAACCAAGAGTTAGATTTAACCAACTGCGCCACCCAGGCACCCTGCCATATTATCGTCTTAATAAATGCTGAAAAAGCATTTGGCAAAAGTCACTACTCATTCATGAGTTTTAAAATATTATTAACTTCCAGCAAACTAAAAATAGAAGGAAATTTCCATAATCTTTAAAGGACAACTACAATAGCCTATAATTAACATCAAAATTAGTGGTGAAACATGGAATACTTTCCATTAAGATTGGAAACAAAGCAAGAAAATCCACTCTCACCACTTCTATTCATCATTGTACTGGTTATTTCAACAAAGCAAGGCAGCGGGGGGAACCAGGCATAAAGCTTAGGAAAGAAGATGTAAAACTGTTTTTATTCTATTCACAGAAAACAGAAATAACAACAAAGGAAACCCTACAGAATCTATTAAAAAAAAAAAAGGAGGAAACTAGCAAATTTAGCAAGAGGCAGGATAAAAGGTAAATGTGAAAAATGATTTGTATTTCTATTTACTAGCAGCAAACAAGTGGAAAATGAAATAAGTAAAAACATTTACAATACCGTCAAAAACCTAAGACACTTAAGAATAAATTTAATCAAATAATAGGCAAGAACTCTACAATGAAAACTACAAAACACTGCAGAAAAAATTAGAGTTATATCATGTTCATGAATTTATATACTCAATAGTGTTAGGATTTCAGTTCTCTCCAAATTAATCTGTATGTGCCATGCCATTTTGGCCAAATTCCAAGTAGTATTTTTTTTATAACTTGATTTGGTGACTTGTAATCTCTATGAAAAATTAAAAAATTTAGACTATAAAAAGATCTTGACTATTGGTATTCAGAGACTAGGAAGAGTCCAGGTTACCTGGGCACATGAGGGATGGTATTTCATTCATTAACAAATTCAGGAGGAATTGAAGTTGGGTGTCAGATGCAATGAAGTCTATTTTGGGTATACGGGGTCCGAGGTGGTAAGGTGGGCAGAGGGTCAGGAAAAGCACTGTATCAAAGTGGAATTCAGTAGGCAGTTAGGTACAGGATTTGGAGCTCAAAGGACAAGGCTGAACCAAAGGGATTTAGTCCCAAATTTATCAGCACTTAAGGGGAAAAGGAAATGATAATTTGGGTGAAACTGTATAGTATGGAAAAAGCAGAGTCTGAGCAACATTTTATTAAATTATAATATTGGCCTTCTAAGTGGTCTTCTTGCTTTTACACTTGTTCCTCATAGTCTGTTCTTAACACAACAGCCTGGTTGACCCTATTAAGACATAAGTCAATTTCATGATCCTTCCCTGCTCAAAACCCTCCAAAGGTTTTGTTCACTCCAAATAAAAGCTGAAGTCCTTCCAATGGTCTATAAGACCCTGCAGCACTATACTTCTCAACCCTGGTGGAATGACCCTTGAGCATCCACTCGTTACCTCCCCAACCTCTTTTCCTTCTACTTCCTCCTTTGCTCTCTCTACTTCTGCCACAACTGCCTCCTCATTTTGTCTTGAACATGCCAGCCTTGCAACTACCCTGGGGCATTTCTGTTTCTACAGTGCTCTTCTACCATGGGGCCTTCTCCCTCATCCATCTCCTTTGGAATTTTACTCATGTCATCTCAGAGAAGCCTTCCCTGTCTTCCCCCATTAATCTTATTTTTAATTTTTTATTTACTTAATTTTTAATTCCAGTATAATTAACATACAATTTTATATTAGCTTCAGGTGTACAAAACAATGATTCAACAATTCTATGCATGAGTCAGTGGTTCATCAAGACAAATGTACTCTTCTTCAGTTTCTCTTTTAATTCTAGCTAGTTAACATGCAGTGTTATATTAGTTCCCTCTATTTTAAATTGAAGCCCTCTCTCATCTTCTTTCACCCTTTTCTGCTTTATGTTTCCCAAGAGCAGATGTATGATTAACATACCACATATTTTACTTGTTTCTCCAAATTTTGTTAAAGTGAAGTTCACATTACATAAAATCGTTCATTTTAAAGTCAACTATTCAATGCATTTAGTACATTCACAGTGTTGTGCAACTACCTCTAATTCCAAATCTTTCCCACCACCCCAAAGTAAAACCCCATGACTATTAAACAATTTCTCCTTATTTCCAGGTCCTGCCCCCACCCTCGTGCCCCTGGCCCTGGTAATATTCTACTTGCGTTCTATTTCTATGGACATAACCTATTCTGGTTATTGCATATAAATGGATCATGCAATACCTGGCCTTTTGTATCTGGTTTTTTTTCCCTTGACATGTTTTCAAAGTTCATTCACATGGTTGTAGATATCAGTATTTCATTCCTTTTTATGGCTAATATTTTTTCATTGAGTGTATATGTATACATACATATATAACAATATGCTCATCAAGTCAACCATTAATTAACCTTTGAATTTTTTCTACTTTCAGGTTATTATAAATCGTGCTGCTATGAACGTTTGTGTACAGGTATTTGTTTGAGTCCCTGTTCTCAATTCTTTTGGGTATAAACCTAGGACGATTGCTGGATCATATGGTAATTTTATGCTTAACATTTTGAGAAACTGCCAAGCTATTTTCCACAGCAGCTGAATCATTTTACATTCCCAAAAATAATGTATTCCAGTTTCTTCACATCCTCACCAACAGTGGTTATTTTCAGTTTTTTGTTTGTTTGTTTGTTTATTATAGCTACCCTAGTAGGTGTGAAGTGGCATCTCATTGTGTTTTAATTTCGATTTCCTTAATGATTAATGGTGTTGAGCTTCTTTTCACAAGCTTATTGGCCATTGGTATATCTTCTTTGGAGAAATGTCGGCTCAAGTCCTCTACCTATTTTATTTATTTATTTATTTATTTATTTATTTATTTATTTATTTATTTATTTATTTATTTTAAGTGGGCTGCACAGCATAGAATAGAACCCGGCCAGGGCTAGAACTCACAACCCTGAGATCAAGAGTCAGACGCTTAACTGCTTAACCAATTAAGCCACCCAGGGGCACCCCCTTCCCCATTTTTAAATTGTGTTGTTGTTCTTTTTTATGTTGCTTTATGAGGTTTTTTTTCCCCCCAATATATTCTGGATATATAGATACTGGGATATATGATTTGCAAATATTTCCTCCTTTCTATATGTTGCCTTTTTGCTCTCGTGATAATGCTCCTTGACGTGCAAAAGTTTTTAATTTTGATGGTATCAAATTTATTTACCTTTTCTTTTGTTACTTGTGCTTTTAGTATCATATTTAAGAATTCACTGCCAGATCCAAGGTCATGAAGATTAACCCCTATGTTTTCTTCAAAGAGTTTTATGGTTTCAGCTCTTATATTTAGGTCATTGATCACTTTCAGTTAACTTTGGAAATAGTGTGAGGTAGGGGTCCAACTTCATTGCTTTGCATGTAGCTATCCAGTTGTCCCAGCAACATTTGTTGGAGACTATTCTTTCCCTACTGAATGGTTTTAACACCTTTGTCAAAAATCAGTTGGCCACAGATGCTCGGATTTATTTCTGGGCTTTCAATTCTATTCCATTGATCTCTATGTCTATCCTTTGCCAATTCCACAGTTTTCACTACTGTACATTTTTAGGATGTTCCAAACTGGGAAGTGTGAGCCTTCCAACTTTGTCCTTTGTGCTTTGTATTTTACTCATTTTTATTGTTTATTGTCTCTTCTTACACCCCACAACATAGACTCTATTAGGAAGTGAATTTTTTGTCTACTGTTACACCGCAGCACATAGAATAGAGCCCAGCATGTAGTAGGTGTTTAGTATTTGCTAAATGAATGAATGGGCTCTTGAGAAGATAGAATCATTTACAGCTCCCAGAAAAGAGTGGGGGTGGGAGAAGGAGAGGTGAGAAGAAGAAGAGATAACCATGGTTGAGCAATTCTGTCAAAGAAGAGTTGAAAGGGCAGGAAGGAGGGGCGATTTAAGGCCTCAGGCTCCAGTGCCAAGGGACCCTTTCAAAACCATATTGGCAGGAGGGCACGAGCAGTAGTAGCCATTCTGGTGTGTGAGTCAGTCCTCAGCAATTCAAATGTACTAAAACTAAAAATCATGTAGTTAATATCATGTTGAACATTTTATATTTTTCAAAAACAAACCATTAGATAAGATGAAACAGAATGAGTAACAATGAATTGTTTTCCGTGAACTGAAAAGGCAAATAGATTTTGCATCTTATCTTGAGTCACCACAGCTTTTAGTATATGTAAATAAGTATTGTTGATAAGTTAATGTAATTTCACAATCGTATCACACAACATTCCTTGAAATGTAAAAGTAGCATACTGACCTTTAAAAAAAATTCTGAACAAAATCTTAAATAAATATTTCTATCACATTTAGTCAAATGAAATAACTGGGTAGTGACATCAGCAACTCTGACCACTATTGTTACTAATGGGACTGAAGCCAATAAAGAAAGAGCAGAGCTAGAGTCCACCATGTAGGGCAGCTTATGATAAATGCACTGGCAGATTTTCTTTGGTGGTCATTACTTTTTTCAATTTGCAAAATTTTTTACATGTAAATCATTAAGGAGGGATGAAGAGATCATTCCTGTTGAACATATATTATATAAACTGCCACTGAAGAATTGTATTTTTCTTACATAATAGCAAATACTGCTGTCATGAGATTAAACAATATATGGCCACTCCACAAATGAAGCCATATGGCTCCATCTGTTTCTAGGTTCCATTACAGTACACCTACTGGTTAATAAAGAAACTGTTAACCACAGGATACAAATATGCCTCTTATTTAACTTGTTCAAAATCAATAAAGTGTTATCGGTATAATTTGGCAGAGTTTGACTTATTACGGGATTTAGATAGGCATCTCCTTACCCTCTTGGCACTGCTGATGATTTAACACAATATGTGAAATATATAAATTAGCACTAAAACTGCACAGCTCTGGGATTTGCCAGGTGCTAATTGCTCTCTACTCAAGCCTCAGGGAAAATGCGCAATTGCCCCAGGCAGTCGTCGTAGGTTTAATTATGGTCAGGGAGTTTTAGTCCCTGGACAGTGGTGACAGCCTGGAGAGAGCTTGCCTCAACTTGGTCTTCATCTTAGCAAGTAAGAAAAAGACCATGGGGCAATTCACCACCACCCCTACAAAAGCCACTCCAGCAGGTGAACCTGCTATTTATCTGTCAAATGCAGCTCAGGTCTCGCAGGCCTCTGTGACTTCCCCACATGGAATTCTCTTCTCAGTCAGTACATTATACACATGACTATTTTCACTTTGGATCATAATTCGTTCATGTATCTCTCCTCTATTAAATGACAGTCTTTAAGAACTTGACGTCTTGTTCATCTCTGCAGCTCCAATCCTTTGCATGAGATTGGCATTTAATAAATATTTCTTAGTAATTATGTTAAATGACTGTGTCACTTAGTACTGGTGCCTGGGAAAGAGTAGATGCTTAATAAATTTTAACTACCAGAAATTTTCTTCCTCTCCTCTGCTCAAAATTTCTCTCTCTCTCTCTCTCACACACACACACACACACACGCACACACACCCTTTTCATTACCATTCTGCTGTTAGAACTTAGCTCAGGCTCTCATCACCCTAGACCACTGGTTCTCAAGGAGGGATCACTTCTCTCCCTGTGAGTCTCTTGGCAATGTCTGGAGACATTTTTGGCTGCCACGAGTTGGCTGGATGGAGTGGGTCCCACTGGCTTCCAGTGCATAGAGGCCAGAGTTGCTACTAAACATGCTACCACTCAGAAAACAGTGCCCACAACAAAGAATTATCCTGCCCCCAGTGCCAGGAAGTGAGACACTTCTCCCTAGATTTTTATTTCTTGAAATTGACTCCTGGTCATTCCCCTCTAATCCTGTTCTTTCTCTCTTCTAATCTATTCCCCCTAAAATCGCCCTTGATTGAGATACAATTGACATAAAACATTACATTCGTTTCAGATGTAGAACATAGTAATTCAATATCTGTATATATCATAATAATCACAATAATAATAATCACTATAAGTATAGTTGACATCTGTCACCACTTTTTTCTTGTGATATAACTTTTAAGATCTACTCTCTTGAGACGCTTGGGTGGCTCAGTTGGTTAAGCATCTGCCTTCGACTTAGGTCATGGTCTCAGGGTCCTGGGATCCAGCCCATCACAGGGCTCCCTGCTCAGCGGAGAATCAGCTTCTTCCTCTCCCTCTGCCCCTCCTCCATGCTCCTGCTCTCTCTCACTCACATACTCTTTCCCTCAAATAAATAAATAAAATCTTAAAAAAAAAAATCTACTCTCTTAGCAACGTTCAAATATACAACACAGTATTATTAACTATCTCATCATTCCATTCCATTCCACTGTTTATTTTATAACTAGAAGTTTGTAACTTTTGTCCCCTTCACCCATTTTGCCCACACCACATCCCCAGCATCTGGCAACCACATATCTATTCTATATATTTGTTTTTTGGTTTTTTGGTTTTTTTTAGATTCTACATATAAGTGAGACTAAAAATATTTATCATCCCTTTCCTGTTCAAAAGGCCTTACACTTTTTTTTAAATATATTTAGTTTTTGGTTTAGTTGTTGCTGGAGTTTCTTTTTGTTTTGTTTTGTTTTTGTTGCTGGAATTTCAATGCTACCGATACATCAATATGTCAAAAGTGGAACTGGAACCAAGTCTTAAAAATTCCTATTTCTAATGTAGGTGCTTTACAACTCTCATGAACACTTTTAAATGAGGAGGACACTGAGGGGAAAAAAACAGACTCTAAGAGATGGCAGCTAATTTTTCTTCAGTGATCCACATTTCTAAACCTATAAAGGCCAAATCTCCCTTCTAATTTCATTTGTAGTTTAAATGCTGTTTCACTGAAAGTTATACCACACACTGAACTGTTATCTCTTATGCTGGCTAAATATCCTCTAATCTAACCTTGATTTGTTCAAAATTAATGTGATCTAAGACTGGTAGGCTTTAAAAGGAAAGAATTTTTTGAAAATGTGATTCCCTTTATTTATATGACCATATGTTATAAAAATCCACAGAATTAAATCTTAACTGTAAAAAATCACATACAGAAGTAGGTAGAAAATATATTTACAAGATTCTCTAGAAATTTTCTATTAAAAATAACATTCCATGTAACTCCTATAACTGAGAAGAGATTCACATCCTGAATATATAAAGAACTCCTAAAACTCAACAACCAAAAAACAAACAATGCAATTCAAAAGTGGTCAAAGCACTATGAATAAATATTTCTCCAAAGAAGATATATAAATGGTCAACAATATGATTGCATGATCACATCATAACCTCAATAGTCATGAGGGAAGCGCAAATACAAACCACAATGAGAATCTACTTCATAATCATTAGGATGGCTATTATCAACAAAACAGAAACTTCTAAGTCTTGGCAAGGATGTGGAAAAATGACAATCTTTGTGTATTGTTGGTGAGAATAAAAAATTGCTCAGCCACTGTGTCAGTTTGGCAGCTCCTCAAAAATTAAACGTAGGATTACCAAATGACCCAGTAATTGCCCTCCTAGATATATACACACAAAAGAATTGAAAACAGGTACTCAGACACGTGTACACCAATATTCACAGTAGTGTTGTTCACGACAGGCAAAAGGAGAGAAACAACCTAAGCGTGAATAAATCAACAGATAACTGGATAAACAAAATGTGGTAGATAGGCACCATGCAGTATTATTCAGCCTTAAAAAGGAAATTGTGATACACGTTCCATAATGAATAAAACTTGAAGATGTTGCACTAATGAAGTAAAGTAGACACAAAAAAGCAAATTTTGTTTGACTCCACTTATACGAGGTAACTAGGATAGGCAAATTTGTAAAGATATAAAGTAGAACAGAGGTTACCAGGAACTGGGAGAAAGGGGAATGGGAAGTTCTGTTTAATGGAGACAGTTACAGCCAGGAGGAAGAAAAGGTTCTGGAGAAGCTGGGTAAGTGATAGTTGCACAACAATGTGATGAATTTAATGCTACTGATTTGTATACTTAAATGGTAAAAATGGTACATTTTATGTATTTTTACCCCAATAAAGAAAAATACCGGGGCGCCTGGGTGGCTCAGTGGGTTAAAGCCTCTGCCTTCGGCTCAGGTCATGATCTCAGGGTCTTGGGATAGAGCCCCGCATCGGGTTCCCCTCTCAGCAGGGAGCCTGCTTCCTCCTCTCTCTCTCTCTGCCTGCCTCTCTGTCTACTTGTAATCTCTCTGTCAAATAAATAAATAAATAAAATCTTAAAAAAAAAGAAAAATATCACTCCAAATATTATAATAATTTGCTTCATCACTACCTTCAAGGGATTTTACAAATAAAGTCTCCCTCTGCCAAAATCTGAGTTTTTTTTCTTTAAATCTTGAGTTGGGAAATAAGGTGATATTGGTACATGGAAGCCTTGAAAGAAATTAGAATCCCCCATAACATAAAATGCTAGGAAATCACTCACACCCCAGCCCCAATTATGTAGGATAATCTCCTTCCAAAAGCCCATACTCGTTGAAGGACAGGCATAGTTTTGTGCACTCCCTGGCATTCTGCCTGCCTTTCAGATCCTTTCTTCCACTTAATGCTGATTCATGTAAACATATCAATTTTCTCTGATGGTCATAACTTAGGAGAGAAAGGAAGTGCTATTTTTAAAATATCATTTGCTTCTACACTAAGAAAAAGGGGAAAATATGGAACAATGTCCAGAAAGATTATTTTTTAAATGAAATGTATTTTTTATCCCAGAACCAACCAATAGCAATTTTACATACTGTCAATCAATGTTATTGAGCTTTATTTTCTTGGAATTTATATTATTTTTATAATATAAACTATAAAATTCCTTCAAAGCAAATAATTACATTCAACAAACATCCATAGATTCAACTGTGAGCATTCTGAAAGAAAGCAGAAATCTAAATCTTTTCATGCACTAACACAGCTGATGTTTATTTATTAAAGATTTTCTTTCATTAAAGATTTTATTTATTTGAAAGAGAGAAAGCATGTGCGTGTTATGGGGTCGACAAGCAGACTCTGCACTGAGCAGGGAGCCTGAGGCAGAGCTTGATCTCAAGATCCTGAGGTCATGACCTGAGCCAAAATCAGGAGACCAATGCTTAACCAACTGAGCCAGGTGCCCCACACCTGATATTTAAAGTTGTATTAAAATCTACTAATAGTCCAAAATCTATATGCCTTCGAATCCATTAGGAGGTCCACAGATTTTGAAATTCACTCTTTCATAAAACTTTACGATCCCTACTGGAATAGGAATGTAACAGAATCTACTGCAAGAAAATATTATTGGGTTAATAAAGTTATCCTATAATAAACAACTAAGTACAAGAATATCTGAAGTTAATTTTTATTATCATTTCTGGATTTGGACGAACTGTGGCCCAGAGTCACTATGTAATGGCTGCCTGAGTCTCATCCAATAAAAGCCCACAAATATATCAAAACCCGCATAATATGTAAAGCACACACACAACCTTATTTTAAAACAGAACTCCAAGAAACAGCTTGATTTCTTTTTATATTAATACTGAATTTCACATAAAACAAAAGGCCCTGACTAAAAATGGTGTATTTTGACTGAACCTAAACAAGGTTATTATACTAGTCAGCTTTGTGCTCATGACATGAGGTGCTGAGGTAAACAGGTATCATCAGCCTTTATACTTAATAAGCCGCTGGGAAAGTCTTGATCTACATTCACCTAAATCCCTGGGATATGGTTCTCTCAACCATGAGTCTAGTTTGAATTTTCAGCTAGAATGTTAATGTTGATTGGACATTATTTCTTAAGTTTATGTGGAGATTTAGAATTATTTTTTAAAAGAGGAGATAAATTTTTTATTGTTGCTGAGTACCACTTCTTTTGGAGACAGAATTATAATTCTTCTAGCTTGTTTGATATTTTATTTATGCCAAATGTAGTGAAAGGGAAGACGAATGGACATTAGAGCAGTAAAGAGGGGATCTAACAAACATGCCTAATCGTTTGGGCCATTTTTAAAGTACATTCAGAATGTTATAAATTTTTTTTCCCCATGTAGTATTCTGAATATTAGGAGCATTATTGGGAATGCCTGGGTGGCTCAGTTGTTAAGCATCTGCCTTTGGCCTAGGTCATGATTCCAAGGTCCTGGGATCGAGTCCCGCATCAGGCTCCCTGCTCGGCGGGGAGCCTGCTTCTCCCTCTCCCACTCCCCTTGCTTGTGTTCCCTCTCTCACTGTCTCTCTCTGTCAAACAAATAAATAAAATCATAAAAAAAATTCTTTAAGTGTAAGTAACACGTAAGACTGTTGTAAGAGAATGTCAACACTATCTTGGGAAGGTTACTTCCCAAGAAGCCTGTTTCCAGCATTCCACATTATGTTCTTCACATTGTCAGAATACGCTTGGAGATGTTATACACCACCCCACAAGGGTGGTATTTTATTATTCAAGTTTAAAAGGGCCCACAAGGTAACTAGTGTCTCCAGGAACAAGATGCAACGTGATATAATGAATATTTGGAGGAAGAAGACTTGAGTCTGAATGCTAGCTCCATCACTAAATTGACCGTTAAGTAATTAACCACTTTGATCCTGTTTCCTCTACTGTAAAATTGAAACAAAAATTACTACTTTTCATACTGAGATGAAATGTGCAAAAGCAGTTTGAAAATTATAAATGAATGTAATACTATTTTTTATTATTAACAAGTAGTTGTACTTCTGCTTATTCCTCCTGCATGCCTTATTGTAGAAGTAAAAGGTGCCAAAAAAGAAGAAAAGAAAAAGGAAAGATAAAGTAAAACAATCTCAGAAAAAGATCAGAGGCAAAAAAGGAAAAAAAGAGGATCAATGTTCACATAAAAAGAAAAACAGCATCTCAACATATTAGCATTGCATTAGGAATCAAAATTATGAGATCATTTTCTTCCTAATCAGCATGAAATGTTACTATTCACCCAGCAGAGCTGGTGGACAGATATTTCTGAGGCCATAATTTATACTTTCTATATAATTCCAGAGGGAGAAGTCGAGAAGATAAATAAATGGACCCTGAGAGAAATGAGGTGATCACTGTATAAAATTTGACTAACCAGCAGTTTCAACTGTGAAAAACCTGAGAACAAGCTACAAGCAAAAAAGGGTTCTACCTGCCAAAATAGGTCTGACCAAGTCTGCACGGAAAAGATCACACAGGACCTACTTGCAACTATTTCTGGCCACGTTTAAACAAGCGTGTTTATATGATTTTCAAGTTTAAACAAATTAGAGCAGCACACTGGGAGAAGGAGGAAGAGATGCTACGAGGGGGCACGTGACAGCAAAGTGAAATCAAAGCTGGCAGCTGGACCCCAAGGAAAGGGACCAAAACAAGCCAAACCAAACCAAACGAACCAACAAATTACTGAAAAACAGACAGCAGGTGTCAAAAGCATCAGAGTTTGAGGTCACTGCCTCTGGGAACGACCAGCCCTTCCTTCCAGCTCCAGACGTGCTTACCGTGCCGTTTGTAAACGGTGTCCTTCAGAAACCTAGAGACAGCAGAGAGGCTCAGTCGGATGCAGCAGCAGGAGAGCAGGGCGGCGCTGGACGCCAGGGGAAGAGCAAAGCACTCGACTCTGTCCCTCTGCAGATGCCACCCTCCACCAAAGCAGCCCTTCTTCATTCAGCTTTACTTAATGAGGTTTCTTTGATGAAAGGGCCCTGCTGGCTTAAAAACAAATTTTTTAAATTTATTTTTTATTTTTTATTATTTTTTTAAAATTAGAATTTGACCACCACTGACTTCCACACTCCAGGATCCTTAAATGCAATACGTTCCAATGTAGTAATGGTCTCTATGCCGGGAGTTGGGGAGAGGGAGGGATGGACAGGTAGACAGAGAGGACTTTCAGGGCAGTAAAACCATTCCGTAGAATACTACACTTGCCCAAGCGGGAAACAGACTCAGAAAACCCCATGGAAATCTTGTTTCTCTTCTTCCTCAAGCCCACATTCAGTAGGTCATTAAATCCCATGGACGGGCCCTCCCACATATTTTGTGGCTATGCCCCACCCTGGACGTCCCTCATGAGGCCATTCCAGGCTGGCAGCTCTGTCCCCCTGGGCCTCCTCGCATCCACTCACCCCCAAGAGAGTCCCCTCCCTGTTGGGTCGCTATTGCCCTGTCATTCCAAGTCCAGAGCAGATCCTGTCACACTTTTTAGTGACATACCTTGCCGTGAGTCCAAAGCAGAATGGGACAGTAACTATTTCCAGGGCTTGGGATTAAAAGTATTTTATTGGTGCTTTAAAATGTTTGTCACAAACATGTATATATATACTTGTCACCCAATTTTTTTTTCTAAAGATTTTGTTTTCTTTTAAGTATTTCTGTATACCCAGTGTGGGGCCCAAACTCACAACACTGAGATCAAGAGTGGCATGCTCCACTGACTAAACCAGCCAGGCACTCTGTCTCCAAATTTCTACTATGTGCATGCATTTATATATTTTACATGACTCCTCCACACCCCAAAAGAAAAAAAAAAAAGAAAAACAGTATCCTGGGTAAGATTTAATGCTTTTAGCGTCACTTTCAAACCAGGCTCTTCACAAACTTTCTCCTCCAACTACATTCCCCATCTCATCAATCCTCATTCTTTTTGTCTTTCACTGCCTCCCCTCTGCCCTGAGGCCTTTGCACAGTGACATCCTGGAAACCCCCCAGGCCAGAGGCAGCAGCATTAATCAGCTCTCCACAGCTCTTCTGGGCTTCCACAGCCCGGCATATATATACCTTCCTGAAAGCACAGAGGACACTTGCTTCCTTAGTTTTACCCAGAGACACCCAGCTCCTTGGGAAAGATGCAGGCCATGCCACAGAATGGTCTGAACTGCCTAACACTGTGTGGGACACAATAAATGTTACATGAACGAAGGTAAAATCCAGTGTGATTATCCATAACATTATCTACTGTATTATTAAGCCCTATGTAATTAGGCTACCTTTCAACCATAGCCCATTGTTTTGCTGATGTAATATAACAAATTCCTTTGACAGGCAGAAGCATATAATGCATTCCCTCCTTCCTGTGCATTTAATAGTCTTTCTATGGGGCGCCTGGGTGGCTCAGTCCTTAAGCCTCTGCCTTCGGCTCAGGTCACGATCCCAGGTGCTCAGGTCATGATCCCAGGTTCCTGGGATCCAGCCCCGCATCGGGCTCCCTGCTCAGCAGGGAGCCTGCTTCTCCCTCTACCACGCCCCCTGCTGGTGTTCCCTCTTTCATTGTGTCTCTCTCTGTCAAATAAATAAATAAAATCTTTTTTAAAAAAGTCTTTCTAGTTAAGGTGCTGTTATATAGCACACTAACCTGCACACGAATACTTGCAAAGTGTTAAATGGCTATAAATAACATTTTAAATGTTTTTTCAAATGGTGTGTGGGCAATTTTTAAAGTTTTATTGATGTGTGTGTGTTGTGGGAGGTTGAGGTTCCTGACCAAGGGCTGCTTGAGTGGTGGAGATTATAAACTGATGGAGAAGAATCACCGATAAGTGCGTAAAGGATTGCTGTTTGGGGAAGTTCAGATTTTTAATTGCCAAAGACATTTAGGAAGCAGTAGAGATGGTGTGTCAACCACCAGCTTTGCTAGGTGTCCATGTGGCCATTTAGAAGCACCATGCCCTTTCAATTTGTCTTTACTCTCTTTCAAACACACCTTTGATGATGAGATTCACCCGTTCAAATCCTTTAGTATTTCTCTTTTAACCATTGGTTAAAATTTAATAGTTTTCTCTTGCCCTACAGAGTAAAATCCAAACACCTTATCCTTCCTTCTGCCTTATTCTACAAAACACCAAAATATCGTAGGAAAGAGAAAGGACGGTGGTTGAAGGAAGAAACTAAATCAAACAAGTAGCAATGAAGAGCCAGACACCTATGCAAGGTGCTAGTCCCTTCCCTCTGGGATAGTATGGTCTACAGCGGGAAACAGGAATCTAAACACGTTATTGCCAGACAGGTGACAGATTATTATAACTGCTATTAAAAGGGCTGGGATGGTTTCCTGGGGGCCATGCACGCTCACTCTTGAGCCAGTAGAGGGTAAGAGGGAAAACCAGAGAAGCAAAGGCTCTTCTCCTGACAGAGTAGTACAATTCCAGGCCCAGGGATGTCTTCAGCATCCTTCAGTTCTAAACAAGGAGCTACTGCAAGAATCTCTATTCCCCTTACACTTTGTATTTCACTTTTATTTAGAGTCCTAAAACCCCTAAATTACAGAGACCACTGTAATTATCCTTGTCAAGGGTGAGTCAAAATTCACACACAGTAGTAACAGAACTCTAACCAGGAAAAATATAGAGAAATCCAAATAGATTACTTTTTTTTTGCATAAAGAAACTATTGGGTGAATATTTTGATATTTGCTTTCCTGACCTCTCTCCTTCTAATTAGGCTATGAAATCCTGATTTTATTTTTATTGGTACTTTATTTTGTTATAGGGTCCTTAGGGTTTGGGGCCTCATGGGCAGTGTAATTACAATAGGCACAGAGTAAACAATGAATGAATGAATAACCTATAAAGCCACTCAGATTTATAAGTCCCACTTTCTAGTGTAATGACTCCATCCACAAAATCACATTTAAAAACCCCAAACATAATCCATACAATGTCTTGAAAAAAATTTAAAATGTGTATTCGCAATCAATTTAAATCAATGACAACAGAAAGGAAGGACCACTCCTTTGAAGTAACACCTAGGCACCGTTGTTTGTAAACAGAGCCATTAGGTGCTAATGACTGCTCTGTGTAAACACAATTAACCAATAAGCCCTAAGGGAAACATTTCTGTACACAAAGTTTTCTCTTTGACAAACACCTGATCTAACTTTTGCTCCTAGAAGTGAAATTCTACTACCATCAGAAAACAAGGAAAGAGTGATATCAATGCACCACCAAGTGAAGGAAAACCAGAGGAGAACTAAAATCTTTTTTAGCTTTAATGCATTTTTCTCATCTTCCACATTCACTGACTTCTAATAGTCATTCATACCATTAATCATAACCATTAATCGTAACCAACAATAATCTCATATCCTTCATCGTAACCATTAATCACCGGCAGTGCCACTTTATGAACATGTTGCATCAATTTCTAGTCATTTGGAAACTGGAATTCACTTTCCCAGACAATGCTCTGCGTGCTGATCAGATTCCCTGGCCAGCCCACTGAGACCCTCTGAACTCCTAATACAGGTGGCCTCTAATACTGCTAACACCAGCCCAAATAAGCAATGTCTGTCTCTGGTAGGAGTAAGCTTATCCAAGCTAAGGTGTCTCGAATCCTCACAACTACCCCAATGCACAAAATTTTCAATGAACTCTTTTTCCTACGCCAGCCAAACTCCAGTTCTCTCCTGTATGATTCCCAGCAAAGAAAAAAAGCAATATGGATTAATGGATTTAGAGCGAAGCGTGAAGAGGAGTCAAATATTCTACCATGAGATGGAAAACTCTGATGGAATCTGTGAATCCTTCTTGGAGTTATTTTCTGAAATGTGTGGCTCCCAAGTCAGTTAAATTTAGATACAAGAATTCAGAAAGCAACTCCCAGCACTTCAGTCGAATTTCACCATCCATCAAACTCTCCATTAAAAAAAAAAAAAATCTGCAAATCTGCTCCAGACCTTCCACAGCCCACAAATCCTTCGAGCCTTCTGATATACGGTCCCAAACGGCAGTTCTGAATATCTCTCTTACCCTACCCACGTCACAATTTCTGCATTTCATCAAATCAAATCAAAACATACAGTTACATACACACTAACCAAAGCAAATCTACATATCACCAGCTTCTGAGCAATGTAACAGATTAAAAGAGAAAAATATTAAACTATGTGTTAGAAGATATTCCTCAGGATAAAGCAGGGTTGGGATCCAGTGGGCTCACCTCCCAGTCTATCTGGGGAAGCACCCTCAGGAGTGGTGAATGCAAGCTGTTGCTACTCAGTGTTCACACTTCCACTACTCTCCAAAGCCTCCCTCTAGATTGTTTCAGAAGCCATCTCTAATGTCAACCCATCTGGGTGGCCCCCAGAGCACGTGCACACTTTATAGATTACTTGTCTAGTGGTGGAAAACTGGAGTTTTCTCCAGGTCATTGGAGTTCTGGGATGAATGGTCTTCCTTAGTGATCTCAGTGTTTATAAGCCAAAGACTGCTTTTCACTAAACCCATTTCATGACTGAGGAATACATGTTTTCCATTTATAGTCTTTCAAAATTAAATTTGAAAAAGGGGAAGAGGAAGTGATCAGATATTAAATACTAAATTTCCCCAAGGGGAAACTTATATACTAAAGCAATGCCAGCAGTGATATCAGGTATCAGAATACAAATGAGAGAGAAAAAATTTGATATTTAGTACTTCCCTCCCCTCCCAAGAAAGAAAATGAAAATTGTCCTTATAGGAAAAATCAGACTTTGTAGGACTCCTTTACATTTATTTTGTGGGTTAAATTTTTATCTTTGAATTAAATATGGGTTAGGGAATGAAGTGGAAGAACCAAAATCTTTTCAGTGTTTATGACTTCTAAAATGATACAGAACGGTACATACACATTTATAATTTGTTTCTTACTATTTCTGCATTTCATCTTAAGTTATGAATTTAAATTTTATGTCAGAGTCTCTTTGAATCTCAGAAAATTGGTTTGAGTTGATTAGACTTCCCAGTTAAAATTGTAAAACTGAATGTATTATAGAGGCATGATATTTATACAAATTATATTTTTATATTACACTATCTCTATTAATTCTGAATCACTTAACAGAATATGACGTATTTTAAGAAATGATTTAGTACTGTTTATTAACACGATGAGCATGGCACAGAACAGAGAGTCAGCTCTCTAACAAGGCTGAGAAGACCCTTTATACACCCAACCTGACCTAAACAGAAGCTCATCTCAGTGGCAGTGTGCTTTTTCTTTTGTGAGCATAGTTTGAAACATATAGATTAAAAACAGTATCAATTTTTATGTGGCTACAGGGGGCGGAGAGAGGGGTTAGCATACCGTGTTAGTGATTTTCTGTGGAATCACATTAGAGGGCTCCTGGGTGGCTCAGTGGGTTAAAGCCTCTGCCTTCGGCTCAGGTCATGATCTCAGCGTCCTGGGATCTAGGCCCGCATCAGGCTCCCTGCTCAGCAGGGAGCCTGCTTCCTCCTCTCCCTGTCTCTCTGCCTGCCTCTCTGCCTACTTGTAATCTCTCTCTCTGTGTCAAATAAATAAATAAAATCTTTAAAAAAAAAAGGAATCACATTAGAGTTTCATTGTGGTAGCCGTACCACATTAAAATCTGGGGATTTTTATTGTTGTTGTTTTTTCTAAATGGTTTCCATTGTGTCTTTAGTGAATCTGATATGGAAAATTGCTAATGCAATAACAGTATCACATAAGCTTTCCTGACTGTAATGCTCAGCCACAATATTCAGGAGAAGAGGCTCAACTGGACTGGGGGCATTTCAGGGCTAGCTCTCCACAGGCTCTGAACAAAGTCCTCCACTTAAGTTCAACACTGGCTTCTTGAAAGATGGACTCCTAAGGCCTACTGTATGGGGGAAACTCTTTTACAGATTTTACTTCAGAAAAAAAACCATGGGCTCAGTGAAAGATGTGTCATTTAGTTACTATTTATTGACTGAGCACTATGCTGGGCACTATGGTCGGTATTAAGGGAATGAAAAAGATAGACGAAACATGGTCCCTTCCTTCACAAATCTTGAAAGCACTGACTGACTAGAAGAAATAAATTATCACGTGAGTAACTTAATACAAGACGAGATGGAGCAAGAGTGGAAAATGCAAAGAGGCATAGCAGCTCAAAGGAGGACACACCTGAGACCAGGGCCATCAAAAAGTTCTGTGAAGGCAGCACCTGGACAAGGCCATAGAACGTGAGGAAGATGCAGATATGTCTCAGGATCCGATGCTAGGCTGGGAAGAAGGGGATGGCATTGGAGGCCTTAGCATGAGTAAAAATGCTGAGAAGAGAAAAGCCAGGGCATGACGGTAAATTATAATTCATTATTTTAATGACAGCATAAAATCTGGAAGGAGTGGGAAGATCAACCTGGAAAAGTGGTCTGGGGTCAGCCGGAGGCTGCCACCGAAGGAGAGTAGTGCAGGATGTTCGAGATGGTTTGGGGTGGAAGTGTCTCGATCCAGTCCATTGGCAAGATTAACACCCAGGTTTCACAGGTGTGATGGCTTCTAATACTAACAGATATTGTGAAATCTTAACAACTTTAGTTAGCATATGTTCCTTGAGACACAATTTATAGGAATATTTATTTTAAAAGGTTAGTTTATTGCTAAGAGATCATTGTTTATTTTTTGTTAATGACTACTCATGACATGGACATTCATGAGCCTAACAGAAAAAAATCTATAAACCATGCTCAAACTGTTACAACTACTTATGAATTTACTGTTTGCCTGGTGTTTTTTTTTTTTTTGCTTTAGAATAACTTTTCAACTCACTAGCAACAGTAACCAAGGAAATATAAATCCAACAGCCTAGAATTACAACTATTTGAAGAGATTCATGCTTTCAATGTACTGCTATATTTACTCTTTTATTCTGGACACTTCCCTGTTTCTGAATTCCTCTCCAAATGTTAGAAGGAAAAAACAAAATCTGCACTAAGGTTTGTTAGAGGCTTAAAACATACTTAGTATGTTTTGCAAATTTTAAAAAAAGTCTTCATTTTCTGTAACCTTTAAAGTCCCTAAAAGCAAAGTACACTCTGAGAATAAGTATTATTTCTGACATAATAAAGCAAAATATGATGAAATTGCTGTTTTCTTTATTGCAAAGGGAATGTTAGATACAAACTAGTTAGTTGCCTAAGTGCTATAGTGACCACTCCTGAAACATCAGCTCTCCAATTTGGCAAAGGAAATTTCACTCTCATTAATCAGAATTAAACTATTTGTAACCCTGAAAGTGAATATTTTAATCTTTATGAAATCATTTCTTGACAGATTTTTTTTCTCCTCCAACTGACCACACGGACTGAAAGGATAAATAAATTTGCCAGTTGTTTATTACTTCTACATATCTTTGGTAAGGTTTCATTTAAACAAACAAACAAACAAACAAAACCTCTTCTTTCTCATTCCATGTCTTGCGCAATGAGGGATACAGTATATCTGTAAACATTTTCTGATTAGCCATTAACTGAAGATATAGAAGTAAAAGAAAAATATTTTAGAGGGAGAAAAATTTAACAGCTCATGCTGACTTTAAGATACTGATGACAAAGGTGTGGAAGTTACAAAGTAATTAAGGGTTTAACCTAAAATTTGTTTACAACTTTGATCTTCAATAAACACTGTACTGATAAAAATGAGTTTGTTCAGATCAAGAATATGTTGACATTCTCTTAAACATAGCTTAAAACCACAGAGCTGAGGCATAAAACAGCTCGAACAAAGATAGCCAGTCAAGCATAAAAATGGGAGTTGGTTGTGTCAGAAGAGATTAAGAGGCTGAAGGCTGTCTGCTAAAGACAGTTGTCTTGCCATCAATGAAGGCATTTATTATCACTAAAAGTTCCTTTTCTGATATATTATTTTAAACTTTTGTCATATTATATTTAAAAATGCTCCTTATTTATAAACTATTACATCATTTTCTTATCTGCAGTGTCCTTCTTGGATAACCACAAATTTGAAAACAGTCCAAAACCTTGTTCATGGTTTCCTACAAGCACAGAAATACTCCCTTACTGAATTTGGAGTTAGGAGAATGTGTTTGGGTTATACTTTTACTTCCTTTTTAAATATAGATCGCTATTTTAAAAACATAAACATCCAATGGCATTCCCTCACACCGACAGAACTCCTAAGGCAGAAGGTCTGTTTGTAGCATGAACATTTCACTCACTCAGAAGGATGTCCCCAAAGCTCTATTCATTTATGGCCAAGGAGGTAGCATTATTAAATGCCTTATGACTTGACAGTTATCCTCGATTATTCCTGCTAAACCACACTTCCAAAAGATCATCCGAGAAATCTGGCAAACCACTGTAATGACACTTGTAAACAGGATCCATTAAAAGCAATCCACAGTGTCCCATGGGTGTGCATCCGACTGTTAATTACTGGGTAAATAATTTACATGCAATTTTATTCCGAAACTAGGTATACATTATTTGTAGGCTATTTCTCAGGAGCACCAGTTCCACACCAGAAACAAGTCAACGGAGTATTTCTAAAGTATCCTTTGAAATTTCCACCGTCAAGGGTGGGAGGAGAGAGGAATAGTAACGGGAAGACTTGTCAGCGATTAGCCATCCATAAAAATGTTTTCCCCGCGCTCCTCCTTCCGATCACAATGCTGGCGTCAGTTAGTCTCCTGTATCTGCTCCCCACCTCGCCCCCCCTCCCCTCTGCGGAGAGCTGGCACCGAATGGCAGGCGAAGGAAAAGACAAACATCCCAGCTCCCAACACAATCCAAGCGCTAGCCCCGGAGACACTTGAGCAACATTCCTAACTTTTTTTCTTTCCTCCCACTTCACGTGCCTCAAAGGTAAGCAGAGTAAAAAAGCCTAGGAGGCAGAAGGCCAGGGAGGCCAGCTGAGTCACAATTACTACCTCCACCCCCATTTCTCCACTGCCCCCTACTTGCGGCCACAGCAAACGGTTACTCAGCTCTGAGTCTGGGTCTCCACGGCGCCTGTCCTCGGTGCTCGACCCCCGCGCGGTGCCCAGCCCGGGCGCCGGAGAGCGGGCGCGCATCCCTGCCCACGCCCTGGGCCACAGCGCCGCACGGCCGGCGCCCCCGGCGCGGGACGAGCATCCTCGCACAGGTCCCAGGTGCCCGCGGCCCGGGCGGCTGCCGCGGCGGGAAGGGCGCGCGGCCAACTCTCCGGAGCTGTCCCCGCCGGCCCCACCCCACCCC
>LNAC01000759.1:281250-346764 GCA_002007465.1 Ailurus styani
CCTGCGCACGGGTCCGCCCCCGCCCGCCGCCGCGCGCCCTGGCCGCTCCCGGAGCCCGCGAGACAGGGGGAGCGCGGCCCGCCCCGCGGCCACGTGCGCGGAAACTTGCGGCTGGGGCGCCTCGGCGCGGCCCTGCGGTGCCTCGCCGTCCTCCTGCGGGACCGCGGGCTTAGCCTCTGTGGGAGACTGAGCCTCGCTGGCGGGTCTCGGCGGGGAGGCTCCCCCCAGGCGGGTCACCTCGCGTCTCTAGCTCTCCCGCAACCCCTGCGAATTCTTGTGTCCGCCTGGAGCCTGCGGTCGAGGAGGGTTATTACCAGAGCAAGAGATACAGGACCAACAAACCGGTTTGGACCCACGGGTCCCCCCCTCTTCCGCCCCCCCACCAGCTATTCTTTCTGACACGTTTCTGGGCCCTGATGGTTCCTGTTACTTGCCATTTGTTGCTTACTAGCTTTTCAGGCTAAAGGGATCGTTACACCCACCAACAGCACCAGAGCAACTGGTTTTGCTCTGGCTTGGGCAGAAGAAAATCTAATCACTGTGAGTGGTGAGTGGTGGTAAAAACTAGTCATGCGATTATGTGGATTGTCATTTCTTTATGTGTATTTATTTGCTTAACAGCCTAGCATATAATATATAGTATTATCTAATCTAATAAAGATAGAATCTTATGGGCGCTGAACAGCGTTAATGTACAAACTTCTTGCCTCAGGCCTTGGCTACCCCCTAGGTAGCCTGCTTTTTGAGGTCACTGTGGACTCCTAGAACCCACTCAGAATACATTTAGGCTGTGCCACCAACATATGATGGTCTTTGATTCCCCATCAACCAGTACCTGTTCATGGAAAAGGCATCTAACAGCAGAGGCAAAGGTAGCATTAAGCGACAAGAGTACAGTATTCCCTCTGCTCCTGTGTATAGAAAAGTGAGTCCTCCAGAAGGCCTTGACACCCCTGAAATGTAAATGCGAGGCTTTGAATTTAACTGTTTCTAGTTCTCAAAGCACTGCACTTTCTTCGCCTGGCAGATGCTATTTTTGCATTATCATGCTGTTGTGGTTGAGCAATGACCTTGTTTAAAACAGCATTTGTGGTTGGACCTTAAACAGGAGTTTAAGTCCTCATTCTACATCTGGCCCATTTACCTCTACCTGTGCTCCAGGCTGGGTGTTAAATTTGAAAATGCTGTGGGTGTGCAACACCAGGAAACATTTGGACTGCTAAAAGCTATAGGTCACACTTGATGTGCACTTTATGACAAGTTAACTAAATAGGTCCTCAGAATTAGTACCTGTGACTCACATTGGGCTTTTTTTTGTTTGTTTTTAATGTTACAAAAAGAAATGGCCCAGTCACTGTTTCAGTTTCTGTATGTGCATTAGACAATGCAAAGGACATAATGCAGAACAAGAAATTATAACGTCTGCAATGCTGGCTCATGCTTCTAGCATGGAGTCTTTTTAAGTTCACAGAATTCTCTTGGCAGGACCTGGATTTGCAGATTCTTTGAGTGTGTGTAGTCTGCTTTTCTAGTACGTTATCATTTACATACCAAGAAATTTTGGCATCTAAAAGTTAGCCTGTCACTTAGACAATTCCTATCATTTATTTCTGAAACCTAATGTAGAAAGTTAATCTATTATGTACAAGAACAAGATCTGGTGAGTTCCAAGGAGAAAAGGCCCACTGTAGGGAAGAAGGCTCAGTGTCGACACTCCATTTTTCAGAAGCTGACTATCCATGTAATTGGAAATCCAGACTCTGCTGGATTTTTTTCTTCCTGATTTCTTGATTAGCTGCGATCTTAGGCTTACTAGAACTTTCACCAGAAAACTATGTAATGGGAATTATAGGAGGGGTGAGACTCAGTCACAGGTTGTGATTTAGTGGAACCTCCAATGAAATTTTGGTTCAAGACCTGAAAACCACGGTGAAACTAAGCTCCCCCTTTTCTGAATTGCAAGGACTTGGTGCAACGTGATTTCCCACCACCTCTAGAACAGGGATAGGAGGAGGAGTGTGTCCTTACTTGAGAGGATCAGTCCTTTTCGCTTGTTAGATGTTCAGCATAGGATGTGATTGAGACAAAGGCTGTAGTAATTCATGGATACAAAAATTCCACTTTGTGCATCTGTCGTACCTGATTTTGATCTAGCATTATAGTGGTTCTATTCAGAGCCATAACTAGGAATTCTTGCCCACACACCCCTTCCACTTCTAGTTTCTTTTATACGTTTCATCTGTAATTCTGTCCTAACTCTGCACTTTTTCTGACTCCCTCTTGAACTTTTCTTCAAGCCATCATTCAGTCCATAACCAGTTTTGAACACTTTCCTGAGCAGAGGTGCCTGGACTAATCACATGGACACAGAGCACTGGTCCTAAGGAAACTAGGTCTCACTAGGAAGGACGTACATATCAATGATTATCATACAGTAACTCTGTGGGTCATTTAGGAGTGAAGGCACAAGGGAGGTGTCAGGGAATTTCCACAGAAGCACAATTTCATCTACATCTTGAGAAGTGAGTATGAATGACCACTAGCTCGTAGCCAAAACCCCCCGTACCCATAGTCCGGGGGAATGCAGCTCTGGGTGCTGGCTTTGCGGCAGAGTGCACCTACATTGGAAAGGCAGCCTAGAATGGGCAGAATAGTAGGTCTGCATGTATGAAAACGTCAGTGTCCCTAAGAGAACGCTCAAACTTGTTGGATAAATAGGAAAAAATATTATTAGATCAGATGAGATTGGGCGCATTCAGGGTGGTAGGGTCGTAGACAAAATAATATTATTAATTAGGAATATCACCAAATAAGTATTCTGGGATTACAACAAGGGAGTCCTAAAGCATCTTGATTTGGTGGTGAAGAGTAAAAGCTCTCTCCTGTTGTGAGCTTCTCCCTCACAGGTTAGGCTTTATGCACGTCATCTTGTTTCACCCTCATGATATTTCAGGATGAGAATTATTATCCCATTTTGCAGTTGAGGAACCTGAGGCATAACCAGATGTCCCCAAGTGTCTGACTCAGAATTCACACTCCAGTCTGCCTGACTCCAGAGCCCAGACATTTAACCACTACACCTCACTGTCTTCCTGGAACTTGAAGTTGAATTGAAAAGTGATCTAATTCATCCATTCATTCAAGTTGTTGCCTAGTAACATGTTCTTTAGGGACTAGATGAGACTGAAATTTTTTTTTATCTTCTTAACCATTTTAAGTATACAGTTCAGTAGAGTTAAATATATTTACATTATTGTACAACAGATCTTTAGAACTTTTTCATTTTGCAGAATTGATGATTCATAGCCATTAAGTACTAAATTCCCCTCTTCAGTGCCCCCACCCAGCCCTTGGCAACCACTTTTCTACCTCCTATTTCTATGATTTTGACTTTTTCAGATACTTCATATAAGTCGTATTATATTGTACTTGTTTTTCTGTGACTGGCTTATTCACTCAGCATAAAGTCCTCCAGATTCATCCGTGTTGTAGGACAGGCTTTCCTTCTTCTTTAAGTCTTCATAATATTCCACCATATGGACATAACACAGCATTTTACCCAGTTTATCAATCAGTGGACATTTGGGAGGCTTCCACCTCCCGGTTAATGTGAATAATGCTGCAGTGAACATGGGTGTGCAAATACCTCTTTTAGATCCTGTTTTGAATTCTTTGGTTTCTTTTGGGTGTATACCCAGACGTGGGACTGCTGGATCATATGGTAATTCTGTTTTTAATTTTTGAGGAAACTCCATCTTGTTTTCCATATGGCTTCACCGTTTTGTATTCCCACCAACAAAGCACAAGGGTTTCAATTTCTCTGCATCCTTGTCAACACTTTTTTTTTTTTTAAGATTTTATTTATTTATTTGACACAGAGAGAGAGATCAGATCGCAAGTAGGCAGAGAGGCAGGCAGAGAGAGAGGAGGAAGCAGGCTTCCTGCTGAGCAGGGAGCCCAATGTGAGCCTTGATCCCAGGATGTTGAGATCATGACCTGAGCCGAAAGCAGAGGCTTTAACCCACTGAGCCACCCAGGCGCCCCCTTGTCAACACTTGTTACTTTCTTTTCTTTTAATAGTGGCCATCCTAATGAGTATGATGTGATATCTTATTGGGGTTTTGATTTGTCTTGCTTTTAATTTTAGTAATGTTCAACATCTTTTCATATGCTCGTTGGCCATTTGTATATCTTCTTTGGAGAATCGTTTATTCTTTTGACCATTTTTTAATAGGGCTATTTGGTTTTTTTTGATGGGTATGGGAGTTCCTTATGTAGTCTGGATATTAACCCTTTATCAGATACATGATTTGCAAATATTTTCTCCCCTTCTGTAGTTGGACTTTGCTCACCTTTGATGAACAGAAATTTTTAAGTTTGATGTAGTCACATTTGTCTATTTTGCTTTTATTGTCTGTATTTTCAGTGTCCATATGTTAGTCCCCACTGCTAATATATATAAATAAATTGATAATTATATGTTTATCTTGTATTCTGTGACCTTGCTGAACTCATTTATTAGTTCTTGGATTTTTTTTTTTAATATTCCCTGGGATTTTTTATGTAAACAATCAATCATGTCATCTACAAATATGGGCAGTTTTATTTCCTACTTTCTCACCTATATCCCTTTTTCCCTTTTTCTTACTTATTGCATTGATTAGAACTTTCATAACTATATTTAATAAGAAAAATGAAAGTGGGCATCCTTGCCTTGTTCCTGACCTTAGAACAAGCATTAATTTTTTTTCACTATTACATTTAATGTTATCTGTAGATGCAGATTCACTTTATCAAACTGAGGAAGTTCCCTTCTACTCCTATTTTTCTGAGGGTTTTTATCATGAATGGATGTTGAACTTTCCAATTTTTTCTGAAATAATTGATAAATATTTTTTCTTTTTTATGTATTATGATGTATTATTATTTTATTTTACATGATGTATTACATTGATTGGTTTTCAAATATTGAGCCACCCTTGCATCCCTGTAATAAGCCATACTTGATCATGATGTATAATTTTTTTTACATACAGAGGAATTTTATTTAATACCTTATTAAGGATTTTGTGTCTATATTCATGAGAGATATTGTTCTGTAGTTTTTTGTTTTTTGTTTTTGTACTTTCTTTGTCTGGTTTTGATATCAAGGAAATACTTGAAAGAAATATTTCATGAAATGTATTGGGAAGTGTTCCCCTCTTTTTTATTTTCTAGAACAGAGTATGTAGGATTGGTGTTAATTCTTTAAATGTTTGGGAGAATTTTCTACTGAAATTAAGCTGAAGATTTCTTTTTAAAATTTCATATTCAATTTCTTTAATAGTGTGGGGCTATAGCTATTCAAATGATTTGTTTCATAGGTGCATTGTAGTATGTGTTTTTCCAAGGAAGTGGTCTTTTTTATCTAAGTTGCCAAATTATTTTTGTATAGAGTTGTTTGTAGTAATCCCTTATTATCTTTTTGATGTCTGTTGGATCTGTAGTGATACCTTCTCTTTCACTTCTGATACTGGTAACTGTGTCTTCTCTCTTTTCTAATGTATGCATTGAGTGCTATAAATTTACCTCTCAGCTCTTCTTTGGCTGTGTCTCACAAATTTTGTTATGTTCTGTTTTCATTCTCATTCAGTCCAATGTGTGTGTGCACACACACACACATATATCCCTTGGGACTTCCTCTTTTCCTCTTTGGCCCATGCATTATTCAGAAGGGTGCTGTTTAGTTTCCAAGTGTTTAGGTGGAGATTTTCCTGTTCTGTATTGACTTTTAGTTTCATCTATTGTATTGGAGAGTACACTCTGTATAATTTCAGTTCTTTCATTTGTTGAAGTTTGTTTTATGGTCAAAATATGATCTATCTTGATATATGTTCATTCAGCATTTGAAGAGAATGTGTATTCTGCTGCTGCTGGGTGAATTTTTCTATGAATGTCTATTAGATTCTGTTACTGGTAGTATTGTTTTCTATATTATTGCTGATTTTATGTGTAGTTTTTTTTTTAAATCATTTGTTGAGAGAAGAGTATTGAAGCCTCCTACTATAATTTGTCTATTTTCCCTTTCAGTTCTATCAATTTTGGCTTCACATACGTTGTGACTCTGTTGTTTGGGGCATACACATTTAAGGTTTATATGTATTCTTGGTGGGTTGAATCTTTTTATGATTATTATGTAATGTTCCTTTATGTTTCTTGTAATTTTTTCAAGCTAGAGTCACTTTATCTGATATGATAGCCACTCCTGCTTTCCTCTTTGATTCAGGTTTATATGATATATATTTTTCTGTCGTTTTAGTTTAGATATGTCTATATTGTTACATCTGTACTGAGTATTTGGTAGATACTATATAGTTGGGTCATGTTTTTAAATTCTCTCTGCCAATCACTTATATTTGTTGAATTTAGACCATCTGCATTTAATGTAACATATTATTCATATGTTACAGCTTGTCTGCTATTATATTTTTTGTTGGATGGTTGTTCTGTTTTTTGTTTCTGTTTTATTTTTTTGCTGTCCTGTGGGTTACTTGAACAATTTTTAGAATTCCATTTTATTTGTAGTCTTTTTGAATTTATGTTATGTATAGCTTTTTAAGTGACTGCTCTAGATATTACATTATGTATACATAATTTATCAATCTACTGTTATTTTTACTAGTTAGAAGGAAATACAGAAATCTAACCTCCGTTCTTAATCCCTACCCTCCCTTATTTATAATTATATAATTGTGTTATATATTTCTCTGTATACATTTGCAACATCAGACAGTTATAATATTTGCTTTCACCATTAAACATAATTTTAAAAGTCTAGGGGAATAGGAAAGTCTTTGTGTTTACCAATATTTTGCTTACCAATAAGCTTTCTTCCTTCCTAATGTTCCAAGTTTCTTTTAATGTTTTCTTTCTGTTTAGGGAACTTTGTTTAGCTATTGTTTTGGTAGGTCTATGGCTGCTAAATTCTTTAAGCTTTCCTTCATCTTCATCTGAGCTTGTCTTGACTTCCTTTTCATACTTGAAGGATTTTTTCCCCTAAGTATAAAAATCTGTTTTGATAGTTCGTTTCTGTTAGCATTCAAAAAATACTGTGCCACATCCTTCTGACTTCCATGGTGTCTGATGGTAAATTCTGTAATTCTTATTGTTTTCTCACTACAGGTAACATGATTTTTTCTGATTCAAGATTTCAGGAGTTTTTCTGTCTGTAATTTTCAGAAGTTTAATTATGATGTGTCTTTGGGGAGTTTATCCTATAAGGAATCTGAGTCTGTAGGTTTATGTTTCTTGCCGGATTTGAATTTTTGGCCATTATTTCCTCAAGTACTTTTTTAGCTCTTGCAGGAACTCTGATGATACAAAATTAGATCTTTTTATACTTTCATAGGTTCCTGAGACTTTCTTTTTTTCATTTTCTTTTTTTTTTATCAGATTGAAATTTTCTATTTATCTTTCAGGTTACTGACTCCTTCCTTCATCACCTTCATTCTACTGTTGAGCCATCCACTGAGCCTTTTATTTAGTTATTGTGTTTTTCAATTCTAAAATTTCCATTTAGTTTTTGAGATTTTTCTTTACTGAGATTTTCTTTTGTTTTCTTTTCTCTCTCTTTTTCTTGCTAAGGCTTTTTGTTTTTTCATTCATTTCAAGCATGCTTATAATTGCATTCTAGCATTTTTAGGATGACTGCTTTAAAATCATTGTCAGATAATTCTCACATTTCTGTATTCTCATTGTTGGTCTCTATTGATTTTTTTTTTAAGATTTTATTTATTTGACAGAGAGAGACAGTGAGAGAGGGAACACAAGCAGGGGGGTTGGGAGAGGGAGAAGCAGGCTTCCTGTGGAGCAGGGAGCCAGATGTGGGGCTCAATCCCAGAACCCTGGGATCATGACCTGAGCTGAAGGCAGACGCTTAACAACTGAGCCACCCAGGCGCCCCTATTGATTGTTTTTATTCAAGTTGAGATTCTTTTGGTTCTTGTTTTGACATATGATTTTCTCTTGAAACCTGGACTTTTTTTTTTTTTCTTAGACTCTGGATCGCATTTAAACCTTTCATAATAGCTACCTTTTCCTGACACTACTCTGGCAAGGGAAGGGGGAGCATATCTTGTTATATTGTCAGGTGGAGGTGTAAGTACAGATTCCCCACTTGGCCCCTATAGATACCAAAAGGAAAGGGGGGCTACTTATGACTGTTGGAGGGATGGGAGTTCTGGCTACATGGTCTTCATTGTCACTGTGGTAAGGCTGGCTTTATTACTGCTAGAGGAATTGAGGCCTCCTTTGCCACCATCTCATTGGAGGTGGGGAGGTGAAACAACTTGTTACTCAGTAATGAGGGGATAGGAGTGAAAGAGAGGCTCCCGTGGTGATCTCCTCTGATGTCCTGAGGTAGAGGACTCATTACTGGCTAGTGGGAATGTAAGTCCTGGTTCCTACTTGGCCTTCTCTGATTTCACCTTGCTAAGGGTGTTCAGGTGCTTTATTACAGCCTCATGAGGTTATCAGTCTAGGATCCCCATTCAGCCTTTGCTATTGTTAGCAAGGGTGGGCCACCATTTTTTTCTGTAGTCTTTGATTGGAATGGAGCAGTTACTGTCTGAAGGTTTTCTCTTTTGCTGATCTTGCTCCTTTCATGGTCTTTTGGCAAGACAGAGAGGCATTTTAGGGACTTTTTGTTTGTTTGTTTGTTCCCATCAGCATTTTTAGGTGACTGCTTCACCTACAAATCTGGGATACATGAGACCAAAAGAAAACCCAAGGAAGTCACCACCATGTCCTTCCATATATCTCAAGGTCCCTAGACAGTCTGTCTTCTTTTTGCACCTTTCAGAGTTTACTTATGTTTCTTTTATATATAATGTCCAAGGGTTTTATTTGTACTTAGTAAGAGAGATAGATAAAATTTACTCCACCTTTCCAGAAATGGGAGTACTTATTTTCCATTTTTTGGTCATAGAATAATTATCCTGATTTAGCTGGCCCTTCCACTAAAATTTTCGAGAAAATATTTATTTAGATCTCAAGGAATACAGCGAAAACTAAGTGAGTAGGACTGATATTCTAAGTTTATTTCAGAAGAATGACAAAGAGCAAAAGGAACTGAGAGGATATAAACTATTCTCCCAGATGGAGGTGTTTTTACTTCCATCGAAGTTGTACATTGTGCATAGAAAAGCCCCACAGAAATATAATAATTTAGGGAAAATTCTAATTTTGAACTGCAAAGATTTACTTTTCCTCAGAACATATCTGGCCCCTTGACTTTACATTATTTGAATTGTTATATAAATGTTTCACATTTTCTTTCCAAGTTGACTATTTGAGGGTAGACAACTTTTAAATGTGGTACTACAATTGATTTTCTCCTACTTGGATAATAAATCCATCCAACAATGCTTGGAAGGTAGTTATTCAATATGTATGTACTTATTGAGTGGTTGATAGAATGAATGAGTGATTTATAAAAGATATATATTTTTTGGGGGGCGCCTGGGTGGCTCAGTGGGTTAAAGCCTCTGCTTTCGGCTCAGGTCATGATCTCAGCGTCCTGGGATCGAGGCCCGCATCGGGCTCCCTGCTCAGCAGGGAGCCTGCTTCCTCCTCTCCCTCTCTCTCTGCCTGCCTCTCTGCCTACTTGTAATTTCTCTCTCTCTGTGTCAAATAAATGAATAAAATCTTTAAAAAAATAAAAGATATATATTTTTTAAAGGTTTATTTATTTATTTGAGGGTGAGCCCAGTGGGAGAGGCAAAGAGGAGAAGAGAGAATCCCAGTCAGGCTCCCCACTGATTCCAGGACCCTGAGATCATGACCTGAGCCAAAAGCAAGAGCCAGCTGCTCAACCAACTGCACCACCCAGGCGCCCCCAAAAGATGTTTTCTTCTAAAGACTTAACAGTGTATATATTGTTACTTTCCCTTCAATTTTATTTTGGAGGATTCAAATTTAAATTCATGTGCTGTTTGGTTGGGGCATGTTCGTGGGCACTATGGCTTTTGGGGCCTAGTTTTATTGTCCCTGTTCTCATAGTGGAATGAGTTACATTGACAATCACCTGCCCTCTACCTTCATCACTCACACACACCACACACACACACACACTCACACACATTATCTTGTAAATGTCAACATTCGTGGGTCAGAGAGGTAGTGTACATAACTTCATTTCCCAGGAGTATTTCTAAGGTGTGTTGTGATACTTCTCAGATAAGGATCTCTGCTGTCACTCTCAGTGCTTTATCTGCCCTCCGTCCTTTCTGTAGGACTGTCTACCTTCTGATGTACTGGAAGTGGGCTTCTGCTGATTACAACGGGAGCCTTTGCCCTACCCCATCAGACCCTTGTAGGTGAGGGGAGTAGCCCACAGCCTCTGGAGAAGCTGCAGTGAGGTTTAAACCCACTGCTGGGGTGCCTGACTTTCCACTGGGATTCCTAGAGGCTGTGGGTCGAGATAATTCCCTGGCATTTCCACTTGGAAAATGGAAAACAGTTTCTCCACAGAAATGGCATTGCAAAGTATGGTCAGGTATTACTGCAGACTAGTACAGGGTAATTCAGGTATATTATAGACTTATTATATGTGTTTCAGTCGGCTGTAAGGACTTAACCATACTTTTCTGATACAATTTTCATGGGAAACACCTGATGGGTTCCAAACAACTGACTTTAAAGCTGGCTGGGGTTTATGAATGGAAGACAGATGAACGCTTCCAGGCATGAGGTTCTACAGGTAAGATTTGCAAGCATCATGCCCTTAAAATGCAAAGTTCTCAGAAGGCAAGGATAGGGTCTGTTCTTGCTTGCACGTGTAGAACACTCGATCACTGTATCAAGTTATCCTGGGATGAATTTTTAAAAAATTTTATATATCTGTATATCTATATCTATCTGTCTATATTGTATACAGAAAGAACACTTAAATGGGATCAAATCTATAAAGATAGTGCTTTTTGTGACCATCAAAATACTACCTAGAGTTTTATTCAAAATCAGTGAATTACAAATGTATCACTTCATAGAGTCCTTTATTGGATTAATATAATGAAATAATTTATAGATTTGATGGATTTTGAGATTGCACAAAAACAGAGCAGCCTACTAGACAGCTACTTCAGGGGATTTAGCTGACAATAAAGTGAATAAACTCATTCCTCTTTTTTTTGACAAATAAAATGGTGGCATTATCTAACCATTTTGGAAAATTTTATTGAACAATCACAATTTAGGATGGTGTGTGACACACACATAAAAGAAAAGGCAAGGTTTCTGCTTGTAAGGAAATTATAACTGAATAAAGAAAATGGAAAATAGGACTGGAGATAAACCATGAATGGTGGAAGTACATAACAATGGGGAGACTTGGGACACCAGGGTGGCTCAGTCATTGGGTATCTGCCTTTAACTCAGGTCATGATCCCATGGTCCAGGGATCAAGCCCTGCATCTGGCTCCCTGCTCAGCGGGAAGCCTGCTTCTCCCTCTCCCAATCCCCCTGCTTGTGTTCCATCTCTCACTGTGTCTCTCTCTGTCAAATAAATAAATAAAACCTTAACAACAACAACAACAATGGGGAGACTTGGAATTACAGATTAACCAGATGTAACTTCAACTCAAACTCCGTATTAATTCTGTAAGAACAAGTCAGAAGGTAGAAAATAAATGGTCAAGTTGTCTGATTGTAATGAGCTTATCCTCTCAGTTTTAATCGTGATCATGTCCCATGATCCTTTATATTTCCTATTTTTTATTTAGAAGAAGTACAATTACTGATTACTTGTGGGACCTTGGGCTAATTACTTGCCTAAGCGTACTTGTTAATTTCTGAAATGTGGATAATTATTCCTATATGATAGATATGTTTGATCAGACTAAACTAATGCATGTAAAATTCTTCTCAAACTTTCTTGCACAGAGGTAAAATAATAGTAGCCGATATTTTCACTTTTGCTATGGCTGCTTGTTATTTTTGTTAGCAGGCTCTGTAATGTCAACAAAAACTACATTTTCTCTTACAGAGAGCTTCAGATTCTACACTGTGCTATTACGCTAGGTGAATACGGGCTTAGAAAGGTAAACTGGCATCAAGGATATCAGTCAGAACCCTTTCTTAATAGTGTTCATGAATGAACTATATAAATGTATTGATACTTCCTCTCAAAATTCCTATATGCTTTAAACATGCATTTTTATCACTAGCTTGCAAAGAGCAATACAAGCATACCTCAGATATATCATGGATTTGGTTCCAAACCACTGCAATAAAGCAAATATTGCAATAAGGTCAGTCAAATGAAGTGCCTGGTTTCCCAGTGCATATAATAGTTATGTTTACCCTATTCTGTAGTCTATTAAGTATGTAATAGTATTGTATCTAAACAAAATACACACCTTAATTAAAAATTACTTCCTTGCTAAAAAATGCTGACCATCATCTGAACTTTCAGTGAGTCATAATCCCTGATTACAGATCACCGTAACAAATAAAATAATGACAAAATTTGAAATATTGGTGATAATTACCAAAATATGATAGACATGGATTGAACAAACGCTGTTGAAAAAAATGGCACTGAGACTTGCTCAAAACAGGGTGACCAGAACTTTCATTTGTAAAAAAATACCTGTGAAGCACAATAAAACAACATATGCCTGTAAATTATTTTATTTTTATTATAGTTCCATGAAGGATCTTATTTTTGGTTTAAGTTTGTACTTTAAACTCTTTTAAATGTTCATGATAATTCTTTTATTATTGGCTTTCCATCATTTCTACTTGCATAAGCCTTGCTTTTTTCTCTTCACTTAGGGACCTTAATGCTCTTAAAATCTGGTAGTAAATGGAGTTTGTTTATTTACTTAGTCAGCAGTCAGTGTCTACTATAGGCTAAGCACTGGGCTGGGGATACCAAGATGATTAAGAACTGGTTTCTGTTTTTAAGGAACTTATTGTCTACTACAGATGTGATTGTAGTACTGTTGTTGAAACTTCTAGGGAGGAGACATTTTTCAATTTACTTTTTTACTTAAGTCTTGTCTTTATTTTAAAGATTTTATTTATTTATTTGAGAGAGAGTGAGTCAGAGAGAGAGCACAAACTGGAGAAGAGGCAGAGGGAGAGAGCCCGATTTGGGGCTCAATCCCAGGACCCTGGGATTATGACCTGAGCCAAAGGCAGATACTTAACTGAATGAGCCACCCAGGCGCCTCTAAATCTTGTCTTTAAAATGTTTTATTTAGTGTTCTGAAAATTTCTATTTCAGTATCTCCCAACTTTCACAGCTTCAGAAACTGAAGTGGCATAATCATTTGAGTGTAGGCTTTGGACCCAGACTACAGGGGCTAGAATCATGACTCCACTGTTTCTTAGCTTTGTGACCTTGGTAAGTAAGTAACCACTTTATGCCTCAGCTTCCTCTTCCATTATAAAAGTGAGTGAAGGGACGCCTGGGTGGCTCAGTCGGTTAAGCGTCTGCCTTTGGCTCAGGTCATGGTCTCATGGTCCTGGGATCAAGTCCCACATTTGGGCTCCTTGTTTAGCAGGAAGCCTGCTTTTCCATCTGCCTGCTGCTTCCATATCTTGTCCTCTCTCTCGCTCTGACAAAAAATAAATAAAATCCTAAAGAATAAGAGTGAGTGAATCATTATATACTAAGTGCTTAGAACAGTAGTAGACATACAGTAAGCATTCAATAAATGTTAGGTATTATTAGTTTCTCTAAACATCAGAAACAGTCTAATCCTGAATTTTAGGGGTAAATTATAATTGCTATTCATTAGCCTTTATAGTATCTCAAAAACACAGGCTTCTAATGTTAAGTGTAAATATTTATTAATATTGCAAAACTTTCTCTTAAGTAATCTGTACACCCAGTGTGGGGCTCGAACTCACAACTGCAAGATTAAGAATCACATGCTCTAATTGAACCAGTGAGGCACCTCCAAAACTTTCTCTCCTTACTAAAGGATTTCCAGTTTCTAATAACATGAACTCAAGAGCAAGGTGTTGCCCAGAGGTAAGAGAATAAGTGCATGTGTCAGTACAATTGGGAAGGAGAGAATTAAGACCATATAAGGAAGTGGATGCCTTTGTGGAAAGACCTGTATCTTTTCCTTAACATGTAATTTCCTAGAGTTTAAGAAGTTGAAGTATGGACTTAATACTGATAAATTTATGTATACTTAAACATATGCTAATTGAATTTTTAAACCTCTGAGCACAGATACATGATTGTGGTTTATATTTAATTAAGTTCTTGAGAATTATGCAGGTACTTCAGAGTAAGAATAATTGATTTTCTCTACTGTTTAAAAGTTGCATTTCTCAGAATCATAATGATAATTGATCTAAATAAACAAAATTGCCAAAGCAAAAGAAAATTTGACTTTGTTACAAATACCTTTAATTTTTTTGGTCCAAAAGAGGTATGAGGGGCGCCTGGGTGGCTCAGTGGGTTAAAGCCTCTGCTTTCGGCTCAGGTCATGATCCCAGGGTCCTGGGATCGAGGCCCGCATCGGGCTCCCTGCTCAGCGGGGAGCCTGCTTCCCCCTCTCTCTCTCTGCCTGCCTCTCTGCCTCCTTGTGATCTCTCTCCCTCTGTGAAATAAATAAATAAAATCTTAAAAAAAAAAAAAACAAAAAAAAAAAAACAAGAGGTATGAGCATTTTTAGTTGTGGCAGTTAATTCTTTAAAATTACCAAAAGGCAGACAATGGCATAGGTTTATTCTAGGTTTATTTAAAATTTTAATTTCAAATGAAATGTGTGACACTAATACATAAGAATATAAAGATGGCAAATAACCTAATTCATCTTCTTGGTTTGTTCAAGCCTCCAGGCACCAGTTAAATATCGAAGTCGTATAAAAAGTAGGTCCTTGCCCATTTGTAGCCAGCTCCAAAATGGAACTAACTTAGAACCTGCGGTTTAAAAATAATTAAAAATGAATTAATTTAAGTAAACTCTGGAGAAAAAAATATCAGTTTAAAATTATATTTTAGAAGTCCATCTACATGACATTTGTGGCCTTCTAGGCACCTTATTTTTTATATTATGTATGCATGCATGTATTTATGTATATATGTATATAATTCCATCTATACATTTAAAAATGATTTTTTAGGACAAATTTTCATGTTTTACATGCTACTTTTCAGGCTCACGTACAGCAGAGAAGCAGGTACATTTCCACACATAATATAAATTAATAATCTGGGATAAGAAATCCAAGACAAAAACCCAATTTTTATTCTAATTCTACCAAAGACTCTCGATCAGCTAAAACAAATATGATCTTAGCTAGGACATCTTCTTGTCCAGTGGCTGCCAGCGTGCCAAGCCCAGCTGCCTACAGGAGATCTGCCTCTTGGAGCATGTTTTAAAAGCTTGTGTGCCTTGACTTTATCCCATGGGACTGTTTTTTTTATATTAAGTCAAGAGGAGACTGCAGGTCAAGGTAACTGGGGTGCTGGATGGTAATGAATATGGCCAATATCAAAATACTAATCACTGGCAATTTTCTAGATTTAAGCCCAAATACTCTAGCTTCTTCCTCTTCTTTCACCCCCCCAACTTTACTGAGATATAACTGACAAATAAAATTGAAATATATTTAAAGTGCAGAATGTATTTGATATATATACATATATATTTATATACACACACTGTAAAATGATTACCATTGTCAAGTTAATTAACACATCCACCTTAATTTTATTTGAATTATTTACAAAAGAATTAAACACCTTCAAAGCTGAATTTAGTGGTTTCTCTAATAACAACAAAAACAAAACATCCTGGAAGTTAAATGAAACTGGGAACGATCTAAATTGTGGAGATTTCAGATAACCCTATTATAGGGACTGAGGGTATGTGGCCAAGGGTTCTGGGAATGACTAATATGGAACTATGTACTGAGTGCCCATTAATGAAAAGTAATACACAACTATCTCTGAAATGCACATGAGCAAATGATGTAAATATGAAACACATTTTTTACTTTTTCCTACTTCAACTTCCCACAGAGTCTATGCTGAGCATAGATCAACATAGATCAACACAGCAGATCCTTACAAATCTAAACAATCCTTTACTGGCTTCTCAATCCCCTTTGATCCAGGCTGCTACTATGGAAGAGTAGTTAAATTTTTGTAAGTTGGGCACCTGGGTGGCTCAGTGGGTTAAAGCCGCTGCCTTCGGCTCAGGTCATGATCCCAGGGTCCTGGGATCAAGGCCCATATTGGGCTCTCTGCTCAGCAGGGAGCCTGCTTCCTCCTCTCTCCTCTCTCTCTGCCTGCCTCTCTGCCTACTTGTAATCTCTCTCTCTGTGTCAAATGAATAAATAAAACCTTTAAAAAAAATTTTTTTTGTAAGTGAACTTTGATTCAGCAAGACTCCAAGAGGTTTGAATTTGTTCTAGACTATATAGTTTGTATGATCTGCAGACCTTCTCCTGTCCCTAAACATCCATGGTTATAGAACAGTAACGGCTACAAAACAATAATGGCATATTATCACAATGACTTTCTAAGGAGGCCATGCTCAGCAGGGGAGGGGTGACTATGAAAGTCTCCACGTGATTGTGAACTGCTTCCACACTGTGAATTAATTTTGGAGCATTCTAAGGTAAGCAAAGGAGAAAACTAGAATATATTTTAAGTTCTACAAACTATAAGCAGTCTAAGCTTTTTCAAACAAGAATCATTAAGAATTATGACAGACTTCTCATTATGAGAGATCTTAGAGATTTTCACATTTTTTGGATATATGTACAGAGATCGGTTAAAGACTGGCTCCGAATGGACTGGACATCTGGAGTAAAAACAACTATAATTCCTTATCTAGCTCTGCATGGTGGCTTGTAGGTACTAATACAGACTGAGTAATGAAATAAGACAATATTAAATAAAAGGTGATATAAGCAAAATTTATCTCAAAAGACTTCTCGCCCTTGCTTCTAGTCTCAGATTGCCATGATCCAAAAGACTTCTCGCCCTTGCTCCTAGTCTCAGATTGCCATAATCCTGTCTGCTGTAGAAGTTTTACTGAATTTCCTAGGTTGGGTAGTAGGCCTACTGAAGACCCCAGGAAGAGACTGCAGGGAGAGAGAAGGCAGTAAGCCATCTGGAGGGTGGAGGGGATTAGGAGGAGAACTCTCTATGGAATTGCCCCTCTCAATCAGCTCAGCTGAGTAGGCCCTGTTGGGGGCAGCCAGCTAGATTTACTGGACAGCTGTATTGTCGCCTACCCCCACTCCCACTTAAGATCAGTTGTAACATGAACAATATACTCACCTTCAATTTCAGTCCAGTTGACAGCAATTTCTGCTATTGGAATTTTAAAGAACTGTGCTATGTAAAGTAATTCTACATCAAATGCCCTGAAACAGAAAATATACTGATTTTTATTTTTAAAAAGACAAACAGAGTGTAATTAAATCTCTACCTTGGCATGTTTTACAGAAGCTTATAAGGCAGATATATAGCTTATAGAGTAAAACTGAAAGTTGGATTCATAGGTCAAATAAAAGGTTAAGTAATTCTGGAGCTTCAAGGTAAATAATTTAGAGTGTCACTGCATAACGTTTAAATGAGAAATATGGTGTCTCTATCATAACTCAGAAACTCCTAGAGGTAAAATTGGCCTGTTGGGCTCTAAGAGAAAATTTAATCATATAAATTTTCAAGATTGATGGTTTTCGATCCCAGATTTAACTAGCTCAAGGTACAGAATTGATAGCATTTTCAACTGATTCAGAGAGCTGATAAAACAGAATTCTGAGCATCTCTTGGAGAAAATGTCAACCACTTCACAGTTGCTTGATTACATTTGTCTACCACCAAAGGATCAAGGTTGGTTGGTTTGTTTATTTTTAAAAGATTTTTATTTATTTATTTGAGAGGGGGAGAGAGAACATAGAAGGAGAGGTAGAAGCAGACTCCCCTACTGAGCAGAGAGCCTGATGTGGGGCTCAATCCCAGGACCCCAGCATCATGACCTGAACCAAAGGCAGACGCTTAACCGACTGAGCCACCCACGCGCCCCAAGGTTTCTTTTTGAAATACAGGGTTGCCTAAGGCCTTGTCTTTTCCTTTTCCTTTCCCCATGCCATTCTGGGCAAGATAGTATTGCCAGCTGTTGAAGTGAATAGGCTCTTTATTTATTTATTTATTTATTTATTTTAAAGATTTTATTTATTTATTTGACACAGAGAGAGAGAGATTACAAGTAGGCAGAGAGGCAGGCAGAGAGAGAGGAGGAAGCAGGCTCCCTGCTGAGCAGAGAGCCCGATGCGGGCCTCGATCCCAGGACGCTGAGATCATGACCTGAGCCGAAAGCAGAGGCTTTAACCCACTGAGCCACCCAGGCGCCCTGAATAGGCTCTTTAGATTAGTCTGAAATGCTCTTTGGTATAACGACATACATTCATGGGAATTAGATATATTGTCTCATTTTAACTTACATTGTTAAAATCATCTCTAGTCTGAATTTCCAGTTCATCCTTCCTTCTCCCTATGAAAGACTCTGAAAACTCCTCAGTTACCTCTCGGTTTAGGTGAAATCTGCTTTCCCTAAAGTTTCTGAAGCCTGACTTAGAAGTTTTCCTGGATTCTGCTTACAGATTCTCTGAAACCAGTTTCCTGCTCTCACTGGCAGTGTGCTTAGGAAGAAGCACCACTACCTGTGAAACCTTCTTCATGCTCTTGTAACCGAAAGTGCTGGAGGCCTTTACTGTTGGCTTTCATCTTGCTCTGTTAAGCAACTCCCCACCCCAACTTTCTAGACTGCAAGGAACACACTTCAGACTTCCAGGGGTTGATTTTAAAATACTAGCACAAACAAGAAAATACCTAAAAGCCACTTCTATTTGATTTTCCTGATCCCAGACAACTTGAATTTCGGAGCTTTGTCTTCTTGGCCACAAAACTACTACTGTCCATTCTGTAACTAGTTTAAATCCCAAGTATTTGGATAATTCAATATGAAAACTATTTTTTTTAAAAAACACTTAGTGCTTTTTCTTATCCTAATAAAATATTTACTTAAGATGATAAAACCATCTACAAAAGTGTTCTTTGTGTTGTTAAGAAGACTGTGTAAAACTTCTGTTAACTAGCCTGGGACACTCAAGAAAGGAGGAAATTATCTGAATATTAAGCCTGGTTAACCCTTAACCCTCTCCTTTACCACAAAACCAAAAAAAAATACCTAAAAGGCTGAATTAGTTCTAATGATACCCCATAATCTGAACAAGATTATTAAGTATTGTTCTAAGGAGACCATCATATAGTGACTTATCAAAGACATAAAACAACATAAGAATGATGAGTAGAAAGGAGTGGACAAAAAAGCACTGATTAATTGAATTTATATTTAAAAAACTGAAAGAGCTATTCATCTTCTACTATTACTTTTACTCTTTCTCCTCTTTTACCATTTTAAGACATGAAGATGTTTACTTAAAACAAAATGTATAGTTCATATTATCATATTATAAGAGACCAATCTATTACCAAAGAAAACACAACTAAAATACCAAGTATTTCTGGATAAAGCCTTATGCTATTGTACAGAAACAGTGTAAAGGTTAGTCTCCAACTCAGAAGCCTTCATGTGTTTTTGCAGATGTAGGGAGGACAGAGCCACTGTTTTCTTTTGTTATGCAGTTCCTGGTATAGCTGTGACCTCACAGATATATTCCCGAAGAACAAAGAGTGTGTTGATACACTGTTAAACACAGCAGACACACACATACCCTATTGCTCCCTCCTGAAATCCCACTAAAATGAAAACAACAATGATGGAATAAACACGTAAAGAACAAAGAAGAGATAAAAGTAGTAAAAAAAATCAGAAACTTGGAAAGTAGCTGGCCACCTGGTAACTAGGAAATGCAGATTGTGACAATGGGAGAAGCCCAGAACAGATGAATGGGTACCGCAGAGCCCCCCAAAGGCTCAGGCAGCATTGGCCTCGTTACAGATGTCTGTAAGTGGTACGGGGGGGCTTCAGAAGGGAGGACTCAGGGAAAATCTCTAGGAGATTCTCTTTTGCTCAAGTTGGTTCTGTGAATGCTGGCAGCCAGGCTCCTATCCTCCCAGGCAGGAAATCAAGAGATCCTACTTATGTGAAAACAACCAACCCAAAAGATAATGACAGCTGGGAATTTCCCACACCAAGTGGCTCTGTTACTTAATCTGTAGTGACATCAATAAGTTGATCAGAATTCTCTGACCATGCACACAGCTTCCGATGAGCTTTTCAGGACCCTGCAAGACACATGTGAGGACAGAGGTTCCACATCTGTTTTATAGGAGGGAAGAGAAAAAGGGTAAAGGTCTGCAGATCTGGAGTAGCTACTGCATGCTCAACAAGATGCATGAATAAGAGCCACATTAAGTCACTGAAATCATGGTATTTCAAAACACTGGAGAGAAAGCTTCCAAAAAGAAGATGGGAACAACATGCATAGACAAAGAATTGAGATTCAGATTGCTGTCAGAATTGGACTTCTCCACAGAAACACTGGGTGCCAAAGACAATAGAGCAATGCTTTCAAAATACTGAGGAAAAATGATTTCCAACCCAGAAAGCTTTCTCCAGCTATTAGGCAAATGTGAGGGGAGACTAAAGGCATGATCACATGCAGGGTCTCAGTGTTCTTTCTCCTATGTTTAGGAAGTTTAACAGGATGTGCTCTACTACAATCGGGGTGCAAAACAAGGAAAAGGAAGAACAGGAACTGTGCAGCAGGCCAGAGAACAACTAGAAAGGTGAAAGCCGACAAGATAAGAAAAAGGTGAATGTGTTCTCTGCTGCGTGGGAACATATGGAGATACTGTGGAGACTAAGGGATAGGTCCATAGTAAAGTGGCTGACAGAAACTCCAGATATTTATTATCTTCGGGAAAACAAAGTACTACAAGACAGGTAATATAATCATACTGTACACTTTGGCTCAAATATGAATTATGTTTATACAGCTATACCAATCAGTAGTGATCCAACCACAAATTATGTAGAAACTGCATTACAAGGATACATGTGGAGGGTGTGTATACAGGGGTTTAAGAGAACTACATACTTATCTATTGATTTATTTTGGAAAGTAATATCTAAAACTGAAGAATGGAGACAGAGCTATGCAAACCCATTATTCTGAATATGAAAGCAAATACCACAAAGAAATAGCAGAGTTGAAAGTGACTATAGTTAGGGAGTAGGAATTGGGGACAGAGGGAGATGGGGCAAGAGACAATGATTTTTTTAGTATAAGCCTTATGGAACTGACTTTAAAATATTAACATACATAACATCGATTTAAAAAAAAGTATTCCTCAGAAGAAAGTACATTTTAAGGAATCCATTTTTTAAAAGATTTTATTTATTTATTTGAGAGAGAGAGAGGGAGAGAGCATGCCCAGTGAGGGGGAGACGCAGAGGGAGGGAGAATCTCAAGCAGACATCCCAGTGAACAGGGAGCCCAATGTGGGGCTCAATCCCAGGACCCTGAGATCACGACCTGAGCTGAAGAAGGCAGGTGCTTAACTGACTGAGCCATCCAGGTGCCCCACAGGTCTGTAATTTTGAATCAGAGATGCCTGCCCAGTCTTTTTTTTTTAAGATTTTATTTATTTATTTTTGAGAGAGAGAGCATGAGTGGTGGGGAGGGGCAGAGGGAGAAGCAGACTCCCCACTGAGCAGGGAGCCTGATGTGGGGCTGGATCCCAGAACTCCAGAATCATGACTTGAGCTGAAAGCAGACACTTAGCCAACTGATCCACCCAGGCACCTGCCTGCCAGTCTTGTAACTATAGCTTGATGATCTGGTTTGGAGAGTGAGGGTTGGTTGCCCTAAGGAGGAACTGAAGAAGAAGTTGAGAAGGGAATGGTCCCCATGTGGAGGCAGATTATGCTGCACCTCTCAAGGCCTCAGGAAGGCACTGGGAAGCTACTGAAGGACTTTAAGCAAAAGAGGTGCATTTGATTGATCACTTTTAATTTTCAAAAAGACTCCTTGGGCTACAGCAAAGGCAATGATGGTGTCCTGGACGGTGGTGGGGAAGGCGAAGAGAAACGAAGGGACACAAAAGCTAAAATCAACAGGCTGGGGCCATGGACTGGATATATGGAGGGGCTGTGGGGAATGTTCCAGCTGACTGCAAGGTTTCAAGCTTCTGAGTATCAGTGTTATTCACTAAACAGGCGGAGAGCTGAGGCGAGGTCTGGGATAACAACAAGCCAGAGGACCATGATATGTCAAGAGAGAGCACTCAGAAGTACAGAACACTGCTGATGGGTTAATTAAGACACTAAGTGATCATATCAAACTTGACCACTGGGTTTCATGACAGGAGGTCACTAGATCCTGACATGGAGGGATGGGGAAAATCCATACTGAGGTGGGGTGAGGCATTAGTGGGAAGAGAGAAAACAGAAGACCTAGAGTAGAGTACTCTTTCAAGAAAAGGCTGGCTGTGAAAGAGGGCTTGAACTGGGGCGGGGGTTGGTGGTGGTGGTGTCAATGGAGAGGTTTTTTTTTTTTAATGGCAAGAGAAATTTAAACTTGTTTTAGAAACTGATGGGAAAGATGTGGCTGACAGGAAAAGACAAGACAAATAAGAGAACAGGATGAAGTTCTTAAGAAGGTAGAAGGGGATGATGCAGAGATTGAAAGACTGGTTGGTCACAGGAAGGAGAGGGAACTAACTACTGAAAAAGAAAGAAGGAAAAGAAAAAGGGGGGCTCTCTTCCATTCTGATATTTCTGAGCTTTTTACTGTTCAAAGGAAAATACTGAAGCTTAAAGAAACAGGATGTTTTTAGGCCTTTTGATTTGTACTGTCCACAATTAAGGCAAATAAATTAACTTTATGCCGTATGTTTAGTTTGAGATTTTGAAAATAAGATCCAACTCAGTAACAGAATAAAGGTATGGATTAACTTTACATATATATGTGTCAATTCTGTTTAAAGCTTAGTGTTCATTCTTAGAATATAGGGCTGCTTCTCACGACATGGAATAGCTGTTGTGTCAGATATGCCCAGTACATCCGGTCAGGAACTTACCATCGTTCAATGTGTAGAGACGAAAACGTCCGTGAAGCTGCTTCTCGAGTAAATAATTTGAATCCACACTGAGTGTCTCTGATTCCTTTGACACATAGGAACCACACCAGAAAGTGGAACCCATACATGAGCAGAGTACGGAAGTAAGAACGCTGAAACAAAGACAAAATATAAATGACTTTTCCCTTACTCTATAAAGGACCACTGAAAACACCTGGCTACATAGACAGCTGCATTTTAATATTTAATTAGCTGGGTAGATCTTACACATGAACACCATTGTTTCATTAGCTTCACTGGCAAAGCATATTATAGAAACTTTGAGGCTGCCTACTGCTTAGAACAGGGCAGAGGTACCAAGGAAATGGTTATTCATTTCTCACAGGTTCAAGAAGAAACAGACAAGAATCACATTATCTGTGAGAGGCCAGGGCTTTAATCAACCAGGAGCATACTATAACTATTAGTCTATACATTTTGTGCCTCTTTGCCCCAGATATATTTCAGTTTCAAAAAGGTGACAGTGGGGCACCTGGGTGGCTCTGTCAGTTAAGTGGCTGCCTTCAACTCAGGTCATGATCTCTGGGTCCCGGGGTTGAGCCCTGGGTTGGGCTCCATGCTCAGCAGGGAGTCTGCTTCTTCCTTTCCCTCTGCGCCCCACTCCTTAGCTCATACTCACTTGCTCTCTCAAATAAATATTTAAAAAAAGGTCAGTTATTGGAATATCTTAGAGATATAAAACACTATGATTTAAACCAAAAGTTTTATGCCTAATTAGAATATTGATCAAAGAAGTATAGCAGAGTGTCACAAAACTCATAGACTAAGAAGGAATCTGAAACAATAGTCTCTCCAATTAGGTATGACAGGTATCTGATAGATTTTAGTGATTAAGTTTCTTAATACTTTGGATATTCAACTTAAGTAGTCTTTAATCCTGAGTATTCACAGTATTAGTAATTAATTTTACTAGTAGAACATGACATAATATTCCATTATTTATTTATTTATTTATATTATTTATTATTATTGCAAACTTTAAAACATAAAAATAATAGATCATTATCATTGTATTCAAGACTCTCATATTTACGAATAAAATAAAGGATCTCTTAAAATTTTCTATACCATAGTAAGTCCATGAAATGATACACTATATGTGTACACTGGCAACCTACTGAGAGTCTATGTAGAACACTTACTATTTCATACTATTTAATATTTCCCCTTCCTCCTTTTGGTTTTTGCTTTTTAGAACTGTAATCTTTACTATCATTCTTCATTTACTGGATTTTTCTATCATCACCAAACAGAAACATGACTAAGCGGTGATAACATGACAAAGCAGAGAAAGCCGCTGACTGGAGCAGACCTGTATTTGAATCCTGGCTGCATTAATAATTAGGTCATCCTTGAGCAAGTTACTTCTACTCTCTCCATCCCACTTTCCTCATCTATCAAATGGGGGAAAAAGTGCCCACTTCACAAAGTAATTGTAAAGATTAAATGAGATAGGGGCGCCTGGCTCAGTCGTTAAGCATTTGCCTTTGGCTCAGGTCATGATCCCAGGGTAATGGGATGAAGCCCCGCATCAGTTCTCCTCCTTCCACTGCCCCTGCGTGTGTTCCCTCTCTCGCTGTGTCTCTCTCTGTCAAAGAAAATAAATGAAATCTTAAAAAAAAAAAAAAAAGATTAAATGAGATAATAGTCAAGCCTTTAGCTAAGTGTTTGGAACAGACAATAACAGGAACTCAACAAATGTTTTTAATAAAGGAAGAAAGCTTGAGAGAAAAGCTCACTTTAACCTCCTAACCACAATTTCACTTGTGTATTATATAAGGCAGGAAGGGAAGGAAGAATAAAATAATTATCTATAAGGTATTGGAAACAAACTTCTTTTTAAGCTCATGTGCATGTATGTGTGTATAGTTCTCTGTTTTTATTATATTTCATGTCAAAAAAAATAACACAGTGAAACAAAATATTTGTGGTACATGTAATTGAAAATGATTAGTAGCCATTCTTTCTACATTAGAAAGGTAACATTTTAGAACTCTCTAGAAATAAAAATAAAAAGTATAATCCTAAAGCAATTTGGACACAGCCTAAAAGCAGCTCATAGAAAAGGACACAAAAGAGCCTTTTAAACATATAAAACAATGGTCATTCTCATTAGTGACCAATAAAACCAAATTTTAACTATAGCACGATACCACGTTATACCAATCAAACTGGCAAACACTAAAAGGAATCACAGCATTAAATCTTTCGTTAGGATATGGAACAAAGGGAGTACTCCACTAGTGGGAATATAAATTGGTTGCCACTTTGGAGAGCAATTAGGCAAAATGTTTGTAAACTGTAAAATAAACTTTTTGAAAGGATCTAGCACTTCTCATTTATCACCTAGAATCATTAGTTATGTTCTGATGTAAATAGGTCTTACCCCTCTAAGCAGATAGGGCAGAAACCTCATCTTAAAATACTTTGGTAATCTCACAACAGCTTGCTCAGTGCCTTCCATATAAAATATTTCCAATAAATACTGGTTGACTGATTAAACCTCCAAAAGAGAATTTATGCTTAGGAAAGGAACAAATAGAAATCAAAAGACAGAAAAATTAAAAGGCAGAAAAAATAATGCTTATGAACTATTCTTGAATGATTTTTAATGTGATTTAGGTGAGCTTACTGGTTACCACATGAAAATATCCCATGACTACTTTTGCTTGGATCTTAATAGAAGATTTTTGTTTGCTTTAGGATAATGGTTATTTTTAAAAAACCAGAAACACATGGAGTTCACATGAAGACCTTATTTGACTTCTAACATACTTAAAATATAATAAGGTAAACTATAAACAAGAGGATCTCCCTTTAATTTTTATAACCTTGCAAAATATCTTACAAGACAACTAAAAATATGGGCACCTGGGTGGCTCAGTGGGTTAAAGCCTCTGCCTTCGGCTCAGGTCATGATCTCAGGGTCCTGGGATCGAGGCCCGCATCGGGCTCTCTGCTTGGCAGAGAGCCTGCTTCCTCCTCTCTCTCTGCCTGCCTCTCTGCCTACTTGTGATCTCTCTCTGTCAAATAAATAAATAAAATCTTTAAAAACAAAACAAAACAGGACAACTAAAAATATATTATGGAATAGAGTTAATTCAATGAAACTACCAAAGTCATAGAGTAACATTATATAAACTTCTGAAGTAGGCATTTAAAAATATGAAGAAAAAGACATTCACTACTTTAATATTAACAATAATCTCTCTAATGTTGATGAAATGTAAACAAGGAATTCAGGTGAAATTTAAAGCTGACTGGTACTTTCATTATCTTAAATTCAAAGAAGTTCCCAAGACTTAAGCCAAGATTCTTCAAAGAAAATCTAAAGACATCAAATAAACACTAATGGATTCTATTTTGAATCCTTTAAAAATGATAACTGCAAGAATGCTGAGACAATATAAACATTCCTGTTATAACTATTATACAGAACACATAGGGATACGGATACACTGAAGACGAGAAGGACTCCAGCGGTGGTGTATCATGTTTTGTCTTCCAAGAGAGCAGCAGACAGATGGTAGGATTAACAGAGGATATGTCTAAAAGTATTCAGGAAAGAGAGATCTGAAAACTATGCAATTAAGCTACTGAAGTTGCTGTTCACTATCTTGATTGATTAATTCTTTTGTAATTTTCTCCCACTGTCCACAGACTGATCACTATGCAAGGGTTCAGACTGTGTACAGTTAAGCGAAAACTGGAGTGGCTCAGGAAGGGAAGGCCATACTGCACTTACTTGCATGTGTGGCAGGTGGAGATGACCTTGTATAAGGCAGGTAGGGCTCTATGACAATAAACAGGACCTGAACTACAAGCCTACTGAGCAGCAGTTATGCATAACATCTGCAGTAGACAAAAGCTCATTTCTTGACAGTGGATCAGTTTACCCTTCCTTTCTATAGAGTAGCAGCTGATTTTGTGGGCTTCAAAGGCACTAAATCAACCAAGAGGTTTTTTGGATGGAGGAACCAATGAATGGATGACAAAATAAATGATAAATACATAGATCCCGGGATAGATCCCTTGAGGTCTGACTAAAAGCAGTACTAAATACAAAGGAGATTTAGATCATAGCACAGTTGTATTTAAATATTATCACTAGGAAAAATTCAGTTTTCAACTGATGGAAGTTCTAAATGAAAAGAATTTATGCCATTAAAAACAAAACCAAAAACCTGGTTCCTTTCTCCTCCCACGAACAATAAACCGAGATCCCAGATATCTTTTGCCTAGAGATTATTTCACTAGCTTCCTAATTATTACTCTCTTGCTTCCTATTATGCCATCTTTTTTTCCTTCACCAAAGGGATTATCCTTCTTTTCTATCTTTTTTTAAAAAGGAAAAAATTATGTATAAAACCATTAAATTAATACTAGCATAATCTTAAGTGTTGTTTGTACAGATATTTTTACATAAATAATTATGCTAAATTTGCAATACCATATTCTTTTTTTCATACAACCTAATATTTTGGGTATGTTCCTGGGTAATTATATAGTCTCCACTATCACCTGTTTTACATCCAGGAGAAATATCTATAATATTTTCTTTGTTGGGACTTAGTATTTTACAGTTTCTATTATTTTATAATTATAAAATAATGTAAACACCTTGGACATGTACTTTTCCTTTCCTTATCTCCTGTGTATCAGTAAAGTGATGAAGTTAGACTAGCTAACCGCCAAGCAATTTTTCAATTTTAATTTCGAGTAGTATGATACTCTTTAATGGTTAACAGATTATCCTTTCCAAATACCACTGAGAGTCCACAGAGACACAGAACACTGGATCAGATGCTGAAGATATTAAAATAATTTATTTCTTAAGAAAAGAATGTGGAGCATAATCCTTAAGAGGTTCTATGATGCTGCCATTAGTATATCTTGAAAAAAACTATAATTTCTTTGTATTTTACTTCAGAATTATTGAGGGAAATATTCAGCCTTTTTTATTCCACTGGTTCTTAAACCCTGGAGCTGACCTGGGAAATTGTTAAAAAATGCAGATTCCTGGTCTATCCCTCTAGTCTGATTCAGTATGTCTGGGATTAGCCTAGAAATATGCATGTTTAAAAAAAAAACAAAAAACTCCCCAGGCAATTCTGATCTTGCATTGAAAAATACTGCTCTATTCTTGATCTAATTTGCCACTCTAGTAGAAGAACCATTAAGAATATAATGGACAATTACTGGGCTTGATACACTGGACCCAGATTTTTAAGTGAAAAAATAAAATAATTAAAAAAATTGCACAGAATAGGGCGCCTGGGTGGCTCAGTGGGTTAAAGCCTCTGCTTTCGGCTCAGGTCATGATCTCAGCGTCCTGGGATCGAGGCCCGCATCGGGCTCTCTGCTGAGCAGGGAGCCTGCTTCCTCCTCTCCCTTTCTCTCTGCCTGCCTCTCTGCCTACTTGTAATCTCTCTCTCTGTGTCAAATAAATAAAATCTTTAAAAAAAAAAAATTGCACAGAATAATTCTTTAATATAGTTTTCCCTCCCAAGTTACTCCAGTTTTTCTAGCCTAATATACGAATTACAAAATGGAGAATTTAATATCTTCATTGAAGGAAGTCTCAACTTGTTAAATTCTAAAGTACAGTGCTTTCTTAGGGGAATAAAGTTAAAAAGAAAAAAAAAACTTTAAACGAAACCCAAAATATAATAAAGTGTGCCAATATGAGAAAAACTAAAGGCAAGATGAAAGGTTCAAAAATGCATCATTTAGAAGTTTGCCTTATATTAGAACTGAATGGGGACTCTTGTATCTTAAAAAAATAATAATAATAATAAAAAAGAGCTGCTTGCTTCCTAAATCAAAGTGAAGTCTACATCCTTTTTTGTATACTCATCAAAAAATAACACAAAAACTCAATTCCTAAATGTGCTAATCTTTCACAAACCTTCCAACATTACAAATTTTCCTCCTTTAAGAGGAAACTCATTTTTATGAAATTAAACATGAAAGCTTATTTTTTTTGCTAAGGAGTATGAAAAAAAGAGAAAAAACCTGCTGATCATGCCCATGAGTGAAAGCCTCACCTGAGCAATTGATTCTTTTTCCAAATGAGCTCGAGATCCACATGCAATAGCCATTTTTTCCTGAGGAAAAAGCAATAAAATGATTTTTCAGTAATTAAATATCATTAATAAAAATATTTATTTTCAATGTGAGTATCTCATTTTTTAGATTCTGATTTTTTTTTAAAAAGTCACATTAAATATCTTTAAAGGTTTACTTAGGTGTTCAGAATATATACAGCTTCAATAAGCCTAGTTATACTTACTAAGAGGACAACAGGGTATCTAACTATCAGGGGCATTTATGATTTGAAATTCATATATATATATATGTATATTTTTAAAGGTTTTATTTATCTGACAGAGAGAGACATGACAGAGAGGGAACACAAGCAGGGGGAGTGGGAGAGGGAGAACCAGGCTTCCGCTGAGCAGGGAACCCGATGTGAGGCTTGATCCCAGCACCCTGGGATCATGACCTGAGCCAAAGGCAGATGCTTAATGACTGAGCCACCCAGGTGCCCCCAAAATTCATATTTTTAAAGGATTCTTCTGATTAAAAATACTGTATTAGCATAGTTAGAAGGAAAAATAGTGGTATTAGAAAAAAAGGTATCTGTAAATGCTATGATTATACATAATCATTACATTTTGGAAAATCCAAGATTACCAACTAAAAAACTACCACACATATTAAGGGAATTTAAGAAGATGAGTGGGCACAAATGAAGATATATATAATACTTTAGTCTGCATATGTACAATTAGAAAATATAATGGAAGATGGTATTTGTAACATTAATAAGAAAGCAAAATCTGGAAATAACTTCACAAAAATGTGGCAATACCTAAATAAAGAACACATACATAAGCTACCAAGGGAAACAAAAGAACCTAACAGTATCAAAAATCAATTCTCCTTTAAAATTAATCTTTAAATTTAAGGTCATACCAATAGAAATATCAAAATAATTTCTCACTGAACTATATAAGCTAATTTTTAGAGTTAATATTAAAAAATAAAGAACCAGAAGAGCCAGGAAAATTCTAAGAATGAGGATTTAATATATATTATAAAGCTATAATAATTAAAATGAAGGTATCAGAATGTGAATAGATAAATCCACGGACCAGAATGGAAAGGCCAGAAAAACACACACACACACACACACACACACTCACACAAATGCGGATACTTAGAAATATGATAAAGATGATATTTTCAATCAGTAGGGAAAAGATGAACTGATAAATGCCTTGGGACGTCTAGGTAGCTATTTGGAAACCAAATTAAGCTGAACCTGAGCTTTATACTAAATAGTAGGATATATTTCAGATACATCAAAGATTTAAGTATAAAATATCAGGAATAATTTTTAAAATGATCTCAAGGAAATCATTAAATATATAAAATCTAGAAGAAAAATCAATTCGATAATAAATTTTTTAAAAATTGTGTGGCAAAACAAAAATCCAAACATATTCAAAATTAAAAGACACATGGGACGCCTGGGTGGCTCAGTCAGTCAAGCGTCTGCCTTCTGCTCAGGTCATGATCCCAGAGTCCTAGGATTGAGTCCTGCGTTGGGCTCCCTGCTCAGCGGGAAGTCTGCTTCCCTTCCCCTCCCCTGGCTGGTGCTTTCTCTCTCTCTCTCTCTCTCTCTCACTTGCTCACTCTCTGTCTCTCTCAAATAAATAAGTTAAATCTTTAAAAAAATTAAAAGATACATAAGTTGGGGGTTAGTATTGGAAATTTATATTATAGACAAAAGGATCATTTCCAAAATGCTAACGTGCCCCTAAGAATTATTATAAAAGTAGCCTGAGAACTCAGTTGGAAAAGAGGCAAACGTTATGAACAGAGTGTTCATAAAAGAGGAAGTGAAAACAGCTCTTAAACAACTGAAAACATCCTCAATCACATGTATCCCAAGAGCAATGCAAATAAAACCTATCAGTGTTTACAATATGGTGCCTACACGCCCTACAGACAGCAATGTGAAAACTCTCAAAACTACAAATATACATATAACCTGACCTAGCAATTCTACAAATAAGAATTCTTCCTGTAAATAAACTTGCATATGTATGAAAAGACTTTCAAGTAGGGTTAATCATTTCAGTGTTGTCTGAAGCAGCAAACCTGTACGTCTATCCAAAGGCATTAGTTATGACACTATGAAAGAATGAGGAAGCACTTTGCTGTATAAATATGGCTCAATCCCCAGGATACTTTGTTAAGTGGAACAAGAGAACAGTGAATAGCTAAGAGCTTGCATTTTTAAATAAAGAAAACATATATATGCCTTTCAGATGGATATACAAGAAATTAACACTGGTTACTTCTTTTTTTTTTTTTTTTTTTTTTAAANACACAAAATTTAACTCAAAATGTTCACAGACTTAAAATCTACACAATCTCTGGAAAGAAAATTTTTTTTTTTTTTTAAAGATTTTATTTATTTATTTGACACAGAGAGAGAGAGATTACAAGTAGGCAGAGAGGCAGGCAGAGACAGGGAGAGGAGGAAGCAGGCTCCCTGCTGAGCAGAGAGCCTGATGCGGGCCTAGATCCCAGGACGCTGAGATCATGACCTGAGCTGAAAGCAGAGGCTTTAACCCACTGAGCCACCCAGGCGCCCAACACTGGTTACTTCTAAGAGTAACTGAGTGACTGAGAAATGAAGGGCAGGCCTCCTTTCACTGTGTATCTTCTTGCGTCGTTTGACTTTTGAGCTATTCACCAAAATAAACAAAATTAAAAAGTGCATATTGTAAAAAAAAAAGAAAGGCAAGCATATAAATTTACATATAATAAAACCTTATTATAAAGAGAAAAAGTCATGTATAATTTTACTACCTAAAAGTAACCATTTATAGTGTTTTATTTCCTAATCCTTTATTTCCCCTCTGCATTTAAAACCATAGCTGAAATTTACCTACATATCAGTTTTTTTCATTCAAAATAACCTAAAATTTTCTTATATTCAAGTCATTGTTTTTCAACTTTTTATTATGAGTATTTTCAAACAATACACAAAAGCAGAAGACACTAGGAAAATGAAGCCCCCATGTGCCCGTATTCTGGCTCAACAATTATCAATACATTAAAAAAAAATGAAAGAAAATACCAATACATGGCCAATCTTGCTTCCTCTAAAGCCACTCATCACTATTCCATCCAACAAATTCTAGGCATCACATTATAAATTGCTGTATATTTTGATCACAATAGAACTATCACAACTAAAACATTAATAATTCTTTAATACCACCAGGTACAGTTTTCAAATTTGCCCACTTATCTCATAAATGTTTTCAGCTTATTTGAGTCAAGAGCCAAGAAAAATTCATATAAATTAGGTGATGTTTCTTTTACCTATATACTCCCCCCTACTTCTATTAAATTTTTTTCTTATACTCTATTTGTTGAAGAAACTATGCAATTTGTTTGTAGAATTTCCTAGATGTTGGATTTTGCAGACTGTACTCACAGTGCTGACATTTATCATGTTCCTCTGTCTCCTATATTTCCTGTAAACTGTTTGTTAGAAGCTTGATAAAATTCAGGTTTGCTTTTTGAGAACTTATAGCAGTATTGCATGTTCATCTTTCTTTTTTGTGTCAATGGTGAGGGCAATATCATATTTCACCATAAAGATTTACCATATTTTCACTGTTTGCCTATGTGTTGACTATTTGTAATTTGATGCTTTTAGAAAGGTGCCCAAAAGAACATCTTTGAATGTAAAACTCGATTTGTATTTTGGATTTCCTCCTTTGGAAAAAGTCATAGAAGCAGAATATTAAACTGAAAGCATGAATGTTTTAAATGTTTATGTGCCATATTATTCTTTAAAAGGCTTTTATATTGCCACTAAATGGGTATAATATTGACTACTTCATCAAATCCTTGCCAGTTCTAATTATTCTTATTTTAAATTTGCTAATTTTATAAGGGTAAAATATAACCACATGTGATCTAATTTCCTTTTCTTTATAACAAAAAGGTAAACTCCGGGGAAATTTTAGTGGCCATTATATTTTCTTTTGGAAATTATGGTTACATGCTTTGCCTAGTAGTTAGTAGTAGGAATAATAATCTCCTCCCTTTTTCTGTCACAGGTACTTTGCTCAGGAAGGGAGAGAATGCTTTTCTTAAGGAAGAATCATGTATAAAGTTCAGATAGTATATGGCAAATAAGCTTCAAAGTAAAATCCAAAAAGAGCAGCAATGTTACTGAGTATTAGATGGGGGAAAAAAAAAGACCACTTCCCACCTTTCAGAAACTGAGTAGAATTAAAATGTCATTTAATTAAAAAAATAAAAATAAAATGCCATTTAATTAAACTAAAAACAAAAGTTTTCATTTAAAATCTTGTTCTCTCAGTGTAAGTCCCTAAAAGCTTTTAGGAGAAGTCTGTGTATCTGTAGTCTGACGTAAGAACTGAATCCCTGGTACGACCTCAATATCATAAGGAATTCATCTAAACAGCTTTTAAAACAGCTGTTTTTCAGGAAAAAATATTCTTGCTTTTAAAACTGCTCACATTAGAAGATGTATGTAAACATGAAGTCTCTTTCTTTTAAGCCTCTTTCAGAGTATTGCTAATTTTTTTGTGGGTGTTGAAAAATGAATACTTCAGTTACTATGATAGCTAGCTTTTTAAAGTGGCAAAAAGTGGTACCATATTGTCTTCTAGAAAGAAATGCTCCATCAGAATCCTTACCTAGTACTTCTCTATTTAAGTATTTCCTCACAATTCACTGGAGTGAAAACAGACTAGAAGAACTAAGTAGAGTTAATTTATATGAACGATTATAAACAGTAACATTAGAATTAGCTCTGAAAAATCAAGCAGAAAGACTATGTTAATAATTAGAGGTAATGGTTACTGAGTGCTGAACATATGCTAAACACTCGACCATACATTTAAAAAAATTTTAATCATTACCTCAGGATTATGAACTCAGACCCACTGTCCACATGTCAGTGATGAGAAAAATGAGGTGGATGGATTAACTTGCCCAAAATCACATGCAATGTGAACCTAGGAACATCTGAACTCCATACCCAAAGTTAAGAAACATATTAAGTGGAAATGGGAATTGGCATAGGTACTCCATAAGACAAACATGACTCCACATGAGGTATAGAGAAATAAAGTTGCAACAATTTAGAAATTAGTAAAGGAAAAGTCAGATAGTAAAATTGATCATATTCATTCAAGGTGGGCAGAAATGGAAATATAAAGTGAGGTAATGAGTTAAGAAAAAGTTTTATTTATTAAAAAACTATGTTTTGGCTTAAAAATCCTATCTCCCTTTTTTCCTTAAAAGCAATAAAAGTTCATTATTAAAAACAAAAAATAAGGGGTGCCTGGCTGGCTTACTTGGAAAGAGTGTGCAACTCTTGGTCTTGGGGTCGTGAGTTTGAGCTCCATGTTGGGTACAGAGGTAACTTTGAAAAAATTAATCTAAAGAAAAATAAAAATTTGAAAGGATATCGATAGTCCCTCTCCAGAGACAAGTGATGTTAATTCATTATTTATTAGATATATAACTAGATACTGCTATAGCTATCTATCTATATATATCAGATATTTAAAATTTATTTTTTCACTTAATTATATATCCTGAGTAGCACTCTATGATTTTAACCTGTGTGAATATTTAACACTTTAAATCATTTCTACTTTTTTCCTCTTACTAAGAAATTAAAACATATTAAATATAAATATATTTTAAAAATAAGGAAAAAAATCCTTGAAATTTATTTTATACACATTCTTAATTATTTTCTTAAGGTAAATTTCTCAAAGCTGGGTGAAGGGATATGTATTATTGATTCAATGGATGTGAATTATTTAAACCTTTTGATTCTTTTTTGAACTTGTTCTATAAAAATATTGTATTAATCTACACAGACTCACCAGATAAATTTGGGAACATTACTCTTTTTTCTTTTTATTTGATGAAAGATGCCTTATTATTTGCCTGACTTTTACTTTTTAATTTATTTTTATTTTTTAAAGATTTATTTAGTTTAGAGAGAGTGAGAGAAAGAGGGTGCACTAGCAGGGGGACATGCAGAGGGAGAGGAAAAGATTCCTCAAGCAGACTCCCCATGCAAGCAGGGAGCCTGATGCAAGGCTGGACCATGACCCTGAGATCACAACTCCAGCCAAAATTAAGAGTTGGATGCTCAACTGACTGAGCCACCCAGGTGTCCTTCCCTGCCTTTTAAATTAAGAGAATTTTCTCTTGATAATCATGAGGATATTAAATTTATGAAAATTTTTGTTGTCAGAAAAAATTATGGTTAACATTAAGGTTTCAGTCTTCTAGCACAAGGTTGGTAAACTATGGCCTGTGGGCCAAAGTCAGCCTATTGCCTGCTTTTGCATGATCTATGAGTAAGAATGGTTTTTCAAGTGTTGTTAAAAAAAGAGTATTGCAACAGAGACCATATGTGGTCTACAAAGCCTAAAATATTTATCCTCTAGCCCTCTAGAGAAAAAGTTTGCTTTCCCTGTTCTTAAGAGATATCCACTTTCAAACCAAGTTTGTTGGCATTATATGACTGTTTTGGTACGAAGCTCGTGTCCTGAAAGTTCCACTGAGTATACAATCTACCACTTTTTACATTTTCAAGACTATCTTTTTAATTTTTGTATTCTGCCTTATTTGATTTTCACAAAGATCTCAGCAAAATGTCTGCATAACTGTCAGGTTTATAATACAAATGATTTGGAAAGTTAAGGGATTTCTTTTGGATGCTTGGCCATCTGAGAAGGTGACGCAGACATACCTGGCTCTTAGACTTGCCCACGGTCCACAAATAAAGAGGACAAACAGTAATTGTCACATTCTCGTTTAAGGAAAAACCAAACCATGCATACATGTATGAAATGTTAGTGTCCCCAAAACACACTTGGCCGAGGACTACTATATTAAAGACAAAGGAACATTCAGGGACACTAGCTAGCAATCATTCCAGACTGAGGGGTATGTGTGTTGGGGGTGGGGTGGTTAGTATCTCTTTCCTGTAGTTCTTCTCAATGCAGTTTTACTCCATATGTGTTACCTTTTATCATTTATGGCCTTCAAAACCTAAAAACTAAGTTTACTGGAACTATGTCTAAACGAAAATCCAAGATCCAAGTCATGGCCTGAGGAATTACTCTATGGTTATGGAGTGCAGATTTCTTGTCATCTATTTCGCCTGTTTAGGGAGTTTTGATTCTATTTTTATAGTTAAGCCACTAAACAAGTGATCATCATATATTTTGCTTAGAAAAATTACTGTAAAACCAAGCATATTTTATTAAAAGAGGTAGCATAGCTACTGGTTAAGAAATTGAAAAGCTGTGAGAAAAGTTTTGCAATTAAAGAAAAAAGAGGGTGCTGAGTGGCTCAGTCACTCAGTGGGTTAAAGCCTCTGCCTTCGGCTCGGGTCATGATCCCAGGGTCCTGGGATCGAGTCCCACATCGGGCTCTCTGCTCAGCAGGGAGCCTGCTTCCTCCTCTCTCTCTGCCTGCCTCTCTGCCTACTTGTGATCTCTCTCCCTACTTGTGATCTCTCTCCCTCTGTCAAATAAATAAATAAAATCTTAAAAAAAATAAAGAAAAAAGAAACAGATAAAATATTTGGAACTAAATATAAATCCCTATTTTATTTGTGTCATACAAAGCTCTACTTGAATTACATGTTTAGTTTAAAACCTTAAAAGATCTTCTTTGGAGAAGAAATTGCAAGTAACTTTTCTAAATATATTAAGGATAATCTATCCAGCACTGTAAGTGGAAATACAAGCACAAAGTAGCAATAAATTTCTTTTTGTTGCAATTAAACATAGTATCAGCTGAGAAAACATTAGAAGCCATTACAAACACTCTGGAGAGTCAACACACTAATGCAGAAGATACTGAAGTTAACTACTGCCATCTAGTGAGTTAGTCATATAGCCATTACAGGATTTGACTACTTTGAAACCCATGTTCTTGTTTCATTATTTTCAGGACTGTTCTAGTCAATTTTTATTAGGTCTTAAGGGAACATATACGAGTCATGCTTATCAAATTTGTGACTTAAATGAATTGAGAACGGAATGGCAATTGCATTAAAGACAGGAAAAAAGCCCTATGCCCTGACAAATGCAAATCGAACATGCTAATGTTTAATAAATACAGTCACACTTCCATTCCTAATAAAACAAGGCAAAACAAACAGTTTAAGAATACATTTGTGCCAGTTTGAGGATGGGGAGACAAGGGGCAATGGCAATTCATACAAAAAAGTTGGCCATATGAGGTAACTATGTAAATGTGGTAACTAGATCCACATGCTAGCTGAAGCATCTTCAGTGGAAAGGATGATCCCCCATGATCAGGATGATAAGAAAAAGAAATACGCTGTTTTAAAACCTGAAAGAACTACTGACAGCCTAAAACAGAGACGACCACACGGAAAACAGCTTTCCCTCTAAAGGGCTGTCACAAAGAAGTACAAGACACTAGTCTGTGTCGCTCTGAAAAACAGAACCAACTAAAGGGGGTGATTAAAAGGAGGCGTATGTGCATTTAATGTAAAGAGGAACTTAGTAATTGAGTTGAGACTGATAGGCTGCTTGTGCATCACTATAACTATGCATGCAGAGACTGAAAGATTGGTTGGTAGCTATAAAAAGTTTCCACGGTCGGATAAATGATTGAATTAGACCAAGGGTCTGCAATCTATAGCCGTGGCCCAAATCTGGCCTGTTGCTTGGTTTTGTGAATAAACTTTTCTTGGAACACAGGCATGGTTGTTCAATTATGTATTATCTAGGTCTGCTTTTGTGCTAACCCCAGGTTTGAGTAGTTACAACAGGGACGATATGGCTTTAAAGCTGAAAATATTTACTCTATTGCCCTTCACAGAAAAATGTGCCACCACCTGAATTAGATAATTAAGAAGATTCCTTCTAATTCCTCTATGAATGTTAGCTTCAGAGTGCAAGTCTTCTGAGAGCAATGACTGGCTATTTATAAGCTTTATCAGAAGGATGAGTAGACAGGGATCCCAATTCAAAAATAATCATTACTGAGTTGATCCACAAACTCTGAAACCCTTCCTTTCCTTTTCAGAATTGTATAAAGGAAACTGGATTCACAGAACGTTCAGATTTTTCTCTGTTTATTGTTTCGTTCATCCTGTAACTTTGGCTACATCATTTAATTTTTCTTTGCCTTACTGAAGAATGACATAAAGTTAGCTGCAAACAATTTGACACCTTCCACCCTCCCTCTTATTCATGTCTGCCTCCCTGTCCCCCCAAGCTAAAGGCATAATCCAGAAGAAACATTTACCAAATCTTTGTGGGTTCTCTGGGGAGAACTAGGAAATCAAACCCAACAACTGTACTAGTTGGATATTCTTTTAGCTTATCATGATTCACTAAAAGGTGGAAGAAGAAATACTTTTTTAGTAATAGTGACATGTAACATATCCAATAACTTCACATCATATGGTATAAAGCAGTAATGTGAAACAAAACTGTGATGATGGAAACGCTCTATATCTTTTTTTTTTTTAAGATTTTATTTATTTATTTGACACAGAGGGAGAGGGAGAGATCACAAGTAGGCAGGAAACGCTCTATATCTATGTTAGCCAGTAAGTGGCTAGCTACTAGCTACTAGCCACAAGTATATGAAATGTAGCCAGTGAGAACTAGAATTTAAAGTTTAGTAAGGAACTACAATTTTATTTAATTAATTTAAATTTAAATAATCACATGTAGCAGGTACCTATTCTTCTGAATAGCACAGATAAAAGGGATATTTTCAGAAATAATTTTTTAAGAATTGTATTAGTTAATTCATTTAACGTCTTTAAAGAAAAACTACTAGATAGAAAAGGGAAGTGGGTGATGGTGAAAGGAGAAATGGAATACTTGTGAAAAGCCATGATACTAAATAAACATTTAGTTCTAGGAAGGATATGAGATTTTTAATTATTAAATGTTCTGCTTTTGGGGGTTTTACTTTTTTTTATTCAGTTTTTGCTATAATAACAGGGATTATTTTAACAAATATATAATAATAATTAGTTCTAAATTAGGCCTATTTCATTCATGGATAGTTCTACTTATTGATCTTATTTTGGCCCTCAATTTGTTTCTTTACTTCTGTAATTTCTCTAATACCATTCTGTGGTTTTGTCGTCTTTCCTTCCAATGCCTGTGTTGCTGAATTCTTATTTTCATTATTTCTCCAGCAAAAATAGTTTCATGCAATTTTAGCCCTTTTCTTGGATTATACTGGCTTTCACTTGGAGTTTTTCTATTGTATGAAACTTTAGTTCTTTTTCTATAGCGGTATGTTGGTGTAGCTAATATTCCTTTCACTTTGTCGTGACTAACATGGGTAGCTCTTAGACAGTACAAGGGAATTTTCCTTGATAGACAGGTATCCCCTGGTTTAAAAGTTCATGGTAGGCCACGTTGCTTTTATGAAAGACCAACATTAGTACCTGTTCTTGCTAACTGAAAGAAATATGAAGAGGATTTTTGCTTTAACAAAAATGAAGCAAAAAGCACAGATAGTGTTTAACATTTGTTTTGTGGCAAACTGAGCAGAGAGAGCCGCCCTGCCCAGCTCCTTCCCCAGAAGGACACTCAGCATCTCAGCACCAAGCCACCATAGCTTTGAACTTTGTGAGCATCTCTGCTTTATCCTGATTTATTTTGTGTATCTGTTAGCAAGATATTTCTTAGGGTGTCTAAAAAGCCTAAAAGAGGTTATTTTTGGGTCTGGGAATAATAAAAAAAAAATTGCTGCATCAATGCCATTTGGCTTACAAATGAGAATGCTCTACTTTTGGGTAGCAGGGGTAACTTGCACTTTTACCTTTTATAGCACCTGTCTGTCCTCTCTGAACTAGAGTTTCAAGGTCTGAATATTATATGTGGGGGAGGGAAGGAACGCCCCCTAAAGCCCAATAGAGCTTTGTTGGGTTTTTTGGGTTCCTTGCTGTTGTGAGATTTTGTCATGTCTTATACAAGGATACACTCCAGTGAAGAATGGATTTAGTCACATAAGCCCTGAAAATAGCAAGCCCTAGCAATTTTTCTTGCTTCTGCTGAAATTCTGAGATACTGTGTGATGGTAAGTAGGTGCACTGTTTAATGTTGTCCAATGGTGCTTGCTCATTCTCTCGGTTTGATTCTCTCCAGATTGGTAAAAAGCTCAGAATTTGGTAAATTCATCTTTTCTAAATGGCCTTTAAAAAGTGGAAGTGGCATCAGAATTTTTCTTTCTTCAACTTCTACTTTTTTTTTTTTTTTTAAACAAAATGTTAGTACTGGCTTTATTCATAATTGCCAAATGCTGGAAACAAACCAAATGCCCTTCAGCAGTTGAATGGATAAACAAACTGTCATACTCCCATACAGTGGAATATCACCTAGCAATTAAAAGGAAAAAAATATTGATAAAGACAGTAATATGGATGAATCTCAAATGCATTATGCTGAGTGAAAGTCAATCTCTACTTTTTGAAATTATGGCAATGAAGTTGCACACAATCTTTTCTGAGTGGTTGTTGCTTTGATTTATTTCATCAGAAACAAGCATTCTGTGATCCAGTTTTGTTTCACATCTTTAACTGGGAGGCTAGTCTATGCTTTTAAATAAAAGGCTTAGCTGAATATGTATAATAAATATTAAAACTCTGGTAGCTGTGATTGAAAATCGAGCGAGATGGCTAAAATATTAAATAAGTAATTGCCAAGTAAATCTCAGACCATCCGTAATGTTTATAATAAAATGATTAGCTTTTCTGTGGAGTTGTATACAGGAATTTCACACCAAAAGCAACAATTTTTTAAACTCATACGTAAATTCCATTTTAATGTTACTTTAGACTACCTGTTTTCTTGATTGAAGATCATTTAAACTATGTTCTTATACTCACAGGCCAAGGCTGTAGATCATTCAGTCCCTTTTCTAATTTCTCAACATCTGGAAACTTTGTGGCTCCATCTGCATCTGCCATAAGGATCTTTTCTCCTCGAGAACTGAATATACCCTGCATTTAAACATTTCAATTAAAAGAAAGTTGATTAAAATTAAGGTTAAATTCAATGACATGTCAGTCTGTTTTACTTAAAATAGCTAATATTACATAGTCTAATTTAGGCCAAAGGTCCCTGAAAACACATTACGTTGATAAGATCCTTCCAAATGTATCTAATGCCTATGTAATGATTTTAAAAACTTTGTGAGATCATACCACTAATATCTTACAAAATATGATCAGAAAATAGATTTGGACAAATAAAAGGTATCCTACATCAATAAAAACAAAAAAGTAAAATAACTATCATATACATTATATATGTACTGTACATGTATCTGGGCTACTTTAGGGCAGCATATGAAGAACATATTTATGGGTGGATTGAACAAATATAATATATACGAACTTGCTGTGAACACATCCTAAGATGACCGATCTTTAGTATCCTTTATTATGGAATCTAAAGTGGGTTTTTTTTTTTAAAGATTTTATTTATTTATTTGGCAGAGAGAGAGAAAGATCACAAATAGGCAGAGAGGCAGGCAGAGAGAGGGGGAAAGCAGGCTCTCCGCCGAGCAGAGAGCCCGATGCAGGGCTTGATCCCAGAACCCTGAGATCATGACCTAAGCCAAAGGCAGAGGCTTAACCCACTGAGCCACCCAGGTGCCCCTAAAATGGGTTTTTATAAAAATTTTATTTATTTATTTGAGAGAGAGAGAGGAGAGAGCACAAGTGGGGGGAGTAGCAGAGGCAGAGCGAGAAGCAGATTCCCCGCTGATCAGGGACCCTGAAGTGGGGCTCATTCCCAGGACCCTGAGATCATGACCTGAGCTGAAGGAAGACGCTTAACCAACCTTATTCCAGGTGCCCCTGGAATCTAATTTAGTTTAATTACTAAATAAAGAAATATGGAATATCACTAAAATTTAGGAAATGTGGATATATCCAAATACTATTTTATGTAATTTGAGGGTTCTGACACTTAGCAAAATTATGTCTCTCAATATTGAATTGATTGATCTTTTGTGTAAAATATGGCTCTATGAGTGTACATTTTGCATGGAAATAAACTATACATCAACTCTTAATTCATGGTCCACTTGAGTGAATTCACTGTTAAGTATAAATATATGTATGATTTAACACAGCAGAATACAGCTTGTGATATCACTTAACAGTATGAATATAGTTAAGATAAATACAAATCTACATAAAATTTTGATGACTTATTCTTATAGGATAAACCTAATAATTAGTTTCTGTAATTAAAAAAAATCAAATCCGTTAGAATACAGGTGAAAAAGAGGAATAAATCGTTTTATTTAACATCTAGACAAAAAGCCAACCTACCCCCTCCAAAAAAAAAACCCAAAGGATTATTTCAGAGATACACATTACGGGTGAACTGGAGGTAATTATTTAGCATTATAGAAAAATGTCTTTAGCTTTCAATGTTGTTTAAGCCACTTTAATATTTTTAAAGGAGGTTCTTTAATGACTACTCTCCACTGTACCAATGATGGCCTTCACTTCACTGCCAAACTTGTTGAAAAAGCAGTCTATGTTGGCGCCTCCCTTTCTTATCCATTTAATCCCACCCTATCCCCTCTCACTGCTCAGAGGCCTCATCATTATGTGCTTTGTTTCCCCAAGGCTTGGTTTCCAGCTGTCTGTCCTTTTCCTCCACCTTCTTCTTTGCCAACTTAATGGGTTCAACTATCATCTGATGCATGTGAATTACTCACTTACACTCTACCAGGCTATTCTGGATACCACTACTTGGTATTGCAAACTCACCATGGCTCAAACTCAATTAAACGTACTGTCTTTTAAACCAGCTCCTCCTCCAGTGTTTTATTCCTTCTGTAAATGACATCCTCCTCCTCTGTCACCCAAGGCCATGGTTAAATTATTCCTTTCCCTGACCACCTGATACCATTTTATCTCATTTTAATCCCCCCCCCCACATTTGTCCTCTCCTCTTCTGCTGCTATGTCACCATCATGATCCAAATAACAATTCTCTGTACCTCGCTTATACCACTGCGCTGGCTGCTGTCACTCTGTCAAAGGTGAGAGTCTAAAAGTCCCTAGCCTAAAAGTTTAGGATCTGAACTCATCTACCTCTCTGACTTTATCCCTATAAAGCTAACCCACATGTACCACCAGCAGCTCCTTACTGTGACACTTTCTTTCATACCTTTGGTCATGTTCCTCCTCTGCAAGCTTCCTGCCCAAACTTTTGCCTGGATAATTCCTAGTCCTCCTTGAAGATTCAGTGCAGCATTGACCTCCTATGGGAAGTATTTGCTGTTGCTCCTCCCAGATGGAAGGTGGTGCCGACATTTTCATACACTTCTATTATAGTGTTTATACTACTCAACTATGATATCCTTAAGGATAGGATGATTGTCTTTTTTTAAGATTTATTTATTTTAGAGAGAGAGAGAGCATGTACACTCAAGTGGGGATAGGGGCAGAGGGAGCGGCAATCTTCAAGCAGACTCTCCACTGAGTGTGGAGCCCCCATGCAGGGCTTGACATGGGTGTCAATCCCAGAACCATGAAATCATAACCTGAGCCAAAATTAAGAGTCAGATACTCAACTGACTGAGCTACCTAGGCACCCCTGGTTGTCCTTTATCTCAGTATCTCTAATAAAGTAACAGACATCTAGTAGGCACTCTAATGTTGACTGAATAAGTGAATGGATGGATTTAAAGGCCACCATGATACTGCATCCCCCTATTTCCTTTTTCTCCTTTTTGCATGTCCCATGACCCAGTCAGAGCAAACTCACTGCTCCCAGTATACATTCTAAGGGTCCAGACTTCTGCCTTTTCTTACTTTGCTGACTGGCATGCTCTTTCCTCAACTTTTCCCACATACTATCAGCGATGTTACGTTAAGAGCATGGATTTCAGGGTACTAACCTAATCTAAACCTTTATTCCACCTATTAGTAACTATGTGACCTTGAGTAAGCTACTTTACCTACCTATGTGTCGCATCCCTCATCTCCATAATTGAAAAAATAGGACCTAACTCATGAAACAATATGAGGAGGATTAAATGTGATAATTATGCTGAAGTGGTTAATTTACTCAAAATAACCAATCAAGTAGAATAACCAAGTGGAAGCCATTGTTCACCACTGTTGGAGGCTTGGCTTTGGGGACATCTCCTTTGTTAAGTCTGCTTGACACATGCCCGAGACTGCTGGTTATCTACTCAGTATCTATTCTTTCCTCCTTTTTTACTAACGGATCTCTCATTAGGTCAGAAGTGACAATGTTAGAAACATTTCTCAGCTTTCCTTGGAAACAGGGGTGGCCTTGTGACATTGTTCTTGCCAATGAGAATTAAGTAAGTCATTGGGTGGAACTTCTAGGAAAGCTCCCTAAAAGGGGGCAAACCACCCAGCATATATCTTCTGCCTTTGCCCTTCTTCTTCCTATCTGGAACGTGGATGTAATGGCTAGTACTCCAGCAGTCACCTTGTGTGCATGAGGACGAGGGAGCGAAAAGTTAGGAGGCAGGGTTTCTGATGACACCATGTTCAACAAGGCCTGGGCTGCCTACACTTAAACTTCTCTTTATGGGGAGGCAGAAATAAAATAAACCTCTAAATCATTTAAGGCACTCTTTTATATTTTCTTTCACATATCTATCTTGATTTGTGGTCTTTCTTCAGAGTATCTTGACTCTGAACGTAACCTATTCCTTTTGGAATTTCTATAGTACTTCATGTGTACCTCCCATAAGTACAGCAGACTGCAAATTCCATCAGGATAGACCCAGATCAGATTTTATAAACTGCAAAAAAAAAATCATTTAAACTTATTATCCAGTAACTATATCGAAGACGCACAGAGGCAAACGGTAACATTTTAAACTTTGATTAAAATAAGCATATTCTCCTGAGTTACCCAGTATGTTACAGGTATGGCATGATTTTTAAGATTTGATCACATTATATATACAAAATTGTATGAAGTTCTTATTAAAACTAATTTGCCACTATCCTGAAATGGTGGTATTCAACTAGCTAGTTGTAGAATGCAAATGTACTACAGTCTGCAAAGAAGTGATTAAAAAAATGTTTATATTTTAGATAAAAATGTTGAAACGATGTATTACCATCCTGATAGCTCCGCCTTTCCCGCGATTCTTCACCAGCGTTATCACTCGTACTTTGTCACTTCCATATTTCTGGCAATATTTAAAAGCTACCTGTCAAATTATATAAAAGTCAGAATAATATTAACTTGGATTCCAAGACAGTAACATAAACTGCATTTATGAGTTTGGCTTAAATACTGCTGTTCCAGTTGCCTTCTTCTTGTGACTAGATTATACTCACTGTACATTTTAATGGCCAAGAGTTGTTGAATTCCTGATGCCAAGAACAAATAATGACCCACAAAGTCACAATTCACTTTCCTGCAGAGGTACAACCAGAACAGGCAGCAGCTCTCTCTTATTCTGACTCCTTTATTTACACTAATGAGCAGCCAGAGAAAATAAAATCCATGCACTGATCAACTGGTACACACTTGTGATTGCCATCCCCTCCTTACTGCTTAACGATTCGTTTACTTGTCAGCAACTGATCTTATTCCCCGGAGAAGTTGTTCATATCCTGGACCATGTTCCCCCAAATCTTTTTATTCAATTGCCATTACTGTTTTGTTTTGTTTTTAAGATTATTTATTTTGAGAGAGAGACTGTGTGTGCGAGTGGGGAGGGAGAGGGGTCACAAACTCCCCACTGAGGTGTATCCTGTTGTGGGGCTTGATCTTGTAACCCTGAGATCATGACTTGAGCTGAAACCAAGAGTCGGAAACTTAATCCACAGAATCACCCAGGAGCTCTTGCCATTACTTTTTGATTTAAAATCAAAGCCATGAAAGGTGATCTGCATTTGCTGTGTACATCTCTTCACCAGTCAGTCAGTCATTAATCCACTGTGGTACGGTCCATACCCTTTGTTTTTCCACATCGCTTTTCTATCTTATCTCTCCTCACCAACAGCATCCTCTTTTTCATTTTTTATTTCATTTTTTATGTAGGCTTCATGCCTGGTGTGGAGCCCTGAGACTGAGACCTGAGCTGAGGTCAAGAGCTAGACACGTAACCAACTGAGCCACCCAGGTGCCCACCTTTCCTTTTTTTTAAGTAGGGCTCATGCCCAACGAGGGCCTTGAACTCACAATTCCAAGATCAAAAGTTGCATGCTCTACTGACTGAGCCATCCATGCACACCAATACCCTTTCCTTTTGACTCTCATTTCCATAGGGAGTTTGAAGTTATTTTCACTCCTGGCAGACCAGCTTTTATTTTCTCGAGCAGCTCAGTAGCTATAGGTCTAAGAATGCAGGAATGTGAGGGGACAATACTCTAAGACACTTGTTATCTCCCATGGGTAAATCTGGATGGAGGTATGCTAAAGGACATATCTGATACCCTGAGCCAGATATGAAGGCATCTTTCTATTTGCATGACTGCTTTAGAAATTGTAAGGCAAAGTGGAGCATAAAGAAAAAAAACCATGCTTAGGAAAAAGGAACCATATATTGGTAGGCAAAGAAGGCTCTCAGTGGCCATGGTGAATTATGCATATTTTCTCCCAGCCTGGTGATTTTCAAAGCTTCCCTGGTCTTATGGAGTGGTGGAACAGCAAAACCCACACTGTAACAATAGAGTGCTAGCACAGCGTCAGCGTTCTCTGATGAGTGGAAAGAAGACTTTATATCTGTTAAATTACTCTATTTTTTCTACCTACTGGCAATACTACAAGCAAATTTACTTACCTTTGAAGTCTGGTCTTTGCTGCCATCATCAACTACTATCACCTCATAAGTGAACGTAGGATCTTGCTTCTGCAAGAAACAAAAATAAAATACTATAATTTGGCATACATGCCATCAAGAATTCTGATAAAATGGCAAGGAGTTTAAATAACAATTGTTTTAGTGTGATATGTATAAAAATGAATACAAATAAATGTACAAAAACCACATAAAAAGGCCAAGAACCAAAAAGGAGGAAAGACACTGGACAAGAGCAGAAGGCAAACACTGACTGGACATCTGTGTGTCCCCTCCTCCCCCACGACCCACCCTGCACCAAATCGGTGGGAGCAGCCTGGTGCTAGCAGGGCTGAGCACCTCTGAGAGATGCTAAAAACATGTATGAGGTTGGAGGTTAGAACATGTAGTTCTAACCTGGCTACACTATTTCTTAGCCTTATGAACTTCTGGCCTGTTTTCTCATTTAAACCTCCCCCCCTCCAAAATCCTAGTCCATGTGGTTCCTGTGAAAACACGTAATAGAAGCGATAGAAACCTCATATATAACGAAGGCTCCATTCTCTCCCTCTTTTATTTTTTCTTTTTTAAAGATTTTATTTTTAAGTAATCTCTACACCCAACATGGGGCTTGAACTCACAATCCTGAGACTAAGAGTTGCAGGCTCCACTGACCGAGCCAGCCAGGTGCCCCTATCTCCCTTTTCTTTCAACTCAAGTTTTGAATGTGGCCCCCACTCTTTCAATGAATCTTCTATCTTCCTTTCAAAGTAAATCAAAACAAGGAATTTTCTAAAAAAAGAAAAAAAAGAACCCAGCCACAAAGCTCATTTGTTTCTTAAACTCTCCAAGGAGATTCCAACAGCGGCCGATGATCCAAACCAAGGAGATATATTAGTTTTCTTCTCCTTATGTGGGGAAAGAAGAGAAAATAAATGAGGGGAACTCCTCTGAATAATAAAGAAAAACAAGAACCATTTCACTTCCACTGTAAGTCTTTTTCAGATAAATGCCTTTTTAAAAAGTCACAAAAGTAAAAACAGCATCGTGGGGCCACACAAAGTCTGCAGACGTACTCAATTTTAAATATATCATCAGGCAAGAAGATAAGGTAAAAAGTGGGAGGGAGGGACATAAGAAATTTCTTTTTTTTTTTAAAGGTTGTATTTATTTATTTATTTGACAGAGATAGAGAGAGAGATCACAAATAGGCAGAGAGGCAGGCAGAAGGAGAGGGGGAAGCAGGCTCCCTGCTGAGCAGAGAGCCCGATGCGGGGCTCCATCCCAGGACCCTGAGATCATGACCTGAGCCGAAGGCAGAGGCTTAACCCACTGAGCCACCCAGGTGCCCCGGACATAAGAAATTTCTGTTTGTTCTTTCTGTTTGTTCTGGGTTCACCCACCTGCTTCTGGAAGCAGGGAGCTACATGCTGGGCTTGCTTGCTAATACCTGAGGGCAGGCAGCAAGCTGAGCACGGGAGGCCCGGTGACCTTGATGGCGACGGCGAGCACTGCCTCTCGGAGCAGATCTAGCCTGTGATCTACAAGTTGGTGATCTAGTCTAGTTTTAATTAGAGACATCATATTGAAGGAAAAAACATGATACCTGTCTCTCTTCTAGATAGCCCAGAGCTTCATCCATCATTATAGGCACTTAAAGAAATAAAAAAAAGTATGAAAAATTGCTTTTGAAAAATGATATATCAAGCCCCCAAACAAGGAGTTTACATATGGAAATAGTCTGAATAGTCTAACAAGCCTCTCTGGGACTGCCCCCCAATAGCCCTCCCCATCTGGAAGGTCTGTTTTCTGTTTACGTCTGGCTTATTGCTTCTCTAGAACACTGCAGTCCTATGACTTCATCATGCTGACCCTATTCTTTACAGCTAGTATTTGTTTCCCCTCTTATGAACTACAACTGCCAACTATGCATTCACCACAGCCCACATCTATTAATGTTCTGGCAAAGACAATAAATTCCATATTTTAAATTTCCTTTTCTTCCCAATGCCCAGAAAATGAAATCGGGCTTACACCGTTTTTCTTCATTGTATGAAGGCACGACAACAGAGAGCTGTTTGGTAGCTGAGTCCCATATGCTAGGCAATGTTTCCTTCTGTCCTCTGGCATTTAAGAAGAACTTCTCTTCTTCATGTTGATGGAGGTGTGGCATTTTCGTAGCAGTTACAAACGCAACAAAGGAAATCTAGAAGTAGGTATGTTAAACAAGAAATTATGCTATGTTGACTTTTTTAAAGATCTGTTATCTAAGAATACAACATTTACATGATTTCTTCTTTTTTTGGTGGATATTTGCTTTTTGCTTTTAGTCCATTAACTGGACTGGAGGTAACAACAAAATTCAAATCCCTTACTTCTGAACTAATTATTGTCCTTTCTTCCATTGGTAAGGAACTAATGACTTCGGAGGTTCCCAATCTCTTCCCACCTGTCATCCCCAGGCTTCTGTCATCCCAGATTTAATAGGGAAGTCACTAAGAAATGCAATCTATTTTAAGATGCCCTGAATCCCCAATCCCTGGCAAACACATGGTTAGGTCCCATTCCAACCTGGAGCCTATATGTGACAGATGATTAAATTCACAGTGCAGGTGGAATGTATGGAGTGAGGGAAGATCTCCCATCTAGGACCAGACTGACCCAGTGTATGAAGGGAAGACCCCTCTATCCCCATAGTAGGGACCAGTAATGCTTAAGAACATATTCTTGACACTTATCCCAGATTCAAATTCAGAATACATTATTTTTTGAAGTAAAGTATCAAACTTGTAGGCTCTGGCATTATGCACTACTAACATTAGATAGCTCCCTTCCATATTTATTTGGGAACTAACTTTGGAAATAACTATTCTTTGTAACATTGTTTCTACTGGCACACTTTCTGCTTTTAAAACAGTCAATTCATAAATTTTTGGAATGCTACTCATTTTTAATGTGGTGACCATTTATAATATTCCATTGGGTACATACTGAAATTGAATTTGCTCTGATTAGTAGGAGCATGGAGGCAGTATCGCGACTAGTGGTTATGAGTTCCTATTCTGCACCCCAGTGTTCAGATTGTTTTCTAAATTTAGTTTCCTACTAAGAGGAATCAGTGCTCTTTGTAAGATGCCAGAGAATCATCTCATTATTTTGAAAACTTGCCTTTTATCTTACCTTTTATATATGAAAGATATTTCAGACTAATTGAATAGCTGAGAATGAAATTTTTTTTCATTACAGAATTCCAGGTAATACATGAAAAAGGAATGATACAATTAGAATATTGCACTTTGCAACCCCCAGAGAAATAACGGATTTAGGTCAACAAACTATATAATTGGTGAGTCAGGCTAACAAAACTCCTGAACCCCTGGATCCATCTTAACAACAGAGAAAATCAGATATTACAAGTCCTCTGATATGATACAAGAGGAAGTATTCAGCATCAGTCACATACTTCTTTTGATTAAAAAACTCAAACATGCATTGATTAAGTCTTTTAATGTCACCACCAATTTACAGGAAATTCAGGGGACAGAGTAAGATGTTAAAAGTCACCAACGGGATGCAATCAATAAAATTCAGATTCTGAGAAATTCTACAGGACAAACAGCCACTTATTAAAGACAAGGGAAAAAAAACAACAAAGGAGAAATTGTTACAAATTAAGATACTGAAGACATCAATAGAGTGCTAAGTGTTTAATGCTTAATCAAACAAATGACTATACTAAAACATACATGAGGCATCTGAACTGATAGGATGTTTGAAATCACTGAATAATGGTTAAAATTTTTAAGAATCCATTATGACTTTATTATGGCTATACTTAATAAAGGGGGGTCTTTAGAGATAAATGCTGAGGGTTTAGAAATAGAGTGTTATGTCTTGGATTTGCTTCAAAATAATTCAGAAAGGAAGCGGGATGAAGAAGAGTATGTATGGAAAGTGGATATATATGAAACTAGTTTTTTTGTTTGTCTATTTTTGTTTTTTCATAATGATTTCCTGCTCTGGCATTTTAAACAAATGAAGTTCCACTAGCTGTGTGACCTTTTCATACATAAGCTCTTCCCCCTAATCTCAGTCTCATCAAAAGAAACTAACGATGATAACATTTATGTCAGCATTGTTTTAAAGATCACACGAGAAAACCCCCTGTTAAACACTGAATACAACCTCCAGCATATAAATCCTCTATAAATGGTAGCTCTTATAATCACTTCAAGCTAGTCGGACCAAATACTTGCAGTACACCCTCATAATGCATCCATTTAACTCTGCAACAGATAGATTCAACAAGCAGATTCAATCTAGGATTCTGTCAAAATTCTGCCCCATCAAAAAAAACCTGACTTGCTCAAAAACATGAAAAACTCCCGAAATCTTCATATACCACTAAGGGAGAACGAGGACTCCTTTCTCACCCAAACGCAAACAGGACACACTGCTTTTTCTCTATTAAACTGTTTCTACACACGGAGTTTGCAAACCTGGCAACATGGAAGAATGGCCTTCTAGCAGTGCTATCTAGGGGGCGAATCTGAGTGTCCAAGAAGCTGAAACCTCTTCGTGTAGGAACTGGATGGCAGGCTCATTCCAAATTATATGGGAGAAAGTTCACTTGGCAAATTGTCTACTACTTACGTATCGGTAAGTGTTTACAATGTTTCCATTTCCAGAGTAATGGCAAAGAAAATCCGAGTTTGAATTCTATTGTACTGCCTCGTTTAGAGGCAGAGAATATAGGGTGTTTAATTGGGGACATAACGACTCCCAGACATATGGTAACACTAGGCCTGTGTGTCTTGGTCTTACTGTGTCCCTACTGGTTGGTCTTCTTGATCCACTGATTTATTCCGATCTGTAACAGATGGCTCTCGTCAATGCTCTGTCACCACCTTCTATTTGCTGAACCACATTAGGAAAACAATGAGTCCACGGAGTACGCACATCCTGGTGGCTCAAGACCTTCCCGGGTGGAGCCAGAGCTGCATAGGCTGCAGATCCGGGAGAAAGTCTTGGAGAGGTCGGGACTGACAGGGCTGGTGGACAGAGGTCCGGGACCAAGGGACGAATAGAGACTGGGTGAGCACGTCCCACAGTGAACAAAAGTACAAGGGTCTGGGCACAGAGGGAGACAGAGGTCCAAAACAAAAACAAAGAAGGGAAGAAAGGGGGTGTGAAATTCTAGGAGAGGAAATCCTGGGGTCAAGGCTTGGGGGGAAGCGTGGTGAAAAGGGACACGTCGAAGAGTGGCCTGTGCAGAGGAGAGGATACGTTGCGGCCGAGTCTCCAAGACAGCAGGGAGCCTAGGCCCGCGTCGGTCCCCCATCCCTCTCCTCACCAGTATCAGGGCTGCGGCCGCCAGCGCCACGCCGAGCACCACCAGCTGCAGCAGGAGCGAACTCATCCTCCATGCTCAGGTCGCCGCCCGCCCTACCCAGCACCTACACACACGCGGAAGCGCGGAAGCGCGGCCGCGCAGCCCCGCCTCCTGCCGGCAGAGGGGCCGCGCCGGCCGGGCGCCCGCCGCCCACAGCGCCCCCTCGCGGCAAGGAGACGAACACGTAGTTCTTGGGAGCGAGCCTCCGCGGTGGAAAGGCAAGCGCTGTGTCCCACTGTAGGGTTGACAGAATCGTCAAGTAAAAATACAGAATGTCCACTTAATTTGAGTTTCAGGTAAGCAGTGAACAGTTTTTTTTGATAGCCTTGTTAAAGTAGAATTTGCGCACCATACAACCCACCCATTTAAAAGGTTTTGGTATATTACACGAGTTTTTAAGAAGTGTGATATAACAATAAATTTGCCACTTTAACCATTTTACATGTACAATACACAGTGGTACTAATTACATTCACAATTTTCTGCATCCATCACCACTATTTATTTCTAAAACATTCTTCGCTGCCGCAGCCCCTGGTAATAACTAATAATATGTACTATTTGGCAATATACTCATAGAAAAAATACTTTATCTAACATTCAAATTTAATTGGATGTCATGTATTGTGTCTGGCAACCCTACCTCGGAGGGAGGTGGAGGCTTTGAGCCACAACACAGCCTACAGCACAAGCCGCTCCTTTGGAGCCCGCTCCGGGGACCTGGCAAAGTGTAACCTGGTGCGGATAATGAACGCACAGAAAGTTTACGTAATTCTCCGGTAACTGGAGCAGGAAGCCCTTTACTTGGGAGAAGGCAAGCCCGGGGCCCAGCCCAAGACCGAGGCGGGGAAAAGGACGCAGAAACTTCGAAATAATGCTCCCACGCTCAATACTCAAATGTTGGCCGACTTTCTAAAGAGACACACTCGTCTCTTTCCTAATAGCAGATTCGTCAAAACGCAGCCAAGGCAAAGAAGCCTAGACGTGTGCAGGTCTAGAGACCGTCGGAGAAAAGATAGGCGGAGAACCACCCTCCCCGCGCCCAGCCCCCTGCGTCTGCAGCGTGCGGGCAAAGAGCGCAGGCGTCCCCGTCGAAAGTTTGGAGGCGGTGTCGGTGCGCGGCCCGGAGGCGCGGTATCGCCCGGCGCAGGCGCACGCGCGCGGGCGGGAAGATGGCGGCCGGGTTCAAGTGAGTGTTGGCGGTCGGCGGGCGCGTGTTTGTGCTCTGGCGGTTGGAGGCTTCCTTTAACCCTTCGCTGGGATATTTTTCACCTGGAGGCCACCCTGCCAGATTCCCATTTCTTACCCTCACGGAAGTAGGCGACGGGCGGAAGGACCTGGAGGTGGTCGTAGTGAAAGGAAAGGGGGCTTTTTCTCTGCAGTGAGAAGAGAGATGGAAGGGACTGTGTACAGAGTTGAGTACCGTCGGCAAGCGCTTGTGGCTTGGTGTAGTGGGCGTGCGGCCCCAGGGGACACCGCTGTGATCTTTTAAAAAGTGTTGTATCAGAACCACATGCCACCCTGTGCTTCCTTTCCTCCGTGATTTATTTTTAAAAGGATTGTGTCTTATTCGGAAGATTTTACTTAAGCCTTTTTCGTGCCACCCTGGTGAAGCCTGTAGATTTTTGTCCTCGGAGTGAGGTTTTTAAATGGATAAAATTCATGAGATTCCAAAGGAAAACACGTGTATTGACGCAGCTATCTTCTATTTGTATAAAATCCTAGTTCTTGATATAGTGATATATATGTGCTCTTTTAAAAATGAACATTCTTAAACAAGTTCTAGTGGGGAGTCTAGTAACTCCTGGAATTCCAGAGTAACGCGTTTGCACATGAGCTTCGACAACTATAAAGTAAAAACGAAAACATTTAATCTCTGTGCTTGTTAAATTTGCAGGTACTAATATTTTATAAAGGCTTATTGCCTACAGTTAAAATTGAAGGATATGCTAAATTTCAGTTACAGGGTAGTGAAAATAAAGATGTGATTTTTTTCATGTTAAGAATCCCTGCTTCAGAGCGAAAGTGACATTATTTTAACAACTGGATTAATTTTAAAGATGCCGAAGGCTTTGGGGTCCAACCTGTAATTGTTTAAGATATTTAAGGACAGCAGTTGAGTGCGATTATTACAGCAAGAGTACCTCTTTCTAATAGTTACATGTGGCAACATAAACATCAGAATTCGTGAAACTTTTTAACAAATTGGGGAGATTTATGCTTCATCATCACCCTCCTAAGATCTTTGCCAGTTTCTGGATTTATGTTAAGATTCATTAACTTACCTCATATATATTTTTAACATGTTTCAGAACTGTGGAACCTCTGGAGTATTACAGGAGATTTTTGGTGAGTAAAGATGGTTATGTCCAGGTTGTACTTTTTGATAGCATATCCTATGCTTCTTTTCAAATCATATGAAGTAATGAGGTTTAATGTGTTTTCCCTGGTGTGTGTAAAATACATAGATGTAATTTACTTTGTGTAAATTTATTTATTTAGAAAGAGAACTGCCGTCCTGATGGAAGAGAACTTGGTGAATTCAGAACCACAACTGTCAACATAGGTGAGGATATTTTGAGGTTTTTTTTTTTTTTAAGATTTTATTTATTTATTTGACACAGAGAGAGAGAGATCACAAGTAGGCAGAGAGAGGAGGAAGCAGGCTCCCTGCTTGAGCAGGGAGCCCAATGAGGGCTCCACCCCAGGACCCTGAGACCATGACCTGAGCCGAAGGCAGAGGCTTTAACCCACTGAGCCACCCAGGCGCCCTGATATTTTGAGTTCTAAAATAGAATGTTGAAGTTGCTTCAGACTTTTTTTTTATGTATTTGTATTTGTGATGTTTTTTAAACTATCGTTTCAAGTGTTATGTTCTTTTTAAATTTTGAAGTAACTGTAAAGGGTTTCCTCCCCCTTCTTCCTTCAAAACCTCCAAGACGTGGTTTTCTTGTATCTTACACTTTAACTAAACTTGCTGTTGCAAACATGACATCTTCCAGTTTAACCTGTATGACATTCTTGAGTTTTAGCCTGACCATTTAAACAATATTTGAGCCAAATTATACCATAGCCAAGGGAATTCAGTGATTTTTATCTGCAGAACAGTTCTGTGATTGAATGAAAACGATTAACTCAGATTCAAGAACAGGTGAATAATTCCTAAAACACTAATATTTTAAAATAGTTACATCATTTTAAAAAGATGAGCTAGGAATAAATTTTCATAAGCAACTGAGATATATAGCAAGATAAAATTATATGCAGAAGATGAAAACTTTCCAAAGACTTTTTCATTTTATTATCTTTTCAGGTTCAATTAGTACTGCAGATGGTTCTGCTTTAGTGAAGCTGGGAAATACTACAGTAATTTGTGGAATTAAGGCGGTAGGTCAAATACGTCTTACTGAGATTTGAATTATCAAGTTAGCTTCATGTTCTTATTAGATTGTAATTTTTACACCTATATTTCTGTTGATTAAGCAGTCAGGTGTCAGCTTTTTAGTTTCATTTCCTAAGAGCTTTCATCTTTCTGTAGATAATACTCAAAGTAGATTAAAAATAACCGAAGTCCAGTGACTCTTAATTTATGAACATGCATCAAATGGGCTGAAAAGAAACTATTTTTAAAATCCACACTACCTTTAATTTTTTAAGAATTTGGTTGTTATTGAGAAGGAGGTTTCTGGTGACATCCTTTTATCCGGTGATGTATCCAGCATTTAATCTGTGCAAATGATGTAGAAAATTGAGACTGCTCCAAAGAAAGCTAGAGGGAGGAAAAACAACTGTTTACTTAGTACCTTTTATGTTCTAGGCACCTTAAATTAGGTGCTTTATTACAGAATTCCAGTTTAATCATGAGAATAATCATTTGAAGTATAATTTCTGTCTTTTGTTTTACATGAGGTTCAGACCCAAAAAGTGTGGGTCTGACATTTGAACCAGGTCTGTGATTCCCAGACTTTTGCTCTTAATCACTTTATCACTTCCTAAATCTGGCTGTGTAAGGATCACCTTGGGTTTAAAGTCAGATTCTTTGCTACTAAATGAGAGGAAGAAAACCAATTAATACATTTTTTTGAAGAGCCCCTTTTAATTTTGGTTAGTAGCACTAGAATGTAGGCAGCTAAGCTATGCTGCCTTTTTAACCTTGCAGACCTAATATGAGGATTTGTGCCAATGTCCATATAACCTGATAGGACTCCCTAATCATAGTGGAGGCTCTTGATGTAGTTAACTAGCTAAGATGGTCTTTGCTGATGGTTTTTGTAACTGATTGCTAAGCTGTCTTCACAATTATTGAGTAGCTGCTTTCATAGGAAATATTTGTTTGCTGCTTTAGGAGTTTGCAGCACCACCAACAGATGCCCCTGATAAAGGATATGTTGGTAAGTTAAATGGTTTTGTAATTTTAGTACAAATACTTTAACACATTTAATGACAATATAGTAGGTTAGTCGTAATAGCTGAATTGAAGATACTGTAGAAGATTCAGAAATACTGGAATGAAGCAGAGATTCCTGAAAAGTTGTTAGAAGATAGCCTAAATAGCAAGATAGAAAATTTTGTAAAATTTTCAGCTTTCCATACATTCAGATATTATCAACCAAGAAAGTAGAATCTCTTAGGAAAGGGTTGTAATTGCAAACTTTTATGTTCCTATAAATATTCTTCACTTACACCGCTGTGCAACTTTCTTCTTGCCTTGGGCTCTCTCTTTATGGTAGGTATCAACATTTTAAAAATGCACGCAGTTGGGTATGAGTATAGAGGCTATCTGCTGTTACAGATTGAGGTATTTTGGAAGAATTCTTATTTTTCTGAAGGATTTAGGATTGAAGCCTTCCTTAATAGATGCTTTTTATATTTTTGGTATTTGTGTGGAAAACAAAAGTTGGAAATAGATTTTATCTAAGCCTGAGAGTATTAAAAAGACCAAAAAGAAATAATTGATGTGTTTTAATGCTTTCCACTTGGCAAAGCTATCTATGGCTACAGTTAACTTTGCAGTGGATTGAGAATACCTTTAACACTTCCATAAACCAGAGGTGAAGTTTAGTTCATAGCTCCAGAGTGTTTCTTTCAGTTCCTAATGTGGATCTACCACCTCTGTGTTCATCGAGATTTCGGTCTGGACCTCCTGGAGAAGAGGCCCAAGTGGCTAGCCAGTTCATTGCAGATGTCATTGAAAAGTAAGATCATCCTGAACATTTGACTGTCATTCATTTTCAGATAGTTTTTGACCTTGAATTTATTGTGCTTTATTATTAAATCAAGTTCACAGATAATTCAGAAAGAAGACTTATGCATTTCTCCAGGAAAGGTAAGATGAATAAAGAAACTATGAGGTTTTATTAATTCTGAATTGTTTTTAGGGGAAGAAAATAGGGAAATTAAAATAATAAACAAATGGTGTTAAATATGAATGTCTTAAGACGGAATTTAGTTTTTAAAAAAATCCAGCTTACTCTGTAACTATATAAACCAACCATGTAGTTCATTAAAAAAAAAAGTTCTGAGTAATTTATTACCTAATGGGGGCTACTTTTTAAGCTGAGGTAACTCTTTTTCCCTTTTACAACAAGTAATTCAGTCAGTTGTTTATTTCACATAGATTAGTATCTGATCAGCTGATGTGTTTAGAGTAAATCCACACTATACATTTCAAGTATTTAATTTCAAGTGTAAAACTTAGAACTAAGTTGACTAGGACCTAGAGGCTTTTCCTGTTCGATTATATACAGATTTATTAGCATTGTAAAGCCTAGCCATTTCATATGTTAAGAATTCTGTGGGAAAGTATGTTTTGGACTTCATTTAGGACTTCCAAAAGCATTTCTTTCATCTGCTAATTTAGCAAGAATAGAAATTCTACATCTGTAGCTCTCAATGGAAATCTAGATGTTACTTGTCAGTTTGGCAGTTAAAAGCCAGTTGTTTTTTTTCTTTAAAGATTTTATTTATTTGAGAGAGAGAGATCAGAAGTAGGCAGAGAGACAGGCAGAGAGAGAGGAGGAAGCAGGCTCCCTGCCAAGCAGACAGCCCGATGTGAGTCTCCATCCCAGGACCCCGAGATCATGACCTGAGCCGAAAGCAGAGGCTTTAACCCACTGAGTCACCCAGGAGCCGTTTTTTTTTGTTGTTGTTGTTTAAACCAAATCTGTCTACTTTGTTGGTTATATACTTTGTAGAGTTTTTTTTTTTTTTTTAAAGATTTTATTTATTTATTTGACAGAGAGAGAGATCACAAGTAAGCAGAGAGGCAGGCAGAGAGGAGGAAGCAGGCTCCCTGCTGAGCAGAGAGCCCGATGCGGGCCTCGATCCCAGGACCCTGAGATCATGACCTGAGCAAAGGCAGAGGCTTTAACCCACGGAGCCACCCAGGCGCCCTTTTGTAGAGTTTTTTGTTGTTGTTTTTTTACGTTTTTGAGCCTTAAAGGATTCTGTGGTTAAGTTAAAAAAAGACCATATTCTACCCCCACTTTTCGTAAATTTTGTTTTAGCTTTCTTGGGTTCTGTACTGTGATATCATTTGCCTCGACTATGATGGGAACATCTTGGATGCCTGCACATTTGCTTTGCTAGCAGCCTTAAAAAATGGTAAGCAACCTTAATAAAAGGCACTATTCCTTTTTGGTGTCAGAATATTGTTTTGTTAAACTTCATCAATAAGCTTTTTATAAAGGTTTTTGTTAATATTTAGTGATTGATCCTTCATGAGAAACAATGTTTATATTCACTAAATTTACTTTAATTATCCTAAGATAATTAAAAAATACTTCTAAATAAAGAGGGGAAAGTGAATAAAGCATAGAAACCTATATTTTGTTAGAGTGGGAGATTTACTTCACATATTTGCCTTTTTCTAGTACAGCTGCCAGAAGTTACTATAAATGAAGAAACTGGTTTAGCAGAAGTTAATTTAAAGAAGAGAAGTTATCTGAATATTAGAACTCATCCAGTTGCAACTTCCTTCGCTGTATTTGATGAGTAAGTAACCAGATGTATAAAAAAATTATGTAATTAAGGTAATGGATTGTTACTCAGCTTTCTAACTTTTTAGGAAATACCTATGATGACCTACATCCTATCTGGCCTGGACACCTAGATTTATAACTGTTGTCCCTGCAGAATTATTACTGGCTTAGCCTTATACTTTTTTTTTTTAAAGATTTTATTTATTTGACAGAGATTACAAGTAGGCAGAGAGGCAGGCAGAGGGAGGGAAGCAGGCTCCCTGCTGAGCAGAGCCCAATGTGGAGCTCAATCCCAGGACCCTGAGATCATGACCTGAGCCAAAGGCAGAGGCTCAACCCACTGAGCCACCCAGGCGCCCCAAGCCTTATACTTTCAAAACCACCCTGACTTGAATGAATTTTATGTTCTCCCTATTTTTTGGTTTTCTTATTGCTGTGTAATGTTAATCTTAATTCTTTTGCAGAAGATTTACCTTAGTCTATCTTCTATTATTTGCCAAGGACTTTAATAATATTTATAAATTGAAAGGTAAAGATTCTTACATATAGTATAATGTTAGGTTGCTATTAATGTTTCTGGTTTCCCACCAGTTCTATTCTAGTGCTTAAATCTGACATCAGTACCTAAACTAAAAGGCTGGAAGTTAATTTTATTCCTTGTATATAAAACTTGTTCCATGGATTGATAATTTATATTTTTCTTGTATTTTAAATAGCACTCTGCTCATAGTTGACCCTACTGGAGAGGAGGAACATCTGGCAACTGGAACCTTAACAGTAGTAATGGATGAGGAAGGCAAGCTATGTTGTCTTCACAAACCAGGCATGTTCCTTCCATTTCAACCCTAAACATGTAAAATAAGTCAGTGTGAGCTTCTCTGTGTTAGGGAGGGCCAAATGGAATGTGAGAGGTTTTATTTTTTACTGCAGTTTCTTTGTTATCTCAAATTCCTTACTGATCTATTTTGTCTGCCAGTGGTTCTTAAAACTTATGGTATGCGTCAAAATCACTTGCAGGGCTTGTTAAAACAGTATCTGCAGATCTTGGAACAGTCTCACTGGCTTACATTATTGAATTTTTTGTCTTATAACTTGACTTGATGTTGATTTTTTTTTACAAGTAAAATGATAGACACTAAAAGTGTCATTACAATGATTTTTCAGGTGGAAGTGGGCTGACTGGAGCTAAACTTCAGGACTGTATGAGTCGAGCAGTTACCAGACACAAAGAAGTAAAAAAACTGATGGATGAAGTAATTAAGAGTATGAAACCCAAATAAACAACCACCACATTTTCAAAACAGACTTGTAAAAACTGTATTTGTTACACTGTGCACAAACTTTTTATACTAAATAAATATCAAACTACATTCTTCAGAAAGATGTTTCTAGTATTTCTTAGGTCACTTCCATATGTAGTATGTACAGTGAAACCATTTTTAAAAAGCAATGACTTAGGCAAACCAACCCTAATGGTTTGTTAAACCATTCCCGTTTTTAATTAAAAATCATAGGGTTGTGCTTCTGTATAAAGTTTGTACATCTAGCAATGTAAAATACTGACACATATGAATAAACAAAACCAAAAACGAAGTAGAAACTCAGAATCCTTTGATTCAATGCTCTTATGGTTTAAAAAAAAAAAAAAGCAAGACTCAGAATTTTGGAGTGGTTGGCGTGCCTCTCTTCATTTTACTTTTTGACTGGCTGCCTGTATGCCGATGACGATGTAGCTGAGCTGTTTGTGCTGCTGCTGCTGCCATAGCCATTTGATGCTGCAAGAATCGCAACTGCTGCAAAAGGGAGGGGAAAAAAAAGTCAAGTTATGTTAAATGTAGGCAGGTATGGAAAGGTGCTTTTCCTGAGAGATGAAAACAACAAAACTGAAAGGGAGAAAGCACCAAGATAACAAAAAGGGACTATATACCACACTGAGACAATGCACAGTCAAACAGCACCAGTGGCACAGAAGCCTGCTGAGGGCTTTAAAAATGGGTTCTTGGTAAACTTCAAAAATATCTGTACTTTGCCCTGCCAGTCTATATTGTAGTAACTCAGCAACTTCAGTTACTATTTTGTTGTATGATAGTTTATAGCAATATAAAACCACCCTGCATTATCAGAGATAGTCAACTATAATATGCAGACTTCCTACAATCATGGAATAACATTCTTCTAGGACAGGTATGACATTTATTAATAGGAACACTGGTATACTTGCCTTTTTCTGCAGTATGATATCAAAAAGTTAACCATTGGCACTTACAACTGTCTCTGTTTAAAAAAATACTGGATACTACAAAATGTATGTTGATGTGCCACCAGCACTTCATGAAAGATTTTATATCAGGAAGAGTATGGCTTAAATGTACAAGATATGTTCAGTGCTCCAAGTTGACTGGCTTTTAAGTAAAATTGGCTAAATTATTTACCTATTATTGTATAGTCTTAAAAGACAGTAAAATAAAACTAGAGTAAGATATGTTGAAGTACTTTTGGAGCAGAGTATCTTTAAAATGTAATCAGAGTGAAGTTGCTGGATTACTTGTATCTGTTGCTGCTGCTGTTGAAAGGCAGAGGAGAGCTGGAATCTCTGCTGAGGAAGGCTTTGCTCAGGTCTGTTCTCGGCAGAGCCAAGCTGAGACAACACTACAGAGAGGAGAAGGGGAAAGCAGGCCAGTCAAAAAGTTTGAAGGCTACCAGGGTTAGAAAAGGACAACACAGAAAATGAAATAATAGAAAAGTTATCAGTATGATTAATCTTAAGTATCAAATCACAGACATTTCAGAATAAATTTAGTACAGTCTCCTGTTAGTTGAGGGTACCACTGATTATAGAACCTCTTGGATATGAAAGGGAAGGGAGTGCCTGTGTGCCAAAGCACTACATCCCTTTTCTTGCATCACAATGAAATTTGATACTAGTGCTATTTGTCGAGAAGGCTTCTTGCAAAAATGTAAAATACAGTATGTTGTTTTAAAATCTAATCAATGAAGTAGAAAAGGGAGTGAGAGAAGTCCAATCTACCATAATGATAAAACTGGTAGACAAGAACTTTAAACAAAAAGATGCTGCAGTGAGTTTCAGATGACATTACTAATCAACAATGGTGGTGAACTGAGACTGCAATATTCTATTTCTTTTCACGCTGGGGGGGTGGGGCAGAGTAATTAGTTTAACCCCCTCAATGTACAGATGAAAAAATTCCAGGCCAAGATGGTCTGAATGACTCACTTAAAAGTAATTACTGACAAGTCTAGAGCAAGAAACATTCTCATGATTTTTCAGCCTAGAATTCTAAAATATACAACAGCCATTTTAGGAGATTTATAACGTGGGTGGTAAAGGTTTATGATCACAAATTTCCATTTGGAAATTCACAAGCTCAAAATAGGGCATTATGTAAGACCCTGCTTATTCTAAATTCAGACACTGAGAGTTGTAGAGATAGGACAGTTAAGCCCAGTAAGAATTCAAAATGTTGACATATTTGTTCACTCAATCCTCAAACTCCATCATAGCTTACTTATACATGTGGCTTAATGACTTTAATTAAATGCAAAGTTATAATTACTGTCGTTAAGTGACAAGGTATCTTCATTAAAGGTAAATCTTTGGTTCACCATTTACTGCTGGAAGTGGTGAGCAGTCATTTAGTATAATCTTGTTTTTTCTTAACAAATGATAAAAGTGGCTTATAAAACTTAGGCTGACCATTAAGTCTTGATTCATGCAATTTGCAAGCTACCAGAATGAGACCAAAGATTATGCAGTCAAGAAAAATGCAGTCTCAATAACCCAGGAGAACTGAAGATTTAACAGTTTTGGTAGCTTCCTAGTAAGTTGGATAATTGTATAACATTTTACCAACTTTAATGTGAGGAAAACCCAACTGCTATTAATATATGTGGGTAAAAATATTTTTAATCAACTGTCATATTAACAAAAAAAAAATCTCAGCCAGCCATCAATCAATAGTTCACGCATTAAGTAGAACCATATTTTTTCCTCCATTATTGCTTGTAAGAGAAGGAAAAGAATTAAAATATTGAGATCCCTATGTGATCAGTTATTTTTAGTAAATTCAACATATGAAGGTATAAAGATACCAACCAGCTGCCTGTGACTGCATAAAACTTCCTACTCCAGCAAGGTTAATAACAGCAGCGTGCTGAGCAGATAAGGCCTGTTCTTGACTGGTTGAACCTTGTTCAGAACCCTGAATAAAAAAATAATACATGATTGTACAAAAAGAAAAACAACTTTGAGTTGGTTAAATTTCTTTTTTTCCTGATATGAGGAAAAATACCAACATTAGATTAGGTTTTATAAAAAGAATAACATTGTTCATGGACTGGAAATTCACACAGTAAAGATGGTAAAGTCACTTTCAAACTGACCTACAGGTTTAATTCAATTCCTTAAAAATACTAACATGTTCTCTTTTTTCTCCATATCTACAGACAAGATAATTCTATAATTTAGATGGAAAAGAAAAAAGATCTAGAAAAGCTAAACAGTTTTGAAAAATAAAATGGGAGAAATCACACTGCCTGCCTGATTTTAAGACTTACTATATGGTCTACACTAATCAAGACAGTGTGGTACCAACACAGGGATAGATAGATAGGTGGAAGAGAACAGAGAACAGAGAGCCATGAAAATATATCTTAACACAAAGGTGCAAAGGTAATTCAACCGATTAAGGATGGCTTTTTCAACAGCTAGTGCTGTAGCAATTGGACAATGATCCCTTTCACCCCCTGACCTAAATCTTATACCTTATACAAAAATTAACTGGAAATGGATCACAGATGTAAATGAAAAGCTATAGTTTGAAGACGACAAGGAGAAAATCTCTGGGCCATAGGGCTAGGTGAGGCATTCCTAGACAACACAGAAGGCATGATCCATAAAAGAAATAAATTGAAAACTCAGACTTCATCAAAACTAAAAACTTTTGCTCTGAAAAAGACATCTTTTGCTACAACCTATAACAGTATTTGAAACAACATTTAAGTAAATGACATAAGTCAAACATTTCAAAAGTTCAAAGACATTTATCTTGAAAGAATTTCCCTGGAGACTTGATTTAAAAAAGGAGCAAAAGGACCTGAGTAGACATTTCTCCAAAGAAGATATATGAACAACCAGCAAGTATATGAAAAGATGTTCAAAAGCATTAATCATTATGGAGACGCAAATCACAATGACTTATCACCTTGCATTTATGAGGATGGTTACTATTAAAAAACAAAACAAAACAAAAAAAGCCCAGAAAATAACAAGTGTCAAAACTTGTCAGGATATGGAGAAACAGAAACCCTTGTGCACTGCTGGGGAGAATGTAAAATGGTACAGTCATACAGAACAGTATACAAGTCCTTCAAAAAATTAAAAATCCCACTCCTAGGTATTATCCAAAAGAACTGAAAAGCAGGGACTTAGCTGTTTGCACACCCATGTTCATAGTGGTATCATTCATCACAGCCAAAAGATGGAAGCAATCCAAATGTCTACTGACAGATGAATGAATAAACAAAATGTGGTATATACATACAATGGAATATTATTCAGCCTTAAAAAGTAAGGAATTCTGACACACACTACTATATGGAAGAACTTTGGGGACTTTAAGCTAAGTGAAGTAAACCAGTTACAGAAAGACAAATACTGTCTAGAGTAGTCAAATGCAGAGAAACAGAAAGGAGAATGATGGGTGTCAGGGCTGGTGGGAGAGGGAAACGGAATTATTGTTTAATGGGTACAGAGTTTCAATTTTACAAGATGAAAATGTTGTGGAGACTGGTTGCCTAACAATATGAATATACTTAAAACTACTTAACATGCACACTTAAAATGATGAAAATGGCAAATAATATATGTTATTTTTACTAAAGATGGCAAATTATATATTATGTGTATTTTATAATTTAAAAAAAAGTACCAATCAATTTTATATCCAGCCAAGGAATCCTTCATGTGTTAAAGAATAAAGAAAAACTGTTTTGAATGTGCCCTTCCTGAGAATCTACTAGGGGATGAGCTTTACTCAACCAAGACTTAACTGGGGAATTTTTGTGAACTAAGAGAAACTCGGGGGGGGGGGG
>LNAC01000759.1:346935-464997 GCA_002007465.1 Ailurus styani
AGGGGGTGGTGGGATCCAAGAATCCGTCCTTTTAGTTCCTTGATGATTACAAAGTGTAGCGAAGGTTCAGAAAAACTTGTAGTTCATTCTTCAATTTACTGCAGTTCTTACTCAATTTCGTTCTGTTTAACAATATACAAATATTTATTTAAGTCTATCTTCCCTTTGCCCTAAGCTTCATGATAATATGGACATTTCTATTCCAACAGAGACAAAACACTGCAAACAGAAGGATGATTACTGGGCAAAAATGCATGGGCTGTAGGGGCAGAAAAAGAGTTTGAAATAGGCACCCAATAACTGACTGCTACTACTGATAATAAAAGCAGAACAAGAATTGTCTGAACTAAAACCATGTCAAATATGCTTGGAATATATATTAAAAAAGTTACAATTCTGTAATATAAAGCAAAATGGAGGGCTGGAAAGCACATACCTGCTCCCCTGGCTGTTGAGGGCTAGAAGTTGTAGGTTGCTGAGGCTGCTGTGGTGTAAACTGAGAGAGCTGCTGTTGCTGCTGCTGCAGAGTGTTAAAAATGAGTGAACCACCTGGAAGCTATTAATAAAGAACTAATTAGTTCATTTTACATTTTTTGAACTTCTTTATTCCATAAACACTTTTAGAACATTCACTATGTATCAGACATTCTTCTGTGGAGGAAACAGGTGAACAAAAACCAAACCAAACCAACATCCCGGGCACCTGGGTGGCTCAGTGGGTTAAAGCCTCTGCTTTCTGCTCAGGTCATGATCTCAGCGTCCTGGGATCGAGGCCCGCATCGGGCTCTCTGCTCAGCAGGGAGCCTGCTTCCTCCTCTCCCTGTCTCTCTGCCTGCCTCTCTGCCTACTTGTAATCTCTCTCTCTGTGTCAAATAAATAAATAAAATCTTTAAAAAAAAAAAAAAACCAACATCCCTGCTCTTTAAAAAAAAAATCTATTTAAAAACAAACTTTAATTGCTATTACTTTAGGCTTTCAAATAGGTAAGTAATCTCAAACACCTATGATTCTGCTTAATAGTAGTTAGCTATCCAAATAAACATACTGCTTTTAACTCTTCTTACACATCAATATAAAACAGCATTAAATACATTACAAAGTACAAATAAGAAACTAGTGATAATCAGATATACATATTAAGAAAACTTCTCTAATTTGTTCTAGTTTTACCAAAACCCATATATGCATGGATTTTTATATAACACAGTAAGGAATTCTAAAGCTGTCATGGAAGTACATTAGATAGCCTTATTTTTAGTTTAGAGGTACTAACGTGCTGCTTTGTCATTCTGTACCTAAATTACTTCAAAAAACCCCCTAAAAAAACCACACACTTTTTAAAGCATCCAGAAAACTACATGTTAAATATTAAAACTATGGTTTTCAAATGTATCAGGAAATAAATGGTTTTTCCATTTATTCTATAGGGGTTTAAGCTATAGTTATCTCCCTTCATCCATGGTTTTGCGTTCCCTGGTTTCAGTTACTACAGTCAAATGAAGGAAGTACAGAAGCAGATGATCTTCCTGACATGGTCAGGTCAAGAGTAGCCTAACACTACATCACAACACCTATGTCATTCACCGCACTTCATCTCATCACTTAGGCATTGTATCATCTCACATTACAAGAAAGGTAAGTATAGTACCCTGTACTTATACCCTGTACTTGAGGGGCCATATTTATGTATATTTTATTACAGTGCACCTATTGTCACTGTTCTATTTTATTAATTATTGTTAATCTCTTACTGTGTCTAATTACTGTGACAAATTAAACTTCACTGAAGGTATTGTGAAAATAAAGACGACTAACTGGAGTTAGGATTGTCAATTACAGATCTCAACAAAAGAATCCTCGACAGGAAAAAATCACCAGGGATAGGCCCCAGCAGGGAAAGAGGTACACTCCATCTCTGACAAGAAATCAGCTCTCCCAACGAGAAGCTGTCATCAGCCTGAACTCTTGCTTTTCTCCAACGGACTTCACTCAAAACAACCTTCTCCACTTCCTCCCCCTCCACCATAAAATGACATTCCTCTCTTTCCTTTGTTGAACTTGCCTATGGTTTTGTCATAGCTTATTTGGCTCAAATAGCAATTCTCTGTTATTCCCAAATAAACCCATTTTGCTGGTAAAATAACTGAGTTTTATTTTTAAGGTTAACAGTATGTATGTAGAGGAAAAAAAAGTATATACAGAGTTTTGGTACTATCCATGTTTTAGACATCCACTGGGGATCTTGAAAATGCATCTTCCTGGGATAATGGGGGACTACTGTAGAAGCACTTTGAAGTCCTTAAGAGAAAGTCCAAGCAAATACCCAACTACAGAACTCTTAGGTCTGCATAGCCTCCCCCTGACCCAAAAAAGTATCCTCAAATCACTATCTCTAAACCTCCTTGTTAGAAAAATTTGGACTTAGCATAGATCAACTGTTCCTTTCTCAATCAGTTAAGATAATAAATGCAGCGAAATATAATTAACTTATAAGGTACCCTTATTCCTTATAATTAGTACTATTAAAAGAACTTCACTCTTTTCCAAGAGCAATATGCAAAGAAGTTGGCTAAATATGATCTGTAGTCTGTCCATATTTCAAATGGACTGTTCTGCGATTACATTCTGTAAATACAGACACTGTTTGCATTTTGTGTAAGAAATGTTTTTTAAGTTTTAGCTTAAAATACACTTCCTGATTTGTTATTCCTGAAAACCAAGTTGGGTTGATCTGTCTGGTACTTTTTTTTTTTTTAATTTTACTTATTTGGCAGAGAGAGAGAGAGAAAGCATGTGCGCACATAAGCAGGGGAAGCAGTAGGCAGAGGGGAAGGGAGAAGCAGGCTCCTTGCTGAGCAGAGCCTGACATGGGACTAGATCCCTGGACCCTGGGATCACAACCCGAGCCTAAGGCAGACGCTTAACTGACTGAGCTACCCAGGTGCTCCTGTCTGACACTGTTATATCCTAATAATCCAAAACTCTGCCATTTTGTGTCCATTCATGTCTACCTTTTCTAAAAGTTCTCTGTAGACAATCCCATCCATTTTCCAACCTGGTTGGTTTATATTGGAACTCATCCTTAAATTAAAGGACCTAGCATAACACCCAGAATATTGTAAATTCATAACGTGTACTAAATTCTCCATTTTCAATCTCTTTTTATATGCTGACACTGCTAACATGTAAGTAAAGCCTCATCATTAGACAGAAACTGTAATCTGACAAACATTTAATGAATAACTGTTAGGTGTCTGGCATTGTGCTATGAAATCATATCCTGCTTCGGAAAAGAACACTTACCTATTTTTAAAATCTTTCTATAAGCAAACAGTAATACATACGATACATACATAAAATGCCTATTGAAAGAGGAATTATTTTCTAAGTATATCTATAACTGCTATTGTAGGCAAGTGTAGTCCTTGGTAGTTGTCAGTTCTCCCCATTGGAACAGCTAGTGCTTGATTAAGCAGGGTGCTGGAGCCAATGAGTGTGGTATGCAGGACATAGAGTCTTTCTCTTTATCCACTTTTCTCGTGATCACACAAAGAAAGCAATAATTAACCACACCCTTAGAAGATTTCGAACAGACTTTAACATTTCAAATGCTTATATGATGAGATATACATCATTAAAAAAGATATCAAGTATAAAAACTTCAATCAAAAGCAGTACATCACATTTACCTGGAGTAGATTTAAGGGCCTGAGATTTGAAGTATTTTTTAAACCAAATGGAACACCTGTTAAATAAAACTCATGGTTACAAGAGGGAATTAAAATTTTATTACACTTTAAAATACTTTATACTTTAGTATCTATAAATACAACATTTTAAGTAGTTTCTGCACAGATGTGGTTATTTTTTCTATACTTTTAAAATAAAAAACAAAAAAAAATTCATCAATACCTTTTTACACTAAGATCTTATTCAAAGATGTGGAGCACCAGATGTACATTTTATAGGCATACCACAGAGATATTGTGGGTTCAATTCCAGACCACTGCAATAAAGTGAGTATTGCAATAAAGCAAGTCAAATGAATTTTCTGATTTCCCAGTGAACATATTATGTTTACACTATAGTCTATTAAATGTGCAATAGCATTATGTCTGAAAACACAATGTATAAACCTTAATTAAAATATTTTGTTAAAAAAATACATTAACTGAGTTTTCAGTGTGTCACAATCACTGATCACAGAGGACTATAACAAATGAATAATGAAAAGATCGGAAATACTATAAGAATTTCCAAAATGTGATCCAGAGAAAATGAAATGAGGAAAAGCTACTGCAAAAATGGCAATCAAAAGCCTTGCTTGATGTGGGGTTGCCACAAACATTCAATTTGTAAAAGAACATGCAGTATCTTCAAAGTGCAATAAAGCCTGTATTCTATTATTTCAGGAATGGTAACCTCTTTTACCACTATTTTGACTTTGGCTACAGAAAGTAATCAGGAAGTATGCAGACACCATGAATATAATAAAGTTGTCACTCTTGTGCAAGTACATTTCAGGTATGGACATCTATTTAAATTTCTCAGTGCTAAGTAGTATATACAATAATAATCCTATTTCCGAGAACCCGTGTGCTGTTTGCTATTTTTTTAAGTACAAACAGTAATATTAATAATGTTAAAGAACACTGAATTTTATCAAAACTCAAAGTCAGGAAACAATCCTGTTATTTCTCAACTTAATCCCAAAAATCTGTGATGCAATATAGAGCACATAAAGCAGGGGTCGGCAAACTTTTTCAGTAGGCCTTGTGGGCCACATATGGCCTATGTGGCATATTCTTCCTCTTCACTGTCTTTTTTTTTTTTTTAAAGAAACCTTTAAACATATACCCAGGTTTCAAAGTATGTGCATATTTTGCCAACAAAATATACCAATTTGAGCACGAATTAAAATGTATTTAGTGCTCTCAGGAGGTGATTGCATTAAAAAAAGATAAAAGGCAGAACATTCACAGGTGATGGTATCAAAGCCTTGAAATAAGAAACTGAAGCATAATCACATTAAATTACAGTATTGTTATATCCCCATCCCAAAAAATTCTCATGAAAAGATATGACATAACTTACTTTATTTATTTATTTTTAAAGACTTTATTTGAGAGAGAGAGAGAGAGAGAGAGAGAGCACACACATGTGCATACACAAGCAGGGGAGGGGCAGAGGGAGAAGCAGATTCCCCACTGAGCAGGGAGGATCCCAGGACTCTCAGATCATGACCTGAGTCAAAGGGAGACACTTAACCTATTGAGCCATCCAGGCACCCCCACAATTCCTTTAAGAATTCATGACATGTATCTAATGCTTATGGCTTATCAAAGGCACTTTCAAGTCACTTCATTAACGTTTCCTAAGTACCATCGAAGTTAGATATTTTTATTCCCATTTTAGAACAAATGGAACTGAGGCCGAAGTAGAAAAAGTGGCTTCTTTTAGGCCCCACAGTGAACTAGCCACATGTAAATAATTGGCAGAGGTAAATATAAGCATCCTAAATTTAAAACATGATTCCATTTCCAGAGCTTCTGCCACTAACATTTATGACATTAAAGTGAGATCATCAGCTAGAATTAGGAAATCACAGCAATATTTAAATTATACTGTTTAAATTACTGTTAAATCATACTCTTTGGGTTTGACTTCTCATAGCTCAGAAATTTTTTGATAAATTTTTCTTACTTCGTCAAGTTTGTTTTTTAGTTTTTTCTCAGCAGTTTAAGAAACTGGATTATTCCAAGATATTACAAAACATTATTTTAAACAGCATTAAAAAATAACGTTAAGTTGTTAGAACTGTTTTCCAGTACATGTAACAGTAATTACTACTGCACTAAAACTCTTACTGTTTATGATGAGAACAGTAAATTTTTTTGAATGCTTATTACGCCTCAGGCAGTTTAAAGTACATGATCTGTATTTACTCATTTAACCTTCACAACTATGAGGTAAAGCATTATTCTTGCTTATTTTACTGACAAGGAAAGTGAGGTGACTCTCCCTTGATTATTCAGTAAGCTGCACAACTACGATTCAAACTTAGGAAGTCTGGTTACAGAGCCCAGGCTTTTACTGCCATTCTATGTTGTCCTTCTCACACAACCTATGCTTCCGAAATGTATTTCTTTTGCCTGGAATAGGAGGTCTACACTGACACAGTAAGGCTATCAAAATTAATTTATTATGTTTGCAAGTTGCAGAAACTTACCAAGTTTCTTCATAAAATTGCTAAATGTTTTTTTCCTTTTTTTTTTAAAAGATTTTATTTATTTATTTGACAGAGAGAGAGAGATCACAAGTAGGCAGAGAGGCAGACAGAGAGAGGGGGGGAAGCAGGCTCCTTGCTGAGCAGAGAGCCCAATGTAGGACTCTATCCCAGGACCCTGAGATCATGACCTGAGGCAAAGGCAGAGGTTATTAACCCACTGAGCCACCCAGGTGCCCGAAATGGTTTTTAAGTACCAGAACTTCAAAGGCTTTTTAAATGAAATACCAGTGACATAATGCTTCAGGAAATAAGGACATTAAGTATATATAATATGCTTAAAATGACATTTTAATATTAGCATGTACTTTAATTTTTTAGAGATTATTATTTTCAATATTCTGACCTGCTTGAGAAGCTGCCTGCATTGCACCGGGCAATGCATTTGGTAACAGACCGCCTGAGGGTAGAAGGCCACTCAGGTTTATTCCTGCAGGAGTTATGGCACCAGTGTTACAGCCCAGCATAGGGTTTGAACCACTCATCAAAGCCTGAGCTCCACTGTGGGAGAATAAGACAAAGCATTAAACTTGCACTACACAAGAAAATTTCAGTCACATAATAACTCCCTGGATTAAAAAACAAACTACTAAACAAACACAATTAAGAATTTCAGTCTTAAATCAGTTTTGGGGCTCTGTTTCATTTTTAACCTAGACAGCAAAATTATCTAAAATTACTATACATTTATCATGGTTTAAAATTTAATTTGAAAGAGTAAAAGCATTAATCAAGGGATTAAAAGTAATGCTGAAGATAAACAAGAAAACCTATACTGCTGTCAATGTGAAGTAATATCAGGTTAGTGCATATAATACATATATTACCTAAAATTAAAACATACTTGTTGAGATAGTTTCTATCCATGTCTATTTATTTTTCAGTTCCAGAAATATGCAATTTATTAATGTCACAAGTAAGAATTTAGATCAATGAGAGTATCTTAAACACCCCCCCCCAAAAAAAACCAAAATCAGGGCATCAATGCAAACTTACCAAACAGAGCCCACTACATTGATGAAGTTAAGTCCAGCAGAGTTTGCCATGACCTGGGTGGCCGTGGTTCCTGTAGTTATGGATGTTACCATGGTGGAAAGAGGAATGGTCGTTACAGGCATTGCCTGGCTCAGAGACCTTTGCTGCTGAGCAAACTGAGTTAACAAAGTGGGCTGAGGGGTGAAGCCTGAATCTTGGGGAGTAGGGGTGGCTGAAGGGGTAATAGGAGTTGAGCTCTGAGCATCAGGAGGGTGTGGGGTCGATGAAGGGGTTGGTGTAGGAGTAGATGGCTTAGGAGTTCCAGATCCTGCTCATTGAGAAAAATAAAAATTGCTAGTTTGTTATAAATGGCCAGTCCTTTTTAAAATAAGGTTAATGGAATCTTACTTAGCACTGACAATTTGTTCCAGTTTTTTTTTAAGCAGTTAACTGCAAGTGTTAATTTCTACACATGATACATGAGTGTTGCTACACTCAATTACAATTAAGGATGCAGTATATCACCTAAAAATTCCATCAGATGCTATTACAGTAACAGTAAAAATATACATTTGTAAACTACCACAATACCCATTTAAAAGTTAATTTCCTACATGCTACCTTTGGCCTAAAAAGTTTAAGAGGAATTCAAATTAATTTTCGTTATTTACTATTTCACTAATTTAGAACTTCATTTAAAAATATTGCTTATTTTCTCTAACAGTCTGAGATAAACTCTGAACATAGTTAATAAATTACATATGGTTAATAATCATATTTGGCACCTAAGTGTACATGTTTAATTCCTAACACATCAAGTTTATCCTGACAAACAAATTTACAAAACACAATAATAAAGCAAATATTTGATAGATAATACTGCATCTTTAACAGTAACTGTGTACTTCTGTTTAAATGTAAGAATGTATAGAAAATCTGTTGTGAATGAAGTATGCACAGTTTATCAACTTTTTAAAAAAAAACAAAAACAAAAAACAAAAAATAAAACCAAAAGCTCTTGAGGTGTTTTCTTTTTTAGCTTTCATGTCCTGCAGAAAGAAAGGAAAGAAATGTGAATGTCCAGAAGCTGTCACTCAACCCTTACTTAAAGTAACAACTGTGTGCAGTAGATTAACATAATCCATACCCACAACATAAGAAGTGTGAATAAGACTTCCAGGAAATTTATAAATTTTTCTTTGTGCAAAACAAGAAGGCAGAAAAATTACACCTTTTGAGCTATCAAGATGAAGATGTTTATATCTAAGGCAAAGACCACCCTATCACTGTGCAGTGTACTAAAACTTTCAGAACACTTTAGTTATCTATAAAAAAATCTAAAAAATTGGAATGCTTTTTTGCAAATTGATACCTAAATATCTCAGAAAACTCTAATTTGAAGAAATTCTCCCAAATGAATGCTAGGATTCTTGCGTAAGTTTTCTTGATGTTAAAAAAAATATTCAGTAGTAAAAATTACATTTTAATATTTTCAGAATAATGCCTTATGATTATTACCACATTTTAGTAACTGACTACAATTTTTAAGAGTGTAGGAGTGTTTTTGAAAATCGGCTTTCAGTTTATTTTATCACCACCTTGGAACTAGTTGGTTTCTTACATATACAAAGATAGGACTGCAGCAACAACTCTTACGACATATTTTTTCTTATCAGCTACATAGTTTACATAAAATGTAACATGATCCCTAGTGAACACTGGAATAAAAAATATTTTGGAATCTTATTGCCACATTTAACTAACAGATTATTTTTTTTAAGGAGATGTGTAGGTTATAAATCTATAAGGTATACACACAGTGCATACATAGATACAGAAAAACAAATACAATTACAATAAACACATAATACATACAATTAACAAGAGATTCGCCTGAAGCTTCTCAAAACTTATATATTTTGGGTACATAGTACATTCAGATTTCAGTATTTCACTGGTCAAAAAAAAATAGCTGTTTTAAGAAACACTAATACAAAAAAGCTAATGAAGAGCTAATGAAAAATTTAAGTTATAACTCACTTTGTGATGAGCTGGCAGGCGACAGGGCAGCTGGAGAAAGCATGCTAACTTGATTGAGATCCACAGATGACTTCCGAGAAAGACTTGGTGGCTTGGAAGCAGGAGGAGGAGTTGGAGATTTAAGAAAGCTGCTGGCCTGCTGTGGTGTAAAATAGTTACCTAGAAGAATATGAAAGTTATTTCCTCCACTTATAATTCAAAATTCTGCGAATTAAGTAAGCCATGATATAAGTATAGTTTTAAAAATAGATTATGACTGCACAATGTGTTTTACTCCAAGTAACAGAAACCAAAGAATGTAATACCTGAAGAACTATTTCCTGAGCTTGAGGGAAGTTTGATGGGTGGAGGTCGATGTTTTACTCCCTTTCCCAATACTGAAGACTGGACTGACACAGTCTCTGGCTGCTAAGAGACAGGGACATTAAATATACTTATTAAAATTAAGCTCAAATCAGAAACTCACAAATTAATACCACTATACCTGCTAGATGAGAACACACACTTTAAAACTCTACAAAGTACTGTTGGTGTTATAGGCTGGGTGTTACAAATGTTACAAAAAAAATATATAATTTCACCTAAGATCTATGAAATAAATGATAGTACATAAAAAAGATGAAGGAAAGATTTCTAAGTAATACGGTGGGGAGAAAGTTTGAGGGAGAAGAGCAGAAAGGTAAACTGAAGGCCAAGCTTCCACTCTTAAATTTTTCCAGGGAAAAGAGTAAACTGTTTAAGTCAGGTGATTAGTATACACAGGTGTTCATTATATTTTTCTCTCTACCTTTGTGTGTATTTGAAAGTTTCCATTAAAGTTAAATATTAAACAGTACCCCCATCCCTCAAAACATTAGATTGCTTGAGAAACAATTAGGCAAAAAAAAGTAATCAAACACACTTCTGTTTCTTTCCCTGGAGAAAGCTGACTCAAGCTGGCTGAGCCACTGGAGCTGTGTGACATTTTAACTGGACATTTGGCTTCATTCTGGACCAATTCCTGGTACTGATTGACTACCCTGGAATAGTAGGAGTAAATGAGTAAGGATTAGCTAACTGTTCTAAACACGAATTTATAGAAAATAAATAATAACTGTTAAGTAAAAAATTTCCATCAAAATTAACACAAATATTCAAACTAAATAATTTAGATTTGTGCCAAAAGTACATTCTTCTAATCTTTTCAATGACAAGCTAATGCTCAAAACATTTTGCTAATAAGCAATCTAAAGATAAACATACAGTATCTTCCTTTTAATACAGAAATTACAGGGATTATTTAACCAATAAGCAGCCAAAGAAATTACCCACTGACTTTCACTCACATTCTGATTAAAGTACTACTTAGAAATTATCTTCCTTAACTACCATAGATATATCTATACTTTCTTATTTAAAATACACTGTATTTTAAACACTATTCTTGTGTTTTCTTAATTCTATAAAAAATCCTAGTAATATCTAAAATATAACTAAAATCAAAGTTATGACTCTTAGTGGAGTACTCTCTATCCCACAAAAGTGAAGTTTTTCATATCCATCCAGATTAAAGATAAAGACACAAATATTTTTACCTCTCAGCATCAGTCTTTGATCCAATAATAAACCTGAAATGTTTAAAAGAGAGAAAAATATTATGTTAAGAGTTGTCTTAAGGATCGCTGGGATTACTTTTGAAGGCTTCCATATTTTAGTGACTGCAGTTTTATGAGTCAAACTACAGAGATATAACAAAAAAATTTTTTTAAATACAGTTAAACTTACGAAGCAATGACCAAGTTTTGCATGCATTATAAAATATCCTGTGAATAATTTGGCTGGTTTAATTTAAGGGAGATGTATTTTGGCATAAAGCTTATGTATCAAAACAAAATCTGGGTTCAAAGTTACCACGTGCTATACATCCTTACAAGTGTCTGCTCTAGAGCAAAATTCACTGAACTACTGTGTGCAAAGCCTTTGGCCTTCCTCTCACTTTAACCTCCGATTTTCGAAGTCATTAATAATGTCTACAGAGCAGATTTTAGAAGAATATATTTTAGACGAGGAAGGTAGTTTACTGCCAATTCAATAAAATGTCTTTACCAAGTCTTTTTAAAGAATTTGACATTTATATGATTTCTTAACAGATTAAAATAGTGAGTTTGTTTATTTTTTTAATTACCAATTTGAATGATCATCTGTGGAGGAGCTGAAATATAAAATGTAAAAAAAAGAAAAAACTTGGTTAATGCAGCTCAAACTTTAACTTCATAGTTATTAACTCAAGTAATTTATGAATATGGAGGAATGACTGGAAGTAACAAAACATGCAGCATTTTTGCAGCAAGTCCCTGATGTAAAGGCAAAAAATTCAATTCTGTTGTTAGACAGATCTAATCAGTTGGCTTTTGAACTGATTTTTTTTTAAATGAGAAAAAAAACATACATTATCTCGTGTTTGAGAAAAGTTCCTAATTTAAAATAATCAAAGTATGTCTTAAAAAGGAAAATTTTTAAAAAACATAGGTAATCAAAACATCTGATCTATGTAGTATTCAACAATAGAAACTGCTAATGTGAAAAAATTACCTAATGATTCTTTGACCGAAACTATTTCTTCCCATTGACTTTTACTTAGATAATGGTGAGGCTGTTCTTTAAAAATCTATTTCTGCTATCATTTCATTAAGTATCTTGTGTTAAGGAAAGATTTTATAATTTAACATAGTCCTGGCCCCTGCTTTTTTTCCGTTGAGCTCCTTTTTGTAGTTTCTTCTTTTTGAAACAGCATCAACTTGCTTGAAAAACAAAACTAATAATCAAACAATAAAAACAAAACTAAATACTGTTACCTTGTAGTAACTTATAGTCCGTAAGTTTTAGAAGATCAAATGTGTGTGTGTGTGTGTGTGCATGTGTGTGTATTTTCTTTTAGAGCCAATAACTATATTAAGTACTGAGTCTTTGTCCTTACATGCAGTGCTGTAATACCAAGTATCTTTAATAGCTTCACTTATAGTAAACTTGCTACCCATTTAAACAAACTACTTCTCAGAAATACTTCAAACTTCCCCCTCACAGGTTGAAGTCAAAAGTGTCAACACATAAATATAACAAGAGGGATATATCCTTCAAAACAAGTATGAAAATAATTATACCATAGGTTTTAAAAAATATATTATTATTTTAACTCCTGGACAACTTGGTAATTATAATTTAGGTTTCCTTTTGTCCACTGACAAATCTAATTGGAGTACTTAAATAACAAATGAATCCCCAAAGGGGAATTTTTATTTATTAATGATTCATCAGTAGTTGCTAGATAAATTCTGATGTCTAATTTTATCAATTACATGTATTTAACAGAACTCACTGGGATGGAGACATCTGGCTATCATTTTCTTCATCTTCTTTACATGGCTGTATTTTACCATAGTAAAGCGGATCACCAAGTGACTGCAAAATGGTCAGCTTTGTTTTCTGATACTGATTACCAGCTTCACATTCAAATACATAATCATCTTTTACATCCTATAAAAAAAGTCTCAGATAAATACCTTCTTCAGTAAATACATAATCAAAGTTAACAAAATAAACGACACACTAACTTGTATCTGGCAATAGGAAAACACATTACATTTTGACTATAGACCTTTTTAAGACCATCAAAGAGAATAAAGCCCAGGATTCTTTTTTATATAGCACTGTAAGAATGAGGGTCCAATGGGGTAGTTAACCAAGCCCAAACGAAATATGATGGAATTGCATATATTGGACATATGGATACAAATACTAAATATTATAGGGGTAAAACCTTTAAAGACAGATCTACTTCTATTTATCACATACAAAAAAATATTACTCCACTTAAGGAAACTTATATAGAACATTTAAAATCATCCTTAGAATAACTTACTAATTAGAAACAGAAAACCAATCAGAACTACCAATATGCAACTGAAACAGAAGTAAAAATTCAGTTATATATTACAACTGCCCTTTAAAATGGAAATCATATTTTATGAAAAACAAAACAACTGTTCTTTCCTTTAATTCACTAAACCCCCAGAATATCCTTTAAAGAAAAAAAAAAAAAGAAAACAAAACCCTAAAAGTAAAGTCACTTTATGTTTAATAAATTCAGAAACAGCTTCATCAGAAAGAAGACTGCAAGGATGGACTTACATGGGCTGGCCAGACTGTTGGTTGTGAGTCATCAGATTTGATCGACTTTTCCACTTTAGCATATTTCTCTACCTAAGCAATCAAATCAAGAGACAGCAGATGTAATGGAATTAGTACTGTGACCAAAGAGAAAAACCTAAGTAACTCAACAATACAATATAGTTTCAAGCACAAATATTCTTGAATTGCTAATATCACTATTTATGCTTAGTATAAAACTCTCGACCAATTGGTTTTAAAAACAAAATTAGAATCCCTTTTGTCATTAAGTAGGTATAATAAACATTGCTGCTTTTTTTTGACAGTGTCTCTCCTTTTTATACCATAAGTTGATACTACATTTGCCCTTTGGGAAAGTTGGAATGTCACAGACATAATCAGGACCAAGATCTTTTCCTTTGGCTTGGTTTTTAAACCACTTCTTTACTTATTTACTTATTTGAGAGACAGAGAGAGAAAACAAACAAGGAGAGGGAGAAGCAGGCTCCCCACTGAACTGGGAGCCTGATGCCCTCAGTCCCAAGACCCCAGGATCATGACTGGAGCTGAACTGACTGAGCCACCCAACGCTCTCTATGGCTGGGTTTTAATGGAACAGGAATTCTCTTGTGACAGTTGGGACAAAACTGGAGGAAGACTACATAAGTTATATTAAAGTTGATAAAATATTTATGAACCTTTTCCGTTTTCTAATCAGACATGGACCATATATTCTGTATTATCTCCAACCAGTCTATGAATCAAATATTCTCATCTTCCTGGTAACCATGACCTTAAGATAAATCACGCTCACCTGGGAACGTGGTAAAAATTCAGATTTCCATGTCCTTTCCCTAGAGAGCTGACTAAATTAGAAGGTCTGAAGTGGGGCCTGAAATCTACATTTATCTGGTATTCTAGATTCTTCTACTGATCGACTCATACTGAGAAACTTTGTATTAGTGTTCTGCTACTCAAATGTAGGCTGTGGACCCCAGTATCATGCAACATGAGAGCCTGGCAAAACTGGAGCATCTCAGGTTCTAGCCCAGACTTGCTGAATTAGAATCTGCATTTTAACAACCAAGCCAAGGTAATTAGGATGTACATTAAAGTTTGAGAAGCACTGCTTCAGATATCCAGTCTACTCTCCAAAGCTAAATCCTTCCCTTTGATATTTACACTAACATCTCTTCTCAAGCTATGATCCTCTGGAAACACTTAAGTTATCAAAAAATAATGTGGCTTACACTCCTTTTAGTCATATATATAATGTACTTCTGAAGGTTTTGGTTTTGCGCCCTTTCAGAAATTTTTCTTTTAATCTCAGGAATTAAGAATAGTACATGTGCTAGCCTAGGAATGATGCAGAAGAAAAGCAAACATCTGTTAAAATAACTAACCTATTATAAAGACTTCAGTGAAAAACAAAAAGGAACACAGGAGAAATAGAAAAGTAAAAAAATATGGGACAAGTCATCAAAATATCTTTCATATTTTTGATCATTTATATCTTATGAATAGTATGGATCAGCAGAGAATAACATCTAAAGTTCCTAATCCTGGCCACTGCTCCACTATTGTTATTTTTTACATTTAACTAATTCGAGAAAAGAAGCATTATCAGGAAATTATAATGACATATTATGAAATAAAGGAACACATTCTATACATATTTTGTAATAATGTACCATCTTTTTCCATTTCAAAATTGTTTTGTTATTATCCCTAACCACAGGCCTTTTATAGCAATACACAGATGTATTAAAGTGTTGTATTCTTACACAAGTTAATGTGAAGGAATATTCTAAAATATTTTAAAAATGAGCAATTGAATTAAAAAAACAATTACTGTTTTTAAAACAAGTCCCTGTTTTCCCTGAGTATAAGGCGCTATTAGTTAAATTTCAGAACTTTATATGAAAATAAGTGCAATTCATGAACTTACATCCACTTCAGAAGGTATGGCCAAATTACAGGGACTCCGCTTCCACATATCTACACACTGAAAATTAAAAACAGTATTAATATGCTGAACATTCAAAATGAGCAAAGCTTTTGGCATAATAATAAGCTTCATTTAGAGAACACATACTTACATTTCCCGCTTTAGATATCTTGAGGTCATAATGTTGACCTGCTTTTCTTTCTTTCCTTTTTTGTAAGAAATCGAGTAATTTTAGCTGTGGAGGAGGTGGACAATGAGACAGATCCTGTTGCCGATTCAGAGAGGACCTGGAATACCTCTTGAAACACCTAAAATATTAGGAGAGTGAACTAAACAAAAGAAACTCAGAATAAATCTGGATTCAAATCAGTAAGCATTACATACGTAAATCACAAAGATCTGTAGAACACTATCACCTGCCAAGCAAAGACCCAGGCACTGATAAAACAAAAATGAACAAGACAAACAAAATTCCTGCTACTATGGAGCTGACAGTCCAGAAGGGAAAACAGACATTCACAAGGAAACAGGTAAGATAATTTCAGAGAGCACTGATTAGTAGGAGAAAAAAAAACAAACCAAAAAACAGGGTACTGTGGTGAGTCAGTGACAGAGAGGACAGCATTAGGTAAGAGGAAGAACTGGACTCTGAAGAAAAGGTGTGTGAGCTGAGCTATGAATGGCAAGAAGGAACTGGCTATGAGATCAGGGAGGGTGCCTGGGTGCTGGAGTGGTTGGGCATCTGCCTTTGGCTTGGGCCAAGATCTTAGGGTCCTAGGATCAAGCCCCAAGTTGGGCTTCCTGCTTGGTGAGGAGTCTGCTTTTTCCTCTCCTTCTGCCCCCCACCCCTCACACTCTCTGGCTCAAATAAATAAAATCTTAAAAAAAAAAAAAAAGATCAGGGAATGAGTATTTGAAGCACAAAGAATTTTAAAAAGAATTAAAAACTTAATTTGTTTTTAAAAACAGAAAATAGGTGTCATTAGAGCGTGAGGATCCATGTAATAGATGAGGTCAGAGTGAGAAAGGGGCCTTGCAGATTAATGGTAATGTGTTTAGATTTTATGTGAAATACAATGGGAAGCTTTAGGGAAATTTAAGCAAGTAGTGGCATAGTCTCCTTTGACGTTTTTTTTTTTTTTAAAGATTTTATTTATTTATTTGATAGAGAGAGAGATCACAAGTAGTCAGAGAGGCAGGCAGAGAGAGAGGAGGAAGCAGGCTCTCTGCAGAGCAGAGAGCCGGATGCGGGCCTCGATCCCAGGACCCTGAGATCATGACCTGAGCCGAAGGCAGAGGCTTTAATCCACTGAGCCACCCAGGCGCCCTCCTTTGACGTTTTTAAAAGATTATTCCGGTTTGTTTACATGGCAAATAGATCAAAAGGGAGCAAAGATGGCAGCGGGAAGATCGGTCAAATAAGAATTTACAAATAAAGTCAAGATGAAAATAATGCTGGCTTTAACAATGATTTAGCAGTGGGCATGGAGATGTGGAGAGATACAAAGAGATTTTATAGGGCTCCTGACAGATCTTACATGGACTTATTTCACTATTTCTGAAGCTGTACCTTTTCTTCAGCAGATGTTGTTTACATAGTAAATTAAGGAATTTAGAAAATAGACAGGTTTTTCAACTCCTCCAAACTTGAAGATTATCAAGTGGGCAATTCAAGCAATTATGTCAAACGTACTTAATGATGAACCAACTATCACTGTAGTCCAAGTTAATATTAAGTAAAAGAGATAGCAAAAACATTTAAAAATGATTTACCATGTTACCAAAAGGCATCTGGTTATAAACTGACTTGTCAGACTGATATTTTATCAGATTTCAAAAATAAACTACAAACTGTTTCTTTAAAAGCAATATTAACAAAACAAACGGGTTACTGATTAGCAGTAATTAATAAAGGAATTATTCTTTTTGTTTATACTTGTCTCTTCTCAGTCTCTGGTAAACACACTCTAAACTTTAGGAAGTTTGTTCTTTCACAAAATGCAGAGAATGTACCACTTCAATATAAAGCAGACAGTATTACAAATCCATAATATATAAAAAGAGTAATATAGAGCCATTAAAATGCTATTTTAAAAAAGAGCACTTACATACATTGGAGGGGAAAGATACTATAAACAGCAAAATTTAAAGCTACTTGCCTAGGAGCATCTTTTGGTTAACCCATCTATAAAGGCAATTACCGTTTCATTGGGCGTGTGTTCATCTTTTGCTTGTTATAAAGCAGTCTGTTTGCAGTGCAGGTTACTGCTATAGAAGGATCAAGACAGAGTGGTTCAGCTGTAGCTAGGATCAGTTGGCTCTCAAGCAAAAGTTTATCTTCCTAAAATGTATAAGAGCACATGTCAGTAACAGATTTTAGTTTTTCAAATCACATGTATCTCTTACTTAATCTAGATATATTCCTTGGAACTCTGTTACACACTAATATAAAATACAGTATTTCAAGTTCCAACCTTCCTGTAAACTTCAAAAACTTGACAGCATGATGAAACTATTAATGGAAATTCAGTAATCTAACAGTGTTCAAAATGGTCAAGTTGTAAGACTGCCTATTCATTAATTCAACAAATATTTGCTGAGCACTTAGTATGTGTTAGGCCCTGTTCCAAGAGCTGAGGATTAAATAGTGAACAAAACAGATAAAATCATCTGCTCCCAAAGCTTACAGAATCATGTTGGATCATAGCACTTTCAATAACACAGAGATTGGGCGCCTGGGTGGCTCAGTGGGTTAAAGCCTCTGCCTTTGGCTCAGGTCATGATCTCAGGGTCCTGGGATCGAGGCCCGCATCGGACTCCCTGCTCAGCGGGGAGCCTGCTTCCTCCTCTCTCTCTGCCTGCCTCTCTGCCTACTTGTGATCTGATCTGTGTCAAATAAATAAATAAATCTTTAAAAAAAGAACAACACAGAGATTAACAGTCCCATTCTATACTCAGCTTAACTTCATTACAAGAATAAAAATGATTACACTAATATTGTGTAAACTCTATATACCCAATTCCAAAGTGTATATATGTATTTTACTGTTATTACGTAAGGAATACTGCATTCCTTTTTTTTTTTTTGCTGAATTATTATTTTTAAAGATTTTATTTATTTGACAGAGAGAGATTACAAGTATGCAGAGAGGCAGGCAGAGAGAGGAGGAAACAGGCTCCCCACTGAGCAGGGAGCCAGATGCGGGCCTTGATCCCAAGACCCTGAGATCATGACCTGAGCGAAGGCAGAGGCTTTAACCCACTGAGCCACCCAGGCACCCTTTTTGCTGAATTACTGAAATATTTTAATAGCAACAGCTAAATTTATTACAGTCAAATGAGTCAATTAATACTATTGCTGAGTAAGATTTTTTGCAAACAAACACTACTTCTTTCAATACTTCAACTTTTTATTGTGGATATTTTCAAACATACACAAAAGCAGAAGCGTGGTGACCCCATGTACCAACACTTAATTTCATTTAACAACTCTCTCTGTAACATAGGTTTTTGTTTTGCTGGAGTAGTTTAAAATAATCTACCTCAGCAAATATTGCTAACTGATAAGGATTTCTAATATCCAGTCTGGTTATAAATTTCCCATTATCTCAAGAGTGTATTTTTAGTTGGCTTGTTTGAATTTGAACTCAAACAAGGCCTACAGTATCTCATTTTTATCTGTTTTAAACACCTTTTTTTTTTTTATTCTGTAATGTGATCATCTTCTCCCAACTTTTTTTTCCCTTTTCTCATGCAATTAATTGGTTTGTTGGATTTGAGCAACTGGTTCCTTGTGGACCTTAACTGGATCTGACCAGTTGCTTCCTTTTTATTTCCTAAATTCCCTGTAAACTGTTAGATCTAGAAGCTTAATTTAATTCTGGTTCTGTTTTTTTAGACAAGAATTCTTTATTGGTACTATTGCGTACTTTCTCTTGCATCACACCAGGAGGAACACAATGTCCGACTGTCCCACTTTTACACCAGTGGGGTTAGTCAGATCTCTGCATTATAAATATTCCTATGAACCTATGATCTAATGGTTTTTATATCTAAGAATTACAGCTGTCTAAATTAATTCATTAAGACTTCCAAATTGATGTTTTAAAAAAATCCGTCATTTCTTTTGTACCTATTAGCTGGAATTATTCCTATATATGTGCTAAGTAGCTGGGAGCACACCTTTCAATTGTGCTAAAATTACCCATCAGGCAGGAATGATATGGAGCCTACACCAACATTTAGTGGTATAAAATTCAAAAGAAATTAAGTTGAGATGCTACTAGTATCTATAGTAAGTGAAATCACAACTAAAAATTTCTGCTATTTGGAATCTTTACTTACAAAAGCACCATTTATATGCACTTCACCCAAAGAAATTCAAATTCTCACCAATTGAGAAATGTTAAATTGTCTTCTATAAGTTTTAAATTGTCTAAATGCCTAAAATGTCTAAATGCCTAAATGTCTTCTAAACGTCCAGATTCTTACTGGAACCTTCTTAAATAGATCACTATTGAAGCATATTTGAATGTGTTATACTCTCAAAAATTAACTCTAAATCCATGTTTATATGAAAGCAAATTAAGCAAATAAACTTCTGTATAAAGATACAGTGGTAATTTTCAAAGAATGCACGTGGTATTTTTCAGACAGAAACTACACATCTGCCTATAAGAAATATCCTCTACTAACAATCCTTTGTACCAGGATAATTGTTTGTTCTTCCTCTTTTCTACTGAGGTATAACTGACATATTAATTTTCAGGTACACAAGTGATTTGGTATTTGTACACACTGCAAAATGGCCAACACAGTAAGTCTAATTACCCATAGCAACAAAATTTTTTTTCTTGTGGTGAAAACTTATTTAAGATCTAATTTTTCTGAAGACTTTCCCCCTAGTTGCTATTTGGCTATCTAACATACAGTTCACACAGAAAAAGCAGAATAAAATGCTACAATCTCTCCCTTTATTCATCAACATTCAGAATAAGAAACTGACACCCCAGCAATCTCTTATGGTGACCAATGAGGTTTTTTTTTTAATATTCTTCCAATAGCTTTTAACCTTGCAGGCAAAAAGATTATAGTCCAAACTGAAACACAACATTTGACAGTTACTGATAATGGTAACTTATTCATAACCACATTTTGCAGATAATTTTCATTATCGATATTTTCTTTGGTTTAGTTACTATGCCTCTCTATAGTAGCAGAGAAATAAGTCAACACTCTTGTGAGTGGGCACCAAATATATACTGAACCAGCACCAGAGACTTAACTTGCTAGTCTCAAGGTTCTAGTGCTACAACTGGTGTGAATGGCAAAATGACAGGCTAGACCTGCTTCTGAATCCTAGATTATGGAAAACCAGTATCTATTTGTATCCATGGTATAAAAACAAATATTTTTCTTCTGTTTGAGAGGGGATAAAATATTAAGTTTCACACATTAGGCAGATCAGGTCAGACTGACCCTGTTTCACCATGGTCCTAAAGCAAATGCGATGAAACTGCTCAGTTCTTTGAGTGATTACTCCATGGATAAAGAGACTCCTAATTTCCGAAGCTCATAAAGGAATCCCAAAATTTACATTTGAATAAAACTACAAATAAAATATCTTTTGCTTAACTTAAAGTATTGTTCCTTTATTTTTCCTGTTTGGGATTTAAAAAAAAAAACTAACCTGGGTCCATTTATGGTTATCGCTTGTTATTGAATGTACATCACAGACCAAAGTCTATAAAAAATAAAAATAAAAAAATACATTAATATAAAGACATACAAACATAGGAAGATATTTAATAAATAAAACTCTAAATAAATCCTAAAACTCCTTTATTTTTTAAGATTTTATTTTTAAGTAATCTCTACTCCCAAGTTGAACTTACAACTCTGAGATCAAGAGTCACCCACTCCACCAACTGAGCCAGCCAGGTGCCCCTAAAACACTTAAACATTCCTTACCTGCATTGTTGGTCGTAAGAGAATATGCCTACTTTGGTAACCAGGAGATTTCATATTACTGGACTGCCTGTAGTCACGTATTTCTGCTATGACACATCCACAATGAAAAATATTAACCTGTTTTGAGTGAAAATATTTAAGTAAATATCATTTTTTAAAAGTCTACATAAGTGTGCTTACATTCAATGTTTCAGGTTCTTTACATGCTTATGCAATACTTCTGGCCACTCACAGAATCTTAAGTGGTCCTCCTTACTGGTGGATTTACCACCATATAAGCTTTTCTAAGGAATTATTTTATGTTCATCACTATGACTCAGGAAGTTTAAAATCATTTAAAGAATTCTAATTATAGACTGAGTTTTGGCATTTATATACTTTAATGTTACAAATCAGTGGAAATGCTGTACTTGATGCTCACTGGCTCATAGCTATACTTTGCTAACTTCGTCATTTTTATAAAGTCTGTCTTTGTTCTAAATTGTCAATCAACTCTGCCAGAGTTTCAGTTTCTGGAAACAACCACTATGTGCTCTGCTAAAATTTCCACAAATATGATTGTCTTTATTAATAAAAGGAAGAAAGCTAACAATGAATTCAAATAATAATTTTTGGCTAAACATACGGTTTTCTAGTCCAAAGGTAAGAACCTTTATCACTCAAGTCTTGCTAATCACAACCTGCCATAGGCACTCACAATATTATGTTTTTTCACCCTTTCAGAACCTTTACTGAGGACTTTCTTTGCTATGAGTTGTTACTATGCTCATTCTTTTTAACAGGTACTTATTGAGCCACGACAACGTGAACTATATGCCAGGCACTATCCAAGAAGCTTCACAGATACAGTGGTGGTGGGACAATTATTTGCTCTTAGACAGGTAATAAACATGAACAGAAATAAACAAGATAATCTTAGATAGTGATGAATACTAGAAAGGAAATAAAATAGGGAGGAGCTAATTTAGATTGTGTGTTCAGATAAAAACCTCTCTGAGGGAGTGACTTTTTAGGTGAGGCCTAAATCACAAAAGGGCCAGATATCTGGCACAGATTATTCCACCTGTAAGAAACAACAGATGAAAGGTCTTAAGGTAGGAATAAGGTTGGTGTGTTTTAATATGTAAAGAACAATGGATGGCTGCAGTGTAGTGAGTAGGGATGAGAATCAGGAGATAAAGACAAGGCAGGGGTTTTGTACAGTGAGAAGATGCCGAAAATTTTAAGCTGGGAACTCCCCCCCCCTTTTGTTGTTGTTGTTGTTGTTGTTGTTTTTGTTTTGTAAGCTTGATCTAGCTGTCTGTGGAGAACTGATTTCTGGGGTTTTAGAATGAAAGCAAAAAGTTCAGCAAGGTAACCATAGCAGGTCATGACCATATATACTTTAAAGGTACAGGTGACATTTGCTGATGGACTGATTGTGAAAGGGGAAAGCAGGGTCACAGATTACAAAGACTGAAACTGGTCTGAGAAAATAAAAAGTTAGAAATAAAATAAATAGAAAATAGAAAATAGAAAAGAAATAGAAATAGAAATAGAAAATAAAAAGTTCTGTTCTCGTCATCTGAAGTCTGAGGAACCTATTACATATCCTAGTAAATACAAGTCTGGAGCTTAATGGAATAGTCATGGAGAGAGAGATATGCGAAGGATTGTATGTCATTTTAAAACTCATGACACTGTGTGAGATCATCGAGCAACAGAGTGTTAGTAAAGAAGAGAAGGCATAGGATTGAATCCTGAAACCTTCAAGCATTTATGAAGGGAAGAGATGACAGTAAAGACGATGGAAGGAATTCCGTGGAAGAGGAAAACCAGAATGATGTTTGAGAAGCCAAAAGAAGAGTGTGCCAAGGAGGAAGCAGTCATTTGCATCCAACTTTGTTGAGACCAATTAAAATGAGAACAGAAGGGATGCCTGGGTGGCTCATTTGGTTAAGCGGCTGCTTTCAGCTCAGGTCATGATCTCAGGGTCCTGGGACCAAGTCCTGCATCCCACTCCTTGCTCAGCAGGGAGCCTGTTTCTCCCTCTGCCTGCTGCTCCCCCTGCTTGTGTGCTCACTTGCTCTCTGACAAATAAATAAAATCTTTAAAAAAAATTACAGAATAGTACCTGGAGAAGAACATGGGGGCAAAGGAGGATTTTTTTTTTTTTAAGTTGAAAGAGACAGTACAACATACTTGTATTCTTTAAGTAGAAGAAAAGGGGAAAATAGATGAAAGAAGAGAGGGGTTACAGCTGCAAATCCTTGAGAAGGAAGAGAATCCAGAATAAAAGCAGAGGAGACTTCTTCGGAACCGCATACTTCATCCATTTTAACAGAAAGGCAGGCAGAAAATGTGAACAGAGATGTGGATGCTGGTTGACTAGGAGAAAATGGAAATTCCAATTGGATGGCTTCTTTATCCTAAGTACATAAAGTACAGCCAAGGAGTAAATAGTTTCTCCCATAATCCTCACTGTACATATAGGGAGATTTCCAACAAATGAAATAACTGTTAAAGCAATTTTAGAAGAATCAACTAAATCTACACATTTCATTACAGCCCAGAGGGTGAGCATCCCACAATAAAATGGGTTACCATGTAACTATATCTAATGTCTCCCTTCATGTTCTCAGCACCATTAAGAACATAATTAAATATGATTTATAATAAATACCATAGAGTTGACAAATCTAATGACATTTTATTTTTTCTAAGATCTTATGTATTTGAGAGAGAGCGAGAGCATGAGCGGGGCAGGGGATGGGGGCGTGGAGCAGCAGAGGGAGGGGGAGAAGCAGACTCTCTGCTGAGCAGGGAGCCCAGTATAGGGCTGGATCCCAGGATCCCGAGATTGTGACCTGAGCCAAAGGCAGACACTTAACCAAATGAGTCACCCAGGCACCTCTCTAATGACATTTTAAAGAGAAAAATTTTGTACCTGAGATTTTTCTAAGAGATCAACCAAAATAGGAGGTAATTCTTCTGCATCCAAGTATTCAAGCAATTCTCCTTCTTCATAAGGCAGTCGAATGGTCTCAGAATCTTAATATTAAAATATAAAGTTTCTGAAAAATGTTCTGGCTCACTGCAAAGCTTAGGTATATAATTTAAATGAGTTTCCGTAAAACAAACAAAAAAAGAGATTAAATCCCAAAGGCTTCTAAAGTCCTTCTTTAAGTCTTATAAATGAATCACTTCACATACTACTAAAAGACTTAGTAAATTGTATACAATTTTAGGCCAGAAAGGAGAAAACTCCCAACACACTATGAAAAGAATCTGGCATAACATAATGCAAACCACAGCCAGCAGTAAAATAATCAGAGTATGATAAAATTCCAACACTGTTAACTAAAAGTCCCTTAAAGACTACTTATCTAATCTGATAATCAGCATGATAATTTGGTACCTCAGATGAAAAATGCTCACTTACAGAACAAAATCCTATTACATTTTATAATTAATTATCAACAAAAGAAAAAAATCCTTAACTGGATGATTTCCTTGTAGAACCCACATCATCATCACCATACCAAATTTCTAGATGTCTCTTTAGTGAAATCTAAGAGTGCTTATATTTCAAAACTCTATTTTCAAGTTTACATTAATAGAAATAAATGTTACTAAATAAGAAAATTATTCAAAACGCAGAGAATCTATTTTGAAGGTTTCAGACTCAGAGTTTACTCAAAATACAGAAGAAAAACATAAAACACTTTATGCTACCTTAAAATGTAAATAGCAAAAGAAAGAAAATTATGACAATTATTTAAAGGTTAGGTCTTATATAATTTAACTTCAAAGACCTATCTCAATTAGAATTCTTATTCATGAAGATAATCATCTTACAGATAACTTTCTAACAAAACATCGTAAAGAGGAAAATTTCTGCTCATGTCTTTGTTTATCAAGTCATCACTGATCTGAGGGACAGACCACTTAACAGGTTAAAAAACTACTTCTAAAAGATAGCACATCCTGCCTTGCAGAGGGATTTTTGTGGCTGCAGCTCTCCGAAGGTTCTTACCTGATCCATTTTTTCCCCTGAGCATCAGAGAATATCCTTCATTTCCTGGGTATAGGTTGACCACTAAACAGGACAATGTCTCCTGCATAACAAGCTTCTCTAACAAATTCACATTTCTTCTTAATTTCTGCTTTAGAAAGAGGTAGAGCTCATGAAAATAATCCGGCGTAACCTTAACAAAAATATTATGATTTAACAAAATCAGATCTGAATTAATCTTTTAGTGTTCCTTCCACATTATGATCCTGAATACATGGGGAAGATTCACAAACAATACAGCCACCAAATACAAGACACATCTATGTAAATTCAATTTTGGTCTACTAAGTTTTATACAAATTAGTTCATACCACAAAGAGAAAAGTGATCTATTAAAAAACCCAAAAATACTTATATATAAAATACATATCTTTGCGTACAAGCAGAATAAAACAAAAATATTTAAATGAGTAAAATGTAAAAGCATTAAGGGCAAATATATAAAACACAAATGTCATATACTTAGTTTCTTTTAAGTTTAAGTCTACACATAAAGAATTTGGGGTATTATCTTTGATTGTACTATTACTGGTGTCCCCTTTTTAAAATATTTTCTGGTGGGGCGCCTGGGTGGCTCAGTGGGTTAAAGCCTCTGCCTTCAGCTCAGGTCATGATCTCAGGGTCCTGGGATCGAGCCCCACATCGGGATCTCTGCTCAGTGGGAAGCCTGCTTCCTCTCTCTCTCTGCCTGCCTCTCTGCCTACTTGTGATCTGCTCTCTCTGTCAAATTAATAAAATCTTAAAAAAAATATATTTTCTGGCAAAAATTAGATCCAAACAAATTCAAAAGCTCTACTTAGTTGTAATGTTAGGCTCAAAGATACCTAGCTGGTAAGAAGAAATGAGGAATTTAGGTAATTTCCTATAAATTCAACATAACATCTCTTTAGAAACTTTTTTTTTTTTAAAGATTTTATTTATTTATTTGAGAGAGGGAGTGAGAGAGAGAGAAAACATGAGCAGGGGGAAAAGCAGAGGAAGAGGGAAGGAAAAGCAGACTCTCCTCTGAGCCAGGAGCCTGATGTGAGGCTCAATCCCGGGACTCTGGAATCATGTCCTGAGCCAAAGTCAGATGCTTAACTAACTGAGCTACCCAGGCACCCCTAGAAACCATTTTGTGAAAAAAAAAGAGTCATCAGGAAATACAGTACACGTACCCAAAAATCCATTATTTTAGAAATACAAGTTTTAAAATGAAACCCACATAAATAGATATAATACACTTCCTCAATTTTAATTTACAAAAAATTGAGTTAATAGAATAGTTTTACAGGATCTCAAAAAACAGACCAAAGTATTTTGTGTTAAGCATGTAAATATACAGTTATATGCAGAAACAAATGATAAGCTGATTTATTGTAACCATGGAACAAGAACCCCCAGCATCTTGAAAATTAAAAAAAAAAGATTAATAATTTAATTGTTTAATAAAGAATTAGCATATGTGCTGCCATAGTGAGCACAATGGTATTCATCTTTAAAGAAGCTCATAGAGCTTTTTAAGGCTCTTATAATGCAATAATCCAAAAGATATCTAGAAATCAATATTACATTTCTGTTGTCCATACTTTGATACTAAACAAAAATGACTTAACATGCTCTGAAGTAATATTAGTGACCAAATTCATCTTTTATTATCATATCTGAATTTCCTACACATCCTTATAATAGCTTTAACTTTCCAGTACAAATTATCATGAGGAAGTAGCTACTCCCCCGCAACCCCACATCCACCCCGGTCTTCAGTCTACAATTCACTTATCAAAGGGTAAAAGAAGCAAAAGATAATATATATGGTGACTCTGCCTCTTTGGGCCTCTCAAGGAAATATTTTCTGTTATTTGGCAAACATTGTCATCTCTCTTACCTATGCAGGTGATCTCTACCCAGTGCCAGATTAGCCAAGGTTATGGGTCAGCTACAGAACTGGCTAATCTGGCTGGAAAAGATGTTAGTTAACTGACAAAAATATAATTCATTATCTGCTTTGAATTTAACTCCTTCAAATGTCCCTCTTCCTCTACATTTCAAAAGTAGTAACAACAAAAAAACTATACTTACCTTAACCTCAGGCTCTTTTTCACATTCTTCAATATATAAGTCATAAAGTTTTTGAAATACAGATTTTCTAAAATTTAATGAAACAAAATAATGTGACTATAATATTATAATCATCACAAAGTGAATGCTATTTTGAAATTTTCCCTTTTTCCTCAGTTTCCCCCAAACAGGGGTGAAGCGGGGTTGGATACAGTAGCTAGTATCAACTTTAAAAGTACTTCTAACTTTAAAGTACTTCTAATATTTCTAGCACAGTGTCTAGAAGTATTGCAATAAATGGTAGCTATCATATTTTTAATAATCAAAGATATCAATCAGTGAAGTATTCATACCTTCCACTAGACAGGTATTTCCTTTTAGGAGGTCTCTGTCGGGCACTTTCAATGACATACTAAAAAAGAAAAGTTTATGAAAACAGTTTGCCTTTTGCTTAGTGCACAAACAGCTCTATTTTAAGTATACTTAAAACGTGTTAAGATCAAAGACTAGTCACTCAAATCCCTGATTCATATTAAATTATACCTTGTAGGAAAAACTACTTAACTTCTAAATTTATGTTATAAACAAGTGAAATTTAAACTACACTAAAATTTAGCACAATATTTCGCTACTATGATATAAGCAAAATCATATAGTTTCAGAAGTGTGATTTCACAAGTCAAAATTATTCTCAAAATGTTTTATGGTTGTTCAGAATATGCATGGCATACTCAGCTGCAAGAACTCTATATATTTTTGAACTATCTTCCCTTCTAACTGAGCAATTAGAAAACTTATCAAAACAGGAAACATAATTTTAGAAAGTCTGTCTTTGTTCAGTAATTTCTATTCCACAACATCATCTACGAATTGCAAATTAAGAGATAACCCAAACCTCATCACAAAGTATTTTTATTTATTTTTGGCGAAATTATATGCATACTTATCCTAAAATTACATTAATACGCTCCTTTGAGAACCACATACAAAAACCTCTTAAAACTGAGTTTTAATTAAGACAACATTATTTCAATATGTAACTTATTCACACCTCACCTCAGCACGATCCAAAGCTAGTTCTAAAGCTTGTTGCTGTAAAAAGTAAATAGTGTATTTGGCATTAGTTATTTTCACAAAAAATAATATAACATTCTAGTTAAATGTTTATAAATGTTTTTTCTAAAACATGTCTAACATTATTTTCCTTTATTTTATATCCACCCACCCCACTACATGTTCAAGATACATTACAAAGAAAAATCATGTCAGTTTTGGGTACCTGGTTATGACAATAAATTATATAAGAAATGCTAGTGTTTATGGAGGCTGACACAGAGCCAAGGGTTGGATATAGAAATTACTACTATTTTATAAACCTCAAGTTCAACATTCTAAAAGCACCATTCAGGAAAATATAAAGCCATCAAATATGCAATTAAAGTGAAGCAAAGATTAACTCTCCTAACCCGCTAGGAACCCTGAAAATTGGGGGTGCTGTTTTATTGGTACCTAACACCAATTTAGAAATTCCTAATATCATAATGCAGAGAATCTATAATATAAGGTTTCTAGGTCGGTGCCCAGTAGAAATGCAATACATGATAGCTATCATTACCATGTTTCAATGACTTTAAGATATCATTAACTGTAAGTATGCATCAGTGCCCTAGGTTATATTAAGAAACAACTGCAGCCAATTATAACTGCAAGATGTTCTTAATTGTAGACTCAGTTAATTCAGTAATATTAAAATGTAAAAGAAAATGCATCTAGAACTAATGAAATAATAGTATTACTACTGCACATAGGGCTTGAGAATATATAATAGATTCCCACTCTTCGTCCATTTCGAGACTGTTTTATCTAGGCAAGAGAAGGAAGAAGGTAAGCTCTGTCTTCCTCATTTGTAAAACTTTCTTTTGTAATGACATCTAAGAATAAAAAGTATGAGGTTTTAAATAAACAAATTTAACACTAATGGTATCTCTTTCTAATTTTGTGGTTTGGGTACCAAACAGTGTTACAGTATTTTTCATTCATGATGATAGTCGTCTTTAATTCTTAATTCCGTTGAGAGGCAGAGAACTTTCATTTTTCTTATTAACAAGGGCCTAAATTTTTCTGTTTTATTTTGTAGACTCCAATAATTCTACCTACTCAACTCCATGGGGTAAAATCTAGCACCCACCAAAATCCCAAGAAAACAGTGGGAAAAAGAAATATTGCCACCCTTTGGAAACCATGGAAAGGTTTAAGTTACCCTGCCACTCTAGTTCTAGGGATGGAGAATTTATATGATGACAAAAATAGCTGGTCTTTTTAGACTGCAATTAAAAAAACAAAAAAACAACCCACTTACATTACCAAACATCTAAAGTGTAAAAGTGAAAAAAGGCTGAAATATGCCATCATTTCAAAAAGTTCAGTTAAAATAAATTTATACCAATTTAATTTATGAAAATAATCTTACAAGCACCAGATTCCTAATAAAATTGGTTCCCAGGATTCAAGATGAGATTCTTGAATATAAACCATTTTCCAGCACAAAACTGTAACTCTAGATATGCCCTTTTAACAAATATATAAGGTTCTTTTAATTATTTTGGTCATAAAAATCTTAAGTTTATATAAAAAATTATAATAAACATAATCAAACATATACTCTAAGACAACTGGTTATTGTTAGTCTTCTCAAGTAAATGTCTCATTTTCTGAAATCAAAACTTCAAAAGCTCTAGTGAGATATAACTGCCAATGTTTAAAAACAACATTTATTCACGACCTCCTCCCAACACTTGAAAGGAAAGTGATAGCTAATATGGATGCAAAATGTAAGTGGAGGTCAGCATTGTGACAGCGCTACTTTTCTCTAACAGGTGGATAGGCAAGATCAAAAGAGAGAATAAATGTTTTCAAAGGTTTCTTCAGCACTGTGGTCAGTGTTTATTTTTTGTTAAATGCTGCTGCTTCTCTCAAACACAATTAAGTGATTTTTTTTCCCCTTTCTCTTTAAATTTTTTCATGGCAAAAGGTAAATGCCCAGCCCCAAGTACACTTAATGACTGTAAGTCAGTGAACAGAAATGTGCCATTAGAAGGCTAACACTGATGCTGCTTTAAACGTTATTTGTGGTAAGCAGGTTACATTTGTTTTTAAACTTAAAAAAAAAAAATCTAAATTAAGAAGAACTTTAAAATATGAGAAACCTGTCCCCCTCCCCCGAAGTCATTTCTATTTATACCCATCCTTTTTGCCAGTGAGTTGACTGTGGTGGGCGAAGTAAATATTTTTTAATGCTTCACAAACATAAGGACAGACCCACTATCTTTTTAAGTTAGACATAATTATACCACTCAATTGAGAGATGAGCCCCCTATTTTCTAGAGAAGATTTTGCAGATGACTGCTAAATAATTTCCCAGATAGGGTAACTTAGGCATACATAAGTATTTCTGTACCTGTAATACAGATATTTTATAGAGATAAAGGAAGAGAACACTCTAAAACACAAATAAGAACATAATGAGATCTAGCTTACCATTGTGGTATAAAATAGGGGTCCAAAAAGAAGAGATAACTTATGTGCGTTGATAAAGAGGGGTGAAAACCACGTCTTTAATATCAATCTTACAGTGCTAAAACAAAACAAGACAAAAAAACCCACACATTAACATAAAGCTATTAAGAGAAATCAGATAATTATTAAGGAAAATTACTTGAGAAACAAATTTTTGAACACATTTTTGAATAATCAGCAACAACAAAAATCACATATCACAATCTTTCCTACTGTTAGAAAGTACAGTTTGAATTTAAAGTAGTTTTAACTAGGTAGGGTAAGATAAAGTTTGCAAACTAGAATCATTACTTGCTTTCTTCAAAATATTTAACATCAGGAGAGAAAAGAATAAGTGTCTTCAAATTTCTCCTTTTCATCACCACTGTTGCTACTGTCATTGTTCCTATTGATTATTTTAACAATCCACCCACTAACTTTTGTCACTGTTCAGTTCACTTTACGAATCACACATTTCATTATACCTGCTGATAAAAGTCCTCTTTCCCCCAAATATCCAAAGCTACATTTTACAGATACAGCTCCAGTCCTTGTAGCCTTTCCCCTCTTCGAGCAAACTGGATACACTGCTGAAGAATCTCATTCCTCTAACACATAGGTTCTCATCCTGGCAGCACAACAGAATAACCTGGGGAGCTTTCAAAAGTGGTATACTCATGACCTGGACCTTCCAGTGATTCTGATTAACAGGTCTGGAGTAGGGCCTAGAGATCAGCACGTTTTGAAATCTCCAGGCGATGCAAAGGGTAATTTTACCTAACTCCCTCTAACTTGTGTGTGACACNCTACACACCCCTAAGCTATAAAAACCACATTCTCAAGTGACAGAAAACAGTATCTTCCATGTGAAATTGCTTTTGTTTGTTTTTGGTGAACCCAAAGCTTAGGTTTTGCCAGTTTAAGTTTAAGAAACAAAACCAAAAAATGACAGGACCCATCCAAGTTCCAGGAATATTTATTTATTTATTAAAAGATTTTTATTTATTTATTTATCTGACAGAGAGAGAGAAAGAGCGAGTGCACAAGCATAAGTAGGCAGAGCAGCAGGCAGAGGGAGAGGGAGAAGCAGGCTCCCTGCTGAGCAGGGAGCCGGATGTAGGAATCCATCCCAGGAGTCTGGGATCATGACCTGAGCCCAGGGCAGCCACTTAACTGACTGAGCCACCCAGGTGCCCCTCAGGAATAATATTTTCAAAAGTAAGACACTAATCCTACCTTCCAACAGCTCAAGGATTTAATGAGTTTAAGTTAAGGTAAAAATTTCTGACCACTGAATCTAAAGATGAAGATACACCAGGTACAGGCAAAATGTGAGGATTTTAAAAATTCGATCTCCTGGGGCACCTGGGTGGCTCAGTGGGGTTAAGCTTCTGCCTTGGCTCAGGTCATGATCTCAGGGTCCTGGGATCCAGCCCCTTATGGGGCTCTCTGCTCAGCAGGGAGCCAGCTTCCTCCTTTCTCTCTGCCTGCCTCTCTGCCTACTTGTGATTTCTCTGTCAAATAAATAAATAAAATCTTTAAAAAAATTGATCTCCTGTCACTAAATTGGGAAGGGGGTTAGGAAGAGGAAGGCTTCGCAACTTTAAATTATTTAAAATCATTAACTACGTATACAATCTACAAACCAAACATTACGACCGCATGTAAGATTTACCAGAACCCTTTGAAAAAAACCATTGTCATTATCGTCTCCATTTTACAAAATAAGGCAGCAAAACGATTTTCCCAATATCACACAACAGACTAGAATTCAGACCTCTGTCAATTTTTAATCTTAGATTCTTTCTACTAACGCTTACGACCTTAAGGCCATTCAATCCAGCACCCATTTTTAGATTTTAAAAAGGAATGCATTTAAAATAAAGACCAGATTCTGCTCAGACTAATGTACATCTTTTTTCTTAATTTTGATCTAACTTCGTATCATGGTTCTCAACCTTCGTACACTATACTCAATCTAACTCCGAAAATCTTGCTAACCACTATTTTCCTACCAGGGACTTCAGGAAAGCGCAGCCCCTCCTGATGCGATGCTTCCAGGAGATGGCTTCCAGGAACAGATAGCTTAAGTCAATTTCTCAACTCCTGGTAACCACAGCGAGGGCCTGTAAATTAATCCAACTGTACAACTTGCAACCGATTCCATTGCTTTTCCTGATCGACCTGACGCTTCAACTGTTCGAGTTTTTGTGTTTCTGTTTTTGAAACAACTTAGGCTTTACCAATATAACGCCACAACTTAACATTAGGGCGAACACCCTTTATTCAATATGGATCCCAAGAAACCCTCTCCCAAAGAAGCGCTACACGAAATTCTTGGGAATTTCCAGAAATACCCGTACCTGGAATCCAAGAGTCAAAACTACAGTGAAAAGCGTTGCATGGAAACACTGCGACAGGCAACTGAAGCGACTAGCCGGGGCGAGGCGGCTCAGCCCAGCCAGCCCCCGTCTCTGAGACCACCTTCCTCTGCGTGATGCCGGCTCTGTGGAAAGCCTCGAAAAGCCCCTCAGGCAGCCGTTCGCTCACCTCTGACCCCGGCCAAGATCTCGCGCGCCTAACCGTCCGCGGCGGGCCCGCCCCTCGCACCCGCCACCGCCCACCGCGCCCACCGCCCACCGCCCACCTGCGCGGAACGCCGCGGCGCTGGGCGTCATGACAGCGCCTCTGGCTCGGCTGGAACGCGACGTCCGGGTAAAGGCCTCGCGCTGCGGCTTGCAAGTTCGCTTTGTAGGACCCCCTCGCGGGGGCGTCGCAATTCAGCGCGGGCCTGTTCCGGCGCCCGCACTTCCGACTGGTGCGCTGGGCGGGGCGAGCTGGGGACCGCGGGCGGAAGAGGTGGAGTTGGCAGGGCCGGGCAGCACTCGGAAGGCTTGCGCGCCCAGGTTTGGTGTCGCCCGGGCAGTCCTCGCAAAGCCCTAGGGGATTACGGCCCGGCAGGGGCGGGGGCCCCCAGGCCGGGCCTTTGNAACGCCACAACTTAACATTAGGGCGAACACCCTTTATTCAATATGGATCCCAAGAAACCCTCTCCCAAAGAAGCGCTACACGAAATTCTTGGGAATTTCCAGAAATACCCGTACCTGGAATCCAAGAGTCAAAACTACAGTGAAAAGCGTTGCATGGAAACACTGCGACAGGCAACTGAAGCGACTAGCCGGGGCGAGGCGGCTCAGCCCAGCCAGCCCCCGTCTCTGAGACCACCTTCCTCTGCGTGATGCCGGCTCTGTGGAAAGCCTCGAAAAGCCCCTCAGGCAGCCGTTCGCTCACCTCTGACCCCGGCCAAGATCTCGCGCGCCTAACCGTCCGCGGCGGGCCCGCCCCTCGCACCCGCCACCGCCCACCGCGCCCACCGCCCACCGCCCACCTGCGCGGAACGCCGCGGCGCTGGGCGTCATGACAGCGCCTCTGGCTCGGCTGGAACGCGACGTCCGGGTAAAGGCCTCGCGCTGCGGCTTGCAAGTTCGCTTTGTAGGACCCCCTCGCGGGGGCGTCGCAATTCAGCGCGGGCCTGTTCCGGCGCCCGCACTTCCGACTGGTGCGCTGGGCGGGGCGAGCTGGGGACCGCGGGCGGAAGAGGTGGAGTTGGCAGGGCCGGGCAGCACTCGGAAGGCTTGCGCGCCCAGGTTTGGTGTCGCCCGGGCAGTCCTCGCAAAGCCCTAGGGGATTACGGCCCGGCAGGGGCGGGGCCCACAGGCCGGGCCTTTGGCTCTGTAAAATGCGAGGTAGGATGTGGCTATTTGGTGGGTAGGGTGCCCTTATGAATTTCTAGAGTGAAAAACTTGAAAAGAGTTTTATTGCTCAGTCCCATTAAAAATGGAAAGGGAATGTCACCATTTCTATAGTTACTAGCCCAAGCCATTCAGCCCTCGATAGTATACATGAAATGTCAATGAATTTAATGTTTAAAAAATTCCAAGAAACAAACAGAAGCAACCTTACTGAAGAGTTCTAACAATTCAGAAAGGGAATAACCAGCAAACGTTACAATGTCTAATTGTAGTTCTGCACCTTTAAACAACTTTGGTTGTTGGGTATAACTTTCTTCTTATTGAGGTGAAATTCACAGAACATAAAATGAAACATTTTAAGAGTATAATTCAGTAGCATTTAGTACATTTATGATATTGTGCAACCGTCAACTCTGATTCTGAAACATTTTCATCACCCCCGTTAAGTATGTACTTTCCATTTTTCCCTCTCTTAGACCTTAGCAGACAATTACTTTCAGAGTCTTTAGATTTACCTAATCTGGATATTTCACAAAAATGGAATATATGACCTCTTTTGTGTCTGTCTTTTTTCCCTTAGCATAATGTTTTCCAGGTCCATCCACCTTGTACCAAGTATCAGTACTTAATTCCTTTTCATGGCTTATATTCTGTTCCATTGTATGTATATACCACAGTTTTATGCATTGTTCCATTGATGGCCATTTGGGTTATTTACACCTTTCCACTATTGTGAATAGTGCTGCTGTGAATATTTGTGTGGAAGTATTTGAGTCCTGTTTTCAGTTTTTTTGGGGGGGGGGTGTAATATACCCTAAAAGAAAACCAGAGCCTGACATAGTTCAAGTGGTAAAAACAGATTTTATTTAGGAGCTATTGCAAAGGAGGGAAACAGACCTCAATATAGAACTGGACTCAACTCCAAATATACAGCATGAACAAGTAGTAATTTGTTGGAGCAGAGTTGGAGGGCAGTGGATGGAAGTTTCTTAAAAGGAAATGATAGGAGTCAGGAGGCANTTGGGGGGGGGTGTAATATACCCTAAAAGAAAACCAGAGCCTGACATAGTTCAACTGGTAAAAACAGATTTTATTTAGGAGCTATTGCAAAGGAGGGAAACAGACCTCAATATAGAACTGGACTCAACTCCAAATATACAGCATGAACAAGTAGTAATTTGTTGGAGCAGAGTTGGAGGGCAGTGGATGGAAGTTTCTTAAAAGGAAATGATAGGAGTCAGGAGGCATTCCAGCTAAACTGACTTGTTGGAGTTCTGACTGAAGGCAATCAGGGTGATCAGACACCAAGGGTGGGGACTAAGAGTTTGATCAGATATTAAAGGTGATCAGATATCCAGGTGGATCCAGATATACAGTTCTCTGTAAACTGACTTAGGATTCTTGCAACAACTTATTGATACATGCCCCACAAATCAGACTAGAGTCATGGAGATAGCTTGTCAATAACCTAGGAGTGGAATTGCAGGGTCTTATGGTAATTCTATTCTTACATATTTGAGAAATTGATAACATTGTTTGCCACAGTGGCTGAGACGTTTTACATACTAACAGAAATCAATATGTGGTGGTTCCAATTTCTCCACATCCTTACCAAATTTCTTCTTCTTTTTAAAAAAATTATAGTCATTCTAGTAGGTATGAAATAGTATCTTGTCGTGGTTTTGATTTGTGTTTTCCTAAGACTAGTGATGTTGCACATCTTTTCATGTCCATGGTGGCCATTTGTATATCTTTGGAGAACTGTCTATTCAAGTCCTTTGCCTATTTTTTTTTTTTAAAGATTTTATTTATTTATTTCACAGAGGGAGAGAGATCACAAGGAGGCAGAGAGGCAGGCAGAGAGAGAGAGGGGGAAGCAGGCTCCCCGCTGAGCAGGGAGCCCGATGCGGGCCTCGATCCCAGGACCCTGAGATCATGACCTGAGCCGAAAGCAGAGGCTTTAACCCACTGAGCCACCCAGGTGCCCTCCTTTGCCTATTTTTTAATTAGGTCGCCTTTGTTGCTTAAGTTATGAGTTCTTTTTATATTCTGGATACTAGACTCTTATCAGATATATGGTTTGCAAATATTTTCTTCCACTCTGCAGGCTGTCTTTTCACTTTCTTGGTTTGATGTACAAACTTAAATTTTTGATGAAGCCTATTTTATTTTTTCTCTTATGGCTTATGCTTTTGGTGTCATATTTAAAAACCCATTGCCATATCCAAATTCACAAGGATTGCCAAAACCAAACTCTTCACACTGAGTAAAATAAAACAGAAAGATGAGTTTATTGCAGTGGTTTGGACCTGTAAACCGGGAAACTCAAGACTAAGAGAGCAATGAGTTTAAAGTTAAAAGGTGTTTATGGGGTAAATATGGAAATTACTTGACTTTTTCAGTTGATTGGTTGCTTGGTCTTCTTATTTGTGTCAGGGTAGCTGAATCAGAGAAAAAAGAAAGTCCAAAGATGACATGACCAGAGTTGGCATTCTGAGGCATCACTGTCCTGGACTGATTTCTGAGAGGAGCCATAAGTTACTGCAATTTGTCAGGTAAGGCTAGGTGTTGTTTTTCTTTAATGTGCTTGCATTGGCCAACACCATTTTGTCCCCATCATGAGTGACTCCATTTTAATTTTGATTCTATAGGATTTACCTCTAGGGTGTTATAAGAGTTTTATTATTTTAGCTCTTATGTTTAAGTCATTGATTCACTTTCAGTAAGTTTTTGTGTATGTAATGTAATAGGGATTTCATTTCATTCTTTTGCACGTTGTCCCAGAACCATTTGTTAGAGACTGTTCTTACTCCCAATGAATGGTCTCGACCTCCATATCAAAAATCAATTTGCTATACACGTATGGGTTTGTTTCTAGACTGTTAATTCTACTCCATTGGTCTATATGTTTATCCTGTGTCAGTGTAGGTATCCTCTGCTTTTCAAAAGTTTGTGTTATGCCACTTTGCTTTTACAAAAGACCTATATGAATACCTGTTTTCATTAATCGAAAGAAATCTGAAAAGGATTTTTGCTTTTATGACAAAAGATTAAAAGAGAGAAAAAAGCATTCAGAATTTGTTTTGTAGTGAGCTGTTATAGAGGCAGCATGCACCCTGAGTAGCAAGGGTGGCACGACCAAGCCCTTTCCCTGGGAACTATATCTCAGTATCAAGTCACCATAGCTTTGCACTGTGTCTCTGAGCATCTGTGCTTAATCTTGATTTATGCTGTGCATCCATTAGCAAGATGTGTCCTAAAGTATCTGAAAAGCCTGAGAGAGATTGTGTTTTGGGTCTGGGAATATTTTTTAAAAATTCCATGTAAATTAATGTTAATTTTTTTTAAAGATTATTTATTTATTTATTTGACAGAGGGAGAGAGATTACAAGTAGACAGAGAGGCAGGCAGAGAGAGGAGGAAGCAGGTTCCCTGCTGAGCAGAGAGCCTGATGCGGGGCTCGATCCCAGGACCCTGAGAACAGGACCTGAGCCAAAGGCAGAGGCTCTAACCCACTGAGCCACCAAGGCACCACCATGTTAACTGCTTTTTCACTCTATGCCATTTCAGTTTATAAAAGGTTTCATAGGAACTCTGTTTTTGGATAGCAGGAAGAAATCTGTATCATATTGTTTTGATTACTATAGCTTTCTAGTAAGTTTTAAAATGGGGAAGTGTGAGTCCTGCAGTTTTGTTCTTTTCTAATATTGTTTTGGCTCCCTTGCAACTTTATATGAATTTGAGGATCAGCATTTCCATTTTTGCAAAAAGTAGGATTTTGTTAGGGATTGTATTGAATCAGTATATAACTTTGACAAGTATTGGTATGTTAAATATTCAGTCTTCCAATTCATGAGCATGATGTCTTTCCATTTATTTAGGTCTTCTTTAATTTCTTTCAGCAATGTTTTGTGGTTTTCAGTGCACAAACTTTTCATCTCCTTAAATTTATTCCTAGGCATTTCATCTTTTCGAATGCTATCTTAGTCTGCTTAGGTTGCTGTGACAAAATAACACATACTGGGTGTCTTGAACAACAGAAATTTCTTTCTTACAGTTCTGGAGACTGGGACTCCAAGATCAAGGCCAATTTGTTCTCTGGTGAGAGTTTTCTTCCTGGCTTATAGATAGTTGCCTTCTCACTTTGTCCTTCCATAGTGGGCAGGGAGAGAAAGAAAAGGGAGACAGAATGTACTCTGGTGTCTATTCTTATAAGGTTACTAATCTATCAGATCAGGGCTCTACACTTATGACCTCATGTAACCTTAAATTACCTTCCTATAGGCCTTATCTCAAAAACAATCACATTGGAGATTAGGACAACGTATGGATTCTGGAGGGACACAATTTAGTCCATAGCAGATGGTATATAAATGGAATTATCACTTAATTTCTTTTTTGGATTATTCATTGTTGGTGTATTAAACACATTTTGTTGAGTGTTGATCTTGTACTCTGCAAATTTGCCATATTTATTTATTACCTCTAATGTGTGTGTGTGTGTGTGTGTGTGTGTGTGTGTGTACATGTGTATGTTCTTTAGGGTTTCTGTATATAGGATCATAGCATCTGGTAATTGAGATAGTTTTATTTCTTCTTTACAATTTGGATGCCTTTTATTTCTTTCCTTTGTCTAATTGATTTGGCTGGAGTCATTCTTTCATTTTAAGGAATTGGCTCTTGCAATTGTTACAGCTGGCAAGTCAAATTTGTAGGGCACGGTGGTAGGCTGAAAACACAGGCAGGAGTTGGGGTTGCAGTCTTGAGACTGCATTTGTTCTTTCCCAAGAAACCTGAGTTTTTGCTGTAAAGGCCTTTATGTATTATCAAGGTTGATTGAAAAAGGCTATCCATGTCATCAAGAGTAATCTTTATTTAGACTCAATCAATTGTAGATGAAAAACACATCTACAGAATTCTTTTCACAGTAACATCTGGATTAGTGTTTGATTAAATAGGTGAGTAACAAAGTTGACATGTAAAACCAACCATCACACCCAGTGAGTAGATAGTTTTATTAGTTCACAATTTTTTGAATAAAAAAATTTCACTTTTCTCATGGCTTCAGTTTGGGTAGAATATACTTCCCCTACCCTAGTGACTTTGCATTTTGCCGTATGACTTGCTTTGGCCAATGGAATGTGAGTGGATGTAACATATGTCCGCTAGTTGGGAAACTAGATGCAGTCTGGAGAGAAGGGGAAGGCACGTATGTTTTGAATCCTTTGGCTTTGTGTGTATGTACGTGTATTTGTATGTATGTGTTTCTGCAGGCAATGATACAGTAGTGTCCAGCTTGAAATGGCTCCTACTGGCAAAAGAAGAAATACTTGGCGCACCAAGAAAAGTTAAACTCATTAAGTATGTTAAAAATACATGAATTCTTAATATTGCCTAAAAACACCCTCACTAGTCACATTGAAGATTGCTAGGACATCAATTCATTATTCTGAAATTGGTAAACAGTGGTTAAAAAAAATAAAACAATTAACCTGCTTTTCCTACATGAACTGAAATTCAAAGTAACCAAATTGCTAATGAAGAAAAACTTTTTCATGGAAAAACTCCAATGAATAAATAAGGGAGGAATGATATAATATCACCATTTTGGAACTCATAAGAAGATAATGTTCCTAAGAAATAGCAAGTCCAGCTCCATATGTAAAGAGCTCAGAAGTTGCTACTCCATCTTAACAATAAGTAAAAAGATGAACAAACTGAAAAATCAACAATTCTTTTTAGATCTGCAGGAGACGTGAGGTCATAGGGCACATACTGCCCGCCATGTGAATATAGAATCACAATTTATTGGAGCAGCAGCCTCCATGGGAACCAGTGCCAGGGTAGGGAATCCTGAACTGCAATTAATGAATTGCTGGAGGCTCAGTGTGGACTATTCTGACCCCCAAACTCCGGGGGGGACTGAGTCATGAGGCAGCCCCCCCACTTCTGTAAATTTATACCTCCAAGAACTCTACCAGGTTCTCACAGTAAATATCAGAGAAAAATCTTGTGCTCAGACAGGAGGAGAAGAAAAGGAGCCATCTGAAAATAAACCAGAGAACTCTGTTCTTCTTAGTAAGGCATGCTCTCAGAGGAAACTAGAACCTAACTTATTGGGGTTTTATTAGAGCCTAAATGACCTGGGGGAAGGAAATACTTAACTCTAGTCCACTCTAGTCATCCTGTCCCACATATGAGAGGAAGTGGGGAGGGAACTGAGAAGCACTTGTGAAGTTCCTGGTTCAGAGGCATAGGCTCACTAAAAGACTGAGACCTACTCATGAGACTGTAGAACACTTCACTTCCCCTAAATCTCAGTACTACATTATGAAAGTCCTGTTTACAACAGTTGCTTTTATGTGTCCAGCTATCAAGAAAAAAATACAAGTCTTTCCAAAAGACAAAAAACATAGTTTGATGAGACAAAGCACGGATATTGGAATTATCAGATTGGGACTTTAAGACTGTGATTAAATGTTGAGGACTGTAAGGGATAAAGTGGACAGCATGCAAGAGTAGATGGACAATGTAAACATAGAGATGAAAGTCCTAACAAAGAACCAAAAATAAATGTTAGAGACCAAAAAATGTATAAAAGAAATGAATGCCTTTGATGGACCTATTAGTAGACTGGACATGGCTGAGGAAGTAATAGCTAATGTTTGCCAAATAACCATTAGGTGGAAGGTTGAAAGGGAACTTATAAAAGTGGATCAGGATGACAACACTTGATCAATCTTAATACTGCAAGTGAGATGATCAACTGTTGTGTACCTCCTGATGTGATACATCTCATATTGTTACAATTTATGAAATATTTTCAGAAAACCGGAAATCGAATCTAAATCTAATGAAACCTCTAGATCTAACTACTAGTTTACCTGAAGAAAGAGACACAGAGTAACATGTTAAGTAACATCATAATAATAGAATCCACCCAGTACATAATGTGGTGACCATTGTAGGAAAATGGAATGTAAACTGGCTATGTTAACTGTTATGGGCTGAATTTTGTCCCCCCAAAATTCCATGCTGAAGCTTGAGCCCCTAGGACCTCTGAATGTGACTGTATTTGTAAATAGAGTCTTTAAAGAGGTGATTAAGTTAAATGAATCTGTTAATATGGGTCCTAATCCAATATGATGGGTACCCTTGTAAAAAGAAGTTAGGACACATAGAAAGACAAGAGATAAGAGCACACCAAATCTGTGGTATTTTGTTATGGCAGCCCTAGTAAACTAGTACAATAACACTAGGTGGAATAATTATTTTTTGGTTATAAGAATAACAAAAGCGGATTTCATCTATTAGAGATATAAAATGTAGTGTTTATAGGTGAAATTATGAATTTTGGGATCTGGCTTAAAATATGTAAAAAATGCATGGTAGATGAAATAAGAATGCAAATTTTTGGTAATTACTGAAACTGAGTAAGAGGTGTTAGGAGTGCATTGTATCTCCACTTTTGTATATGTTTGAAGATGTCCAAAATAGTTAAACATGTATGCACATGCACACACATACACATACGTGCAATATGCCAATATATATCATATGAAAATAGAATTTTTCTCAGAATTCTAGCTCAAACTCATCCACTCTCATGTATTTGGCTACTGCCATGTGCTAAAGGCTCTCAAGTCTACAGTTTTACCCATTTCCGGTAACTCAGCATTTTTACTTGCTGTACCAGAGGTCTTTCACATGTAAAGTGTCCAAAATGAAGTCATCATTTTTTCCTTCATATTTTCCATGTTTTCCCTGCTGTTGATCATTGCAGTCCCACAGATAAGAGTCTGGCTTAGAGGTCTTCTCTCTTAGGCCCCATATCTCACCAGTCCTCAAGTTCCTGGAGTTCTACTTCTAAATATGTGTTGGGTCTGTCCTCTTTTATGGTATCACTTCCATGGCTTTCATTCCAGTTCACTGTCCTCTTACCTGGATGGCTTTAGGTCTCTCTTACAATCCTTGCTTCCTTTCTCATTCTGAGAATCCCTCTGCTAGTTTTGTTCATGTTGTTGCTAAAGTTGTCTTTTTTTTCTCATAACTTTTTAAAGAAAGTTGGACAGATAATATATGAACATGAAGCAGTGCCAAAGTGTATAACAATAGAAAAGTGAGTCTATCATTGTGGTACAATTTATGGTAGCACAGATCTAGAAGGAACCAAATTTCCATCAGAAGATAACCTGAGTAAACCAGGGTAGGACCACATAATGGAGTAATCTGTGGCCCTAAAACCGAATGAAGTATATAGCTGTCTATAGGATATATTGTTGTGTGAGGAAAGCCCCATACCTGTAATGAAACCTGGTTCCTTTTAGTGGGAAAGTAGAGCACAACCTGGCACTACTAGTGTTTGTGGCTTCCAGATTAGTCATTGTTTCTAGGCATTTCAGTGGATAGTGATAGGAAATAAATATAAGTATAAATAAAATAAAATAAATATACTAACATACGTCATGAAATTTAGGGACATTCCAATTTAAATTCAGTATTTTTGGGGTTTTTATTTAACTTCTTTATCTTATTTGTATATAGCCTTTCTCCCGCAGTGAAAATGCTACTGGGCAAAGTGCGCCTAAATAATGATTTGTCTTACATTACATTTGCAACAATCTTAGAATAACAACATCAAAACTATCATTAACAATATGATCAGTGTAACATTTAAAGATTTTTTAAAGATTTTTTTTTGTCCTTAGAGTATATACTATAAAAAATAGATTATATAAATTATTTTTTTAAAAGATGTTTGAAATAATTTCTTTCAGGTTGGTTATGTTTTTAGGAATTTTTATAATTTACTTTTATAAGTGTGAAATAAATATATGATTACATATTAAATCTACAAAATTAGGTTAAGCTCAGAAACTGTACCTTCTATTTCAGTTTCCTCATTCTGTTCTGCCTTCCCTATATTGTTAAGCAATGTATTTTAGTTTAATATACTTACTATATGTATGTTTGTCACACATATGTGTAGTTATCATTTATATATATATATATGTGTATATATATGTTTCTTTTATTACTAAATAAAATAGAGAGGATTAAGCATTCTGTTTTTGTAATTTTCTCTACCTTAAGGAATTCAATTAATTTATGAGTAAAAGTTTCTTTCTAAAAAATAAAAGCTAATAGAATTCTGGGGAGGATGGTGGAGTAGGATGACACTAAGGTCACCTCCTCCCACAGATACACCCAAATGACACCCACATCAGTGTAAATAACTCAAAAAATGACCCAAAGACTGGTAGAATAGACCCTCCACAGCTAAACATAGAGAAGAAACCACATCAAAAATGCTAGGAATGGCGGAGATGCAGTTGAGAACAAAACTGACCTGTCATACTGTCCGCAGTGGGGGAGGGACACTACAAGCATGGAGAAGGGAGAAGAATGGACCCCACACCAGGCATCCCAGGCAAAGGGGACTTGCACTGGGAAGATGAATCCTCCTACCTTTGGCTTTGAAAACTGGAGGGGATTAACCAGTTTTTATAATCAGCGAGGTTTAACACCACTTAAAAAGCATTGACTCAGCTCTGGGAGAGCTGGGGGGCAGTGGGAAACTTGAGTGCTCACTTTAAAGAGACAGCATAACAAACGGCTCCACTATGTCCCACTACCCACATAGCATAGAAGCAGCAGTTTGAAAGACTCATGAGGTTTGGGAAAGATTTATTTACTAATCTTAGAACATGTGTTGGAGGGGCAGGGATCATTAGGAGACTTCTCCAAGGATAAAAGAGCTGACAGGCATTATTTTCCTCCCCTGTTCCCCAGTTTTCATACATCTGCAGGAACCAGTGCTAACACTTTCCACCTAGCTTGCTAATCACATGCCTTGCCCCTGCACTTTCTCTCAGACCTGCCCCCTCCAGCCTGCCCTCTGCAGTTTTCTAAGGCTGCTCCAGGTCTCCTCCCACAGCAGACTCACACAAACCTTGCTAACACCAAGTGCCCTCCCCCCCCACATTCTCCTATGAACCTGCCCCATCCAACACACGCTTGACAAGAGTCTGTCCAAAATAATGCTACAAGCATGGCACTGTGCAAGCAGACCTGACGGGCAGCATCTCTCCAAAGTGGCTCCTACCTTGGAGAGAGGGGAAGAGAACTGGCTTGACTGTGGCCCCAGCAGTTGGCTGGGGGCAGGTATCTGGTCTGATTGCAGACCCCACCCAACAGTGAAAGGCTCCCAGGGGAGTGCCCTACATTTAAGTGTGACCATAGCTCTGGGAAATGCTTTGTCTGACCCAACTTGAGCCCAAGGCAGCCCCAGACTGGCCTCTTAGCAACAAAGAGACCAAACCTTGCCCACACAGGTAAAAGAGCCATTAAAGATGACTGGACTAAAGGCAAATGTGGCTTAGCCACAATAGTAGGGTGCACGCAGCATACATAGGGAAAAGACATTTCTGAAGTGCCAGGGACATTGTACTGCAGGGCACTATAGGAGCTCTTCTTCGTAAAGTCACTATTCAAGAGTACGAGACAAAGCTGACTTTCTTAATATAGAAACAGATACAGAGAGTTAGACAAAATGAGGAGACAGAAGCATATGTCCCAAATGAGAGAAAATGACAAAGTCAAAGCAAGGGAGCTAAATGAAACAGATATAAGTGATATGACTGGTAGAGAATGTAATTGTCATATTCACTGGACTTGAGAAAAGAGTGGAAGATGTTAGACCCTCAACAAAGAGAAAACCTAAAAATGAATCAGAGATGAAGAACTCAATATCTAAAACTAAAAACACACTAGAAGTAATTAGTATTAGAGCTGAGGAAGTAGAAGAATGGATCAGTGACCTGGAGGACAGTAATGGAGAGCAATAAAGCTGAAAAGGAGAAACAAAAAAGAATAATAAAAAATGAGAAGAGATTAAGGAAGCTCAGCAACACCATCAAATGTTAACACCATTTGCATTATAGGGATCCTTTTAGGAGAAGAGAAGGAAAAGGGGTGGAAAATTTCTTTGAAGAAATGAGAGCTGAAATCTTCACTAAACTGGAGAAGGAAACAAATCCAGATCCAGGAGGGGAAGAGAACCTCCAATAAAATCAACCCAAGGAGGTCCACACCAACACATATAGTAATTAAAATGGCAGAAAGTCATGATAGAGAATTCTAAAAGCAGAAAGAGAAAAGAAAGTTACATACAAGGGAAACACCATAAGGCTATCAGTAGACTTTACAGCAGAAACTTTGCAGGCCAGAAGGGAATGGCTTGATATATTCAGAATGCTGAGAGGAAAAAATCTGCAGCCAAAAATACTCTATCCAGCAAGACTATCATTCAGAATAGAAGGAGAGATAAAGAATTTCCCAGACAAAAGTTAAAAGAATTCATCTCCGAGCCAGCCCTATAAGAAATGATAAAGGGGACTTTTTAAATGGGAAGGAAAGACCGTAAGTAAGGGTAAGAAAAGTGAGAAGTATGCACACACACATACACATACAAAACCCCAAATTAAGTATATCTATAAAAATCAGTCAAGGGATTCACAAAAGAATGTAAAGTATGACACCATATGCCTAAAACATGGGATAGGGAGAGGAGCAAATATTTAGTGCTTTTAGAATGGGTTCAAACTTAATCAACCATCAAATTAATATAGACTGCTCTATGCATAAGATGTTATATACAAGCCTAATGGTATCACAAATAAAAAATTCTTAATAGATATCGAGAGGGAGAGAGAGAAAGTAATCCAAGTAAATCACTAAAGAAAGTCAGAAAATCATGAGAGAAGAGAGCAAGAGAAGAAAGAAACAGAAAAGAACTACAAAAACAATTGTAAAACAGCTAATAAAATGGCAATAAGTATATACTTGTCAATAATTACCTTGAGTGTAAATGGACTAAACATTCCAGTCAAAAGACATAGAGTGATGGAAAGGATAAAAAAGCAAGACCTATTTATATGCTGCCTACGAGAGACTCATTTCAACCTAAAGACACATGCAGATTGAAAATGAAGGGGTGGAAAAACACTTATATAATTGGAAGTGAAAAGAAATATAGGGTAGTAACACTTAGACAAAATGGGCTTCAAAACAAAGACTGTAACAAGAGACAAAGAAGGACACTACATAATCATAAAGGGAACAATCCAACAAGAATATAATAACAATTGTAAATATTTATGCACCCAACATGGGAGCACCCAAATACACCAAATAGCTATTAACAAACATAAAGGAAGTAATTGATAGTAACATAATGATAGTAGGGACTTTAATTCCCCATTACATCAATGGATAGATCATCTAAACAAAATCAACAAGGAAACAGTGGCTATAAATGACACATTGGACCAGATGGATTTAACAGATACAATCAGAACATTCTATTCTAAAACAGTAGAATACACTTTCTTTAAAAGCACACACAGAATAGATCATGTTAGGCCACAAAACAAGTCTCAACAAATTCAAAAAGACTGTAGTTATGTTATGCATCTTTCCTGACCACAATGCTTGAAATTAGTAAATCAACCCCAAGAAAAAATCTGGAAAGAACACAAATACATGGAGGTTAAATAACATGCTACTCAACAATGGATGGGTCAGTCAAGAAGTCAAAGAAATAAAAAATTACATGGAAACAAGTGAAAATAAAAACAATGATCCAAAATCTTTGGGATGCAACAAAAGTAATTCTAAGAGGGAATTTTACAGCAATATAGGCCTACCTCAAGAAACAGGCAAAATGTCAAATAAACAACCTAACACTTTATACCTAAAGGAGCTAAAGAAGAACAACAAACAACTCCAAACCAGCAGAAGGAAGGAAATAATAAAGATTAGAGCAAAAATAAATGATACAGAAACTAAAAAAGAAAAAAAAAGTGGAACAGATACACCAGGAACTACTTATTTGAAAAGATAAGCAAAATTGACAAACCTCTAGCCAGACTCATTAAAAAATAATAAAATAAAAAGTTGGGGGACGGAGAACCCAAACAAAATCAAAAGAGAGAAAAAAAAACCCCAACACCACATAAATACAAACAACTGTAAGAGAATATTATGGAAAATTATATGCTAACAAATTGGGTAACCTAGAAGAAATGGGTAAATTCCTAGAAACATATAACCTACCAAAACTGAAGCAGAACGAAATAGAAAGTTGGGACAGAGTGATTACAGCAATGAAATAGAATCAATAATCAAAGAATTCCCAACAAACAAAAGTCCAGGACCAGACAGCTTCACAGGCAAACTCTACTTAATGTTTAAAGAAGAGTTAATACCTATTCTTCTCCAACTATTCCAAAAAGTAGAAGAGGAAGGAAAACTTCCAAATTCACTCTATGAATCCAGTATTACCCTGATACCAAAACCAGATATCACCAAATAAATAAATAAATAAATAAAGGAACTATAGGCCGCTATCTCTCATGAACATAGGAGCAAAAAAATCTTCAACAAAATCCAGGGCGCTTGTGTGGCTCAGTCAGTAAAGTGTCCAACTCTTGATTTTAGCTCAGGTCATGATCTCGGGGTTCTGGGATCAAGCCCTGATTCCAGCTCTGCACTAAGCAGGGAGTGTTTTTCTCTTCTTCTCTGTCTGCCCCTTCCCCCATTCATGCACATGCTCTCTCTTTCTCTAAAATAAATAAATAAGTCTTTAAAAAACAAAATGCTCAACAAAATCCTAGCAAACCAAATCCAACAATATTCACCATGATCAAGTGGGTTTTATTCCTGGAATGCAAGGGTGGTTCAGTATTCACAGTTCAATCATCATGATACATCATATCAATAAGAGAAAGGATAAAAACAATATGATCATTTCAGAAGATGCAGGAGAAGCATTTGCAAGATACAACGTCCATTCATGATAAAAAACCTTCAACAGAGCAGGTCTAGAGGGAACATCCCTCAAAATAATAAAGGCCATATATGAAAAACCCACAATAAGTATACTCAATGGAGAAAAACTGAGAACTTTTCCTCTAAGGTCAGGATTATAAGACAAGGATGGCCATTCTCCCCACTCTTATCCAGTATAGTACTGGAATTCCTAGCTATAGCAGACAGCAAAAAGAAGTGAAAGACATCCAAATTGGCAAGGAAGAGGTAAAACTTGCACTATTTGCAGATGACATAATACTATATATAGAAAACCAGAAATACTCCACCAAAAAACTTCTAGAACTAGTAAGTGAAATCAGTAGCGTTGCAGGATACAAAATTAGTGTATAAAAATCTGTTGCATTTCTGTACACCGATAATGAAGTAGCAGAAAGAGAAATTTACTGCCCCATTTACAATTGTACAAAAATAGTGAGATACCTAGGAATGAACCTAACCAAAGAGATAAAAGACATACTCTGAAAACTATAGCACACTGATGAAAGAAAATAAAGATGACACAAAGAAATGGAAAGACATTCTGTGCTCATGTGTTGGAAGAGCAAATAATATTAAAATGTCAATACTGCCCAAAGCAATCTACACATTTAATGCAATCCCTATCAAAATACCAACAGAACTAGAACAAACAGTCCCAAAATTTGTGTGGAGCCACAAAAGACCTCAAATAGCCAAAGCAATCTTGAAAAAGAACAGAACTGGAGGTATCACAGTTCTGAACTTTAAGTTATATTACAAAGCTGTAGTTATCAAACTGTATGTTACTGAAATAAAAAATAGACTTACATAGATCAACAGAACAGAATAGAAAACCCAGAAATGAACCCACAACTACATGGTCAATTAATCTTTGACAAAGGGGGAAAGAATATCCAGTGGGAAAAAAACACAGTCTCTTTGACAAATGGTGCAGGGAAATCTGGACAGCTACATGCAAGAGAATGAAACTGGACCACTTGTAACCCCATACACAAAAATAAACACAAAATGGATTAAAGTCCTAGATATGAGACCAGAAGCCATAAAAATTCTAGAAAAGAATGTAGGCAGTGACATCTTTGACATTGGCCCTAGCAATACTTTTTCTAGATATGTCTCCTTAAGGAAAATATAAAAGGCAACCTATGGATTGGGAGAAGATATTTGTAAATGACATATCTGATAAAGGTTTAGTATCCAAAATATATAAAGAATTTACACAACTCAACACCCAAAAAACAAATAACCCGATTAAAAAATGGGTAGAAATGAACAGATATTTATCCAATGACATTCTGATGGCCAACAGACACATGAAAAGATGCTCAACATCACTGATCACCAGAGAAATACAGATCAAAACTACAATGAAATATCACCTCACACCTGTCAGAATGACAAAAATCAAAAACACGAGAAACAACAAATGCTGGCAAAGAAGCAGAGAAAAAAGGAACCCTTACACTGTTGGTGTGAAGGCAAACTTATGTAGTCACTGTGGAAAACAATATGGATATTCCCCCAAAAGTTAAAAATAGAACTACCCTCTGATCCAATAATCACACTACTGGGTATTTACTCCAAAAATGCAATACTAATTCAAAGGGAGACATGTGCCCCTATGTTTATTGCAGCATTATTTATAATAGCCAGATTATGAAAGTAACCGAAGTACCCATCGATAGGTGAAGGGATAAAGAAGTGGTACATTTATACAATGAAATATCTTTCAGCCATTAAAAGGAATGAAATCTTGTCATTTACGACAATATGGATAGAACTAAAAAGTATAATGCTAAGTGAAATAAGTCAGTCAGAGAAAGACAAATACCATTTGATTTCACTCATGTGTGGAATTTAAGAAACAAAACAAAAGAACAAAGAGGAAAAAGAAAGAAAGAAAAACAAAGAAACAGATTCTTAACTATAGAGAACAAACTGATGGTTACCAGAGGGGAGATGGGTGGGGGAATGGGCAATGGAGATTAAAGAGTACACTATCCTGATGGGAAAAAATTCACACACACAAATAAGAAAATAGAAAATAACAAGTATTGTCAAGGATGTGAAGAAATCGACATCCTTACACGTTGCTGGTGGGCATCTAAAACAGTGCAGCTACTATGGAAAACAGTATGGTGGTTCCTTAAAGTTCAATAGACTTACTATGTGATCCAGCAATTCTATTTCTAAGCATATTCCTGAAAGAATTGCCAAAAGGTGGAAACAACTAGGATATCCATCAAAAGATAAACAAAATGTGTTGTTTGCATACAGTGGAGTATTTTTTTTAGCCTTAAAAAGTGTCAAAATTCTGATACATGCTAACATAGATGAACCTTGAACGTTATGCTAAGTGAAATAACCTAAACACAAAAGGACAACTATCATATGATTCCACTTAATGAGGTACCTAGAATAGTTAAATGCATAGAGACTGAAAATAGAACAGTTAACCCAGGGCTGTGAGGAGAGAGGGATGGGTAATTGTTGCTCAACCGATAGAGAGTTTCGATTTTGTAAGGTGAAAAAGTTCTGGAAATAGAGAATACTGATGGTTAAACAGCATTCATGAATGTACTTAATACCACTGAATTGTTCATTTAAAATAGGTACACATGGTAAATTTTATCTTATGTGTATTTTACCATAATAACAAAATACTAAAAACATCTCTAAAACAATTCTACCATTCTTTGTTTCAGAGGATTTGAGTTCATACTGTGTTCTGATCTCTTTTACCTATTTCATTAGCCTTGAATAGTCTTCCTTACCTTTTTAACTTTGGGGCAATTTTTGCTTTGACAGTTCATATTTCTAGCATTGCATTATGTGTATTATATTGCATGTGTTATATTTAGCTACTTGAGCACACATCTGTTTTTCTGTGATATTTGAAGCCCTTTGAGGTTGGGACCTATGTTAGGGCTTCAGAAAATATTGGGATGCCTGGGTGGCTCAGTTGACTAAGCATCTGCCTTTGATCGGGTCATGATCCTGGAGTCCTGGGATTGAGTCCAACATCAGGCTCCTTGCTCAGCAGCGGAGGGGCCTGCTTCTCCCTCTACCTGCTTCTTCCTGTGCCTGCAGCTCCCCTTGCTTGTGCTCTCTCTCTCTGACAAAGAAATAAATAAAATCTTAAAAAAAAAAAGTTTGCTGTAGGGCACATGGGTAGTTTAGTTTTTTGTGTTTGCCTTTAGCTCAGGTCATAATTCCAGAGTTGCGGGATGGATCCCCATGTTGGGCTCCCTGTGGTGTTAAGTCTGCTCTCCCTCTGCTTCTCCTCCCACTCATGCACTCTCTCGCTTACTCTCTCTCTCAAATAAATACAGTCTTTTAAAAAAAGTTTGAAAAAATGTTTGCTGAAAAGAATTAAAATTGTTTCTATTATACATGGAGAGTTTTTTGTATATAAGTGACATCTTGTGGCACCAAGTGGAATAGTCAGTACTATATTGGTATTTTCTTTGAACAGTGTGTTCTCTTTTTAAAAATCCAGATGCTATATATCTTCTTTAAAGTTTACCTGAAATAAGCATGATTGCAATCAGAGGATAATAGACTAATGGTATTGCTAAAGGATGCTTTTGTATACATGGGTGGGGCCTACCTGGGATAATTCCTAAACACCTAAATCACCACAGCCCCTTCCAGGTCTGGAAACTCACCACACTTATTGTTTTTTAAAAGATTTTATTTATTTATTTGACAGAGAGAGAGCTATCACAAGTAGGCAGAGAGGCAGGCAGAGAGAGAGAGGAGGAAGCAGACTCCCTGCTGAGCAGAGAGCCCGATGCGGGCCTCGATCCCAGGACCCTGAGATCATGACCTGAGCCGAAGGCAGAGGCTTTAACCCACTGAGCCACCCAGGTGCCCTCACCACACTTATTTTAAGAGATTCCCTAAACCAGAATTACTAATTTTTTTTAAATAATAGGCCTACAGATGATAGTTGAAACCAAAGAAGAGGAGAAGCACGCATGTTGGCTGTTGTAAGCCAAGAGGATTTGCAAAGAACCCTGAGAAATGTCAGTTGGATTGTGAGTTTTCTTGAGGTAAAATTGTGGGCTTGAAAAAATGTTTGTAGTTGCCAGTGTTTACTGAATTTTCAGTTTATTAAAACTGTGAACTTGTAAATTTAGATCTTTTAAGTCTGTAATTTCAATGTACTAATTTTAATATAAGTTAATAAATTTTGTTTCATTTAAAAATGGTTTCTTTTCCTAACTCCTCAGGGGATTCTTAAGTGTTCTGAAGTTTGAGAATCATAAGTAGGATTTCTAAATCGCAATGAATTAATCTCTAATTCTTGAATTATTGTCTCAGCAAGGCCTTCAAGAGGAAGTTCTATAGATTTGGCATGAGATTCCATAGCATGTCCAGTTCTTACTGGCAGTCCAAACTCAAGTTTCATTTAGCCATTACGGGTTTCAGAAGAATGTGTCTGACTTGGTGAAGAAAGAAAACGAAGAAACTGAAAATAAAGCAGGAATGGAAAGGAGAATAACATACCAGTCCCCAGCGTAGAATTTGACTTGTTATTTGTGCCTGTTTCATTTTTTCTGTAGGCAAACTTATTGAATCAGTATTGGTGACACTGAACCACTACCCTGAACATCACAGAGATTTACTCTGATTCATGTTTGCATCTCTAATGTTTACTGAAATCTGAGTGCTTAATGTTCATTCATTTACTTAGCAACTATTTATTGAGAGCCTGTAATATACCAGGCATGAGCCTAACTGCTGAGGATATTATCAGTGACCAAACAGACAAAAATTCATTCTAGTGGAAGAGACATTCTAGTGGGAGAGACAGACAAGCAAATAAACAAGAAGAACACATAGTATGTTAGATGTGTCAGTGTCCTTCAGGCAAAGACCAGCTGGAACACACTTGTAGTTGAACAACTTGGGCTTATTATTGCAGTGAGGGAGAACTGTCACCATGGGAAACTGTAGGGATGCCCAGTAATAGCGTTAGAAAGAACCTATTATAGAATTTAGGTTGGGTAATTTTGGAAAGGGTCTAATGAAGTGGAGATTTGCTGTGGATTGGATGTTATCAGAAAGCAGGGACAAAAATAGCTAAACTCATCAAGGAAAAAGGAGAGACGATTCGATTACATAAAATTAGAGATGAAAGAGGATATATTACCACTGCTGCCACAGAAATACAACGAATTATAAGAGATTAATATAAGCAATTATATACCCACAAATTGGACAACTTAGAAGAAATGGATAAATTCATATAAACATGTAATTTTCCAAAACTGAATTGTGAAGTAGAAAATCTGAACAGACCAATTGCTAGTAAGTTTATTGAGTCAGTAATCATAAGCCTACCAACAAACAAAAATCTAAGACCAGATGGCTTCACAGGTAAATTCTAATTATTTGAAGAAATATAAATGTCAATCCTTCTCAAACTCTTCCAAAAAATAGAAGAGGAGGGAATACTCCCAATGTCATTTTTTTTTTTGAGGTCACCATTACCCTGATACCAAAGCCAGTCAAGAACACAAGAAAATTATAGGCAGTTTCTTGAGTGAACATAGATGCAAAAGTCCTCAACAAAATATCAAACCAAATTCAACAATATATTAAAAGGATCGTACACCATGATCAAGTGGGATTTATTCCGTGGATGCAAGTATAGTTCAACATCTGCAAATCACTCGGTGTCATAGACTATAATAACACAATGAAGGTTAAAAATTGTGTGATCATCTCAATAGATGCAGAAAATAATTTGATAAAATTCAACACCCATCATGATGAAAACTCTCATCCAAATGGGTGTAGAGGGAACATACCTCAATATCAACATATATGACAAGCCCACAGGTAGCATTATACTCAGTTGTGAGTATAAAAGCTTTTCCTCTAAGATCAGGAACAACACAAAGATACTCATATCACTTTTTTTTTTAAAGATTTTATTTATTTATTTCACAGAGGGAGAGAGATCACAAGGAGGCAGAGAGGCAGGCAGAGAGAGAGAGGGGGAAGCAGGATCCCCGCCGAGCAGGGAGCCCGATGCGGGCCTCGATCCCAGGACCCTGAGATCATGACCTGAGCCGAAAGCAGAGGCTTTAACCCACTGAGCCACCCAGGCGCCCAATACTCATATCACTTTTATTCAGTGTAATGCTGGGTCCTGCTAGAGGGAAAAGAAATAGGAAAAGAGATAAAAGGCATTCAAATTAGAAAGGAAGTCTTTATTTGCAGATGACAGTATATTATATGTAGAAAACCCTAAAGATGCCACCAAAAAACTGTTAGAACAAAAAAATCAAATTCAATAAATTTATAAGATTCACAATCAATTTGCAAAAATCAATTTGCAAAAATGTTTCCATACACTAATAATGAACTATCTGAAATTAAAAGTACAGTCCCATTCACAATTGCATCAAAACTGGGAATAAATTTAATCAAGTCGGTGGAAAGAGCTGTACACTGAAAACTGTAAGACATCAATGAAAGAAACTGAAGACATAATTACATGGAAAGATATTCTGTGTTCATGGATTAGAACAATATTGTTGAAATGTGTCCTACCCAAAGCAAGCTATAGATTCTTTGCAATCCCTATCAAATTTCCAATGTCATTTTTCAAAGAAATAGAAAAAATTGTCTTAGAATATAGAACCAAAAATTACCCCACATAGTCAAAGCAATCTTGATAAAGAACAAAGCTGGAGGCATTACTCTTCCTAATTTCAAACTGTATTACAAAGCATTAGTAATCAAAAAGTATGGCCTTTGCGTGAATATGGACACATATCTCAATGAACAGAAAAGAGATCCCAGAAATAAACCCATGCATATATAGTCAATTGATGTACAACAAAGGAGCCAAGAATATATAATGGAGAAAAGAATGTCTCTTCAATAAATGGTGTTGGGAAACTGGACAGCCACATGCAAAAGAATGAAACTGGAACTCTGTCTTATGCCATATGCAAAAATCACCTAAAAATGGATTAATTATTTGAACGTCATACCTGAAATCATAGAACTAGAAGAAAACATGGGAACATGAGGCTAGGCTCCTTGACTGCCATTTTGGGAGTGGTTTTTTGGAAATGACATCAAAAACTAAGGCAACAAGAGCAAAAATAAATAAGTGGGACTACATCAAACTAAGAAACTTCTTCACAGTGAAGGAAACCATCAAAAAAATGAAAAGGAAACCCATCAAGTGGGAGAAGATATTTGCAAATCATAAATCTGATAAGGGGTTAATATCCAAAAAGTATAAATAAATCCTATAACTTAGCAAAGAAACTCCACAAACAATATGATTTAAAAGTGAGGAACTGGGGCCCCTGGGTGGCTCAGTCAGTTAAGTGTCTGACTCTTGATTTCAGCTCAGGTCTTGATCTCAGGATCATGAGTTTGAGCCCCACATTTGGCTCCATGATGGACATGGAACCTACTTAAGAAAAATTAGACATTTTTCGAGAGAAAACATACAAATGGCCAACAGGTACCTGAAAAGGTGCTCAGCAAACCAAAACCACAATGAGATATCACTTCATACCTGTTAGAGTTGCCGTCATCAAAAAGACAACAGATACAAGTATTGGTGAGGGTACAGAGAAAAATGAACCCTTGTGCACTGTTGTGGGGATGTTAATTGGGGAAGACATATGTGAAATAATATGGAATTTCCTTAAAAAATTGAAAATAGAAGTACCTTATGATCTAGCAGTTCTACTCTGTTGTATATCTGTCAAAATCACTATTTTGAAGCTATATCTGCCCCTCCTTCCAGTGTTTATTGCAGCATTATTTGCAACAGCCAAGACATGGAAACAAATCTAAATATCCTATCAGTGGATGAAAAAAAAAACTGTGGTATATAGTCACAATAGAATATTATGTCACCATGAAAAAAAGGAAATCGTGCCATTCACAACAACATGGCTAGACCTTGAGGGCATTATACTAAATGAGATAAATTCTATAGAGAAAGACAAATACTGTGTGACCTCACTTATAAATGGAATTTATTATTAATTAATTAATTAATTAATCTATGTATATTTTTATTTTATTTATTTTTTAAAGATTTTATTTATTTTTGACAGAGAGAGAGAGAGATTACAAGTAGGCAGAGAGGCAGGCAGAGAGAGAGGAGGGAGCAGGCTCCCTGCGGAGTAGAGAGCCGGATGCAGGGCTCGATCCCAGGACCCTGAGGTCATGACCTGAGCCAAAGGCAGAGGCTTAGCCCACTGAGCCACCCAGGTGCTCCTATTTATTTTTTAAATATTTTTTTATTTTTCAATGTTCCAAAATTAATTTCAGATAATTATAAGTAAAGAAAACAACAGATGCAAAGAAAACAAAGATCCAAACAAATAGATGCAAGGGAAACAAAATAAGGCAGAAATGTATTTCAGAAGGTGAGTTTAAAAAGGTCACCGGAGTGTGGGATAACACAGGGTTTTGTAGGATTTTTAATGATTTATGTACCACACCCAGTGCTCTATGCAATATATGCCCTCCTTAATTTAAAAAACAAACAACTGAACCCATAGAAACAGAACAGATTGGTGGTTGCTGAAAGGGTTGCAGGGGGTAAGGGAAATAGTGAATGCAGTCAAAGGTGGTCAAAAGGTATAAATTTTACATTATAAGTTCTGGGGATGTAATATACAGCATGGTGACTATAGTTAATATACAGTACTTGAAAATTGCTAAGAGAGTAAGTCTTAAAAGTTCTCATCTCAAGAAAAAAATCGTAGTTACGTGAGATGATATTAACTAGATTTATTGTGATCATTTCACAACACATATACATATCAAATTTATTATATTGTACACCTTAAGCTAATACATTATATATATAAGCTAATATTATTATATGTTGTTTATATATGCATATTGTGTATGTATATGTGTATTGTGTGTGTGTGTATGTGTGTATCTCAACAAAACTAGGGGAGAAAACGATGATAAAACTGAACTTCAAATTCCCCATCAAGTCCTCTCCCCTTTCCCAGATGGCATCTCCATATTTCCAATAGATCAGGCTAGAAAACTGTGGCCATCTTGACACCTCTCTTTTTCTCACACTTACATTTAGTCATCACATTTACTCACATTTAGTAAATCCTGTCATCCCTGCTTATGAAATATAACAGAGTGTGACCACATCTCACTGTCCAAGCCACCATTTATTATCCTATATAATGGAAACAACTTCCTAACTGGTTGCTTTGTGTTCACCATTGCCTGTCAACAGTGTGTTTTTCATGCAGAATGACCTTTTAAATATCTAAATCTGATTCTATTACTACTCTGCTAAAAATGCTCTGATGGCTTTCCATTTCACACAGGGGAAGTCATTAAAAATCCTACAAAACCCTATGTTATCCCACACTCTGGTGACCTTTTTGAACTCACCTTTTGAAACACATTTCTGCCTTATTTTGTTTTCCTTGCATCTGTTTGTTTGGATCTTTGTTTTCTTTGCATCTGTTGTTTTCTTTACTTATAATTATCTGATATTTAAAAAATTCTAAATGTAAATATTTCACTAAGAGACCATTTTAAAAATACAGTATCAATATCACACCTTAAAATTAAACTCTGATTCCATATTTTCGTCTGATATGCAGAGTTTACATTTCCCTTGTTTTCACAATTAAAAGGAAATTTGTTCAGATTAGGATCCAAACAAGGTTCACACATTGCATTTGTTTAATATATCTCTTTTTTGTATTTTTATGCTGATATATGTATATTTTTAATTTGAGTATGACTTACGATGTTACATTAGTTTCAGATGTATAGTATAGTGATTCTACTTGTCTATTCCTTATGCTATGTTCACCTGCTTATGACAGATGCTTACCATCTGTCACCATACAATGCTATTACAATGTCATTGACTATATTCCATATCTGTGCCTTTAATTCTCTTGACTTATTCATTCCATAACTGGAAGCCTGTTTCTCCCACTCCATTCACCCATTTTCCCCATCCCTCCACCCCTCTTCCCTTGGGCAACCATCTGAGTATTCTCTATATTTTTAGTTCTGATTCTGCTTTTTGTTTGTTTTATTCATTTGTTTCGTTTTTAAGATTCCACATAGTATCCTCTTAAGACACTTTTAATCTATAAGAGTTTTCTCTCCCACCACTTTTTTTCCTTTCTTTTCTTTTTTTGTTTCCTTTTCTTTCTTTTCCTTTCCTTTCTTTCTGGAATGGATCTTAGGGGAGGTAAGAAATTCCCACATTCTAGATTGGTATTGTTTACCTTTTTTAATCTGGCTTTTTATTTTTGCTAACCTGGTTGTTGTGTTAGACCTAGAGGTTAGATCAGATTCAAATCTGATTTTTTTTCTTTTTACAAACATTTCATAGGTGGAACTGTACATTGCCTACTGTCTTACATTAGGGAGGTTGTAATACCTGTCTCTTTTTTGATATTAAGATTGTTCAGTATATTGTTATTGAATTAATTCAACGTAGCCACTAGAGGTCAGGACTTTATTTTAAAAATAAGTACTGTACTGGACTTCGTGAAGGATCTAGACTTAAGTTTTGTAAAAGAGTAGAAAAATCTTTGTTAATGAGTTGTCATTATTAGGAATTTCTGGGTAAACTTCTTTTGTCTCTTAAGTATAAAATGTTCATTGTCTTTAAAGGTTAAATATAGTTTTACAACATAATTTTTCCATCTTAAACCACCATCACTATATTAAAATTATGTTTCCTAGATTTAAATACTTCCGTACCTTAAAAGTTTAAGTCAGTTTATATGCTGCTTTAACTGTATGGAATACTCTGGTTAAAATGGTAAAACAGGAAATATAGGAGAGTAGGAAAAATGCTGGTGAAACCAAGCTTGGAAAAAGGGAATGAACAGTAAAGGGGAGATGGAAATAAGGCTTGGCCATGGCTTTTGTGGGAATCTGTAGCTGTGCATTCTCCCTGGGATTGTCCTCAGGCCTGTTTCCCAGTACTATCTCCAGAACTTTCTTTGAAATGTGCATTGCTATTGACTGGATAGCCTTGTGGGTCCAAAGATGTTTTTCAATTTAGTCATAGTAAGAATTTTTATTGGAGATGCTGATAGAAGTAGAAATGTGTTATTTGTGTTTTTCACAAGTGGGAGAAATTGAACTGAAGTAATGTAACTATTATGGTAAATTACTGCCCGAAAACCTGATGTCAAGACAATAATGACTATGATAATAGCAATAATTTATACATTTTGAGAATCACATCTTTACTTCAATTATTGTCTTACAGAGTGGAAAAACATAGACTAAACCCAGATAATCTAGGGTTTAGATTCTGGCACTATTTTATTATGGCATCTTATAACATGACCACTTTGAGTGTCTGTTTATCTGTATAAGTGGGACTTTTAAAGTGGGACCAATAAGACTTAGGACTGTAGTTAATAATACTGTCCTGTATATATGAAAGTTGCTAAGAGAGTAGATCTTTAAAATTCTAATTTTGAGAAAAAAAACTATAAATATGTGAAGTGATGGATGTTAACTAGCCTTTTATTATTATCTATAGCTGGGCCTGATCTGAATCATGCTGAACTATTTGAGTCTAGTTAAAATGCCCTTAGGAATTTCTTAAATACTTAGCTAATGTATTTTTCATTTACCTAAAAAGAGAAGTTTTAAAATTCTCTATTTTTACCAATTTCTAGTAACTTCTCCAAAATTAATTTTAGGATTTATATCTCTACATTTCAGCTGATATCAATATTAAAATTTAGATTTAATTTTAGCTACTTAGAAGAATATTCTGATCTGATGTTTTATCCAGATAGACAAGAGTATACTTGGAAATAGTTAATAATTTTTGTTGTTGTTGCATAAGATAGGGAATTGGTGAGGTAGAGAAGAAAATGAAATGATAACTTTTTTAAAGCCAGATAATTTATTAAAATAACTGAAAGAGACAAAATTTTAAGATATTCCAATGTTTTATCAGTACAAATAAAGTCAGTTACAGAGTTTATATAATAATTGGATAACTAATCTTATTCCAGCCATATATTTATTCATTAGTTGAATGAAAGAGAAACGTTATTACGTTTAAAGAAGCATGGCCCTTGCAGTCATGAACTTATATTGAGGTGAATTAAAAGCTCTGCTTATAAAGATTAAGTGAGGTTTATTGTCTGTCTTTCCAGCCAGCCAGCCAGCCAGCCATTTCTATTGGATGGATGAGATTCAAATAAAACATGGTAAGCTTTTAGTCTAGTGAGGAAGCAGATAATAAATCAGGGTTCACAGTTCAATATAATTATAGTGTGTGTAGATGCTATGTCAGTACAGTGGAGGAGATGTAAATCAGATAGGGGTAGGGAGGCTAAGACCTTTCTCTGAGCACATGAAAACCAATGAATGCCCTAAGAAAATTGGGAACTGATGGGTCATGCATTAAAAAAAAAAGTGTGTGCCATGTCTATTAAAAAGAGGGTTCTGGGAGATTGGTTTCTAAACAATAAAATTATTTTAAAATGTAAAGAAGTTTGGGGCACCTGGGTGGCTCAGTCATGAAGCATCTGCCTTCGGTTCAGGTCATGATTCCAGGGTCCTGGGATTGAGTCCCACATCGGTCTCCTGGCTTGGCAGGTAGCCTGCTTCTCCCTCTCCAGCTACCCTTGCTTGTGTTCCCTCTCATGCTGTCTCTCTCTCTCTCTCTGTCAAATAAATAAATAAAATATTTAAAAAATAAAATGTAACGACATTTGAGCATGTTTGTGTTCTGCCAATGGCAAGAGAAAGATTTCATATTCCAGAAAGAAAAATCTTTGCTATCATTTAAAGGGTTCCTGAATATATTGAAGAGGAGAGATTACAATGAGTAAACTAAGTGGGAAATAAAAGCCTGTGAGAAGTACTTGGAGTGATTGATGGGTAAACACTCTGGTATGTTTATATTTGGATTGAGTAATATTTTAAGCACCTGGATTTTAGTTAATCCTGTTTCCCGAAGCAGTAATATTCTTTATATTTGTATAGCCGCCCAAAGAAGACAAACAAAGATAGACTGCCAGCACTGAGGCTTAATCAGGTGTTCTTTTGTATCAGAGTTAGAGTTAATGTTGTCTGTATTGGGATGTAAGCAACACATCTTTACCCTTTAATTTTCCCTCATAGAAAATGTTAATACGAATGTGGAAAACTTAACCTGGAAGTTATAAAATCCTCCATGTTGAATTTTATAAGAAAAGGGGTATTCATGAGTAAAAAGAACTTTGTAAAAGTAAAGGCTATTGGGCGCCTGGGTGGCTCAGTGGGTTAAAGCCGCTTCCTTCGGCTCAGGTCATGATCTCAGGGTCCTGGGATCGAGGCCCACGTCGGGCTCTCTGCTCAGCGGGGAGCCTGCTTCCTCCTCTCTCTGCCTGCCTCTCTGCCTACTTGTAATCTCTCTCTCTGTGTCAAATGAATAAATAAAATCTTAAAAAAAAAAAGTAAAGGCTATTGAATGCTGTAATAGGTTACCAAAAGATTGTAGAATTTTTGTGTTATAAGAGCCTTAAACTCATAGATCCCTTTAGATAACATTTTAGAATAACCTCTGGCTTTGTGTACATGGTCATACTAATGTACTTTTTATGAACTAACTCAATCACTACTTTCCCCAAGAAGCCTTCCTCTTTAGTTATCCACACAGATTTAACTATTTCTTCCTTAGTATCCTCATGTCTCACTATCACAACACCTATAAAATTTTAGGACAGTTCTTCATGTATCAGTCTCCTTTCACTAGATTATAGTTCTCTGAGGGAAGATTTATGTTTCAAGTTTCTAAATGAATGCTGAGAAAAAATAGACAGCCTGTATTAAATAAATCCCCTACCTCTTATTCTAGCTAAGTCTGTCATTTCATTGTTCCACAAGCTGGCCATGAACATTCTTATTTCTTGTGTTTATGCCATTTGCCTTATTTTGGTGTACACTTTCCTCTTTACTGTTTGTATAAGTCTTATGTGTTCTTCCAGGTCTAGCACAAGTCTCATTTCCTTCATAGAAACCCCCAAGAGATTCAGGTCTTGAGTGAACACTCTTTCCTTGGAAATTCTAGAACATTTATTTACAGATTTGGTAAATATAAAAGCATGTGACTCCTCAATTAATTTGTAAGCATCTAAACACTGGGATCATGCCTCATATCTACTGTCCCTAATGCCTAGCACACAGTGCTTTGTTTTTTCTTTTTTAAAATTTTTTTAATTTAAATTAAATTAGCCAAGGTATAGCACAGTGCTTTATTCCAGAGTAGCCGGGGTAATGAAGGAGGTGTGATCACTTAAGGAACTTCCTGTTGAAGACATTAGTATTTCTAAAATCTGTACACAATGGAGAAAGGGGACTAACATTTTCGGTACTATAAAATAATGATACAGGTCCCCATTCCTCAACCAGAACCCCTGGGGCCAGATTGTTTTGGAATTTAGAATTTTTTCCTCTTCATTGGCTAGTACTTCCCATTAATATTTCATAATAAATGAGTAAATAAAGACAGTAAAAACTATAAATATCCTCATGTCAGTTCAGATCAGGTTTTAGTTAATAAAGTGAACCTTGATAATCTGAATTGCGTAGACTGAAGTCCAATTATTTGTCTGATGATTAATTTGTAAGTTATACTGTTGGCCTTGTAAATTGGTCATAGTCTGAAATACAGCCTTTGCAGTTCATTTAGTATTTTTTTTTCTTTTTATTTTCAGTGGGGAGTTGCCATGTTAATATAAATGTCATTACAAGACTATAAATCAGGACTTTAATATTCTACAAACAATAATTCTTGAAGTTTGGCTGACTCATACATATAGAGTAATATTTATATTTTAGTTATTTTTTGATGAAAATTCTGAGAAGAATTTTTAAGGCTCCTTATTCAAAAGAAACTACCAGTTCAGATAGAGTGAGCTTGAAAGATAATAAACTTCTAAAGTGGAAAAAACTTTAATTAACTGTCTCAGGAGCACATGGCTGCTTTTCTATTTTTTAAGTGTTTAAAGAAGATTTAGAAATTAGCTGCTTCTATTTGACTGAACTGTATTACAGCATTTTTAACTTTCAGCCTCTACTCTTCTTGGCTAGAGTATAATTATATTTTCTAATCTAACATTTATGGATTTAGTTGAGCAGTCTCTCTTGCATGTAGTAAGTCAGTTTATTTGTTCACAAAAATGAAGTCACGGTCATATGGAAACATTTAGTGTATTTTTAAACTAACAAATTAGAATAATGATACATAGAAAGCATTTTTATGAAGTTAAAATATCTAACCACAAAGTTTTCTCCTTTTCACTTTTATCATAAAATTGCTCCTAGGAAATGTGTTATAATATAAAATTTGTTTTTTCAAACATGAAGATTTTATTTTTAAAATTAAAAAACCCTCAAATTTTGATAAGGAGGAACCCACAAAAGAGGCAGTGACTTAACTAGACTTTTTAAAAAACTTTCAAAAGAGAATCAACTGAGAGAATGGAAGAGTGAGATTAGAGGTGGTAGGTAAGGAGGAGGAGGAAATTCTGAGTCTCGGTGAAGAGAGTGGGTGGAGCCTGGATTGAATACAGTGGCAGTGGATTTGGGAATATATTTTAATACATTATTAGGAGCCACATGATAAAGAGCAACTGAGGACTGTTTTAACCAGACCTATGAAAGGTGTGACTGTTGAAAACAAAGTCAGCATCAGACCCAAGAGGCCCTGTAAACAAAAGAAGCAACCGATTATGGTAGTGGATCAAAACAAGTTGGTAAAGGAGAGAGGGAAAGTTTGATAAAAATGGGGAAATTGGGAAGGGACAATTATTGGTTGTGATAGGTGATATGTTATGTCTTAGAGTAAGTTTCAGGCTGCTGACAGTAATACATGGTAGTTTTGTATATATTTCATGGCCTAACCATGAAAGAATAAGATGGATAAGTTGACAAACACAAGGTGGCTTTACTTCTGTACTGGGGCAAGGTCAGTCACTGCACATCTGTATGGCCACACCTCTCCACAAATTACTTAAAGGCAGCATAGTGTTTAAAAATATTGGCTGATTGGGAATATTATCACAGTTACATAACTAGTTGAGGTAAAAAAAAAGAAGAGAGAAAGAACATAATTTCTGTGCCACTGTAAAATATATAATGGCGGAGAAATATTTTCCCTTACCTAAAAATGACTATGGAGTTGTTACATGAGAATGGAGGTAAATTGGTTAGGGTTCTTTTTCTTACAGTGACAGAAACCTAACTTGAACCAGGTTAGGCAAAAGAAGAAAATTTATCCATTCACATAACTGAAAAGTACAGGAATTTACTTCTTCAGGCATGGCTGTCTCCAGGTGCTTAAATGATTTTGTCAGGCATCTGTTTCTTTTTCCATCACCTGGCTCTATTTTCTTTTTCTTTTCTTTCTTTTTTTTTTTTAAAGATTTTTTATTTATTCATTTGACACACAGAGAGAGATTACAAGTAGCAGAGAGGCAGGCAGAGAGAGAGGAGAGAGGAGGAAGCAGGCTCCCTGCTGAGCAGAGAGCCCGACGTGGGCCTCGATCCCAGGACTCTGGGATCATGACCTGAGCTGAAGGCAGCGGCTTTAACCCACTGAGCCACCCAGGCGCCCTCTATTTTCTTTTTCTTTTTTTTTTTCTATTTTCTTTCTTTTTTCCCACCCCTATTTCCTTTTTAAAATTTTTTCATGATAATTTTTTATTGAGGTAAAACTGGTATATAACATATTTGTTTTAGTTATACAACATAATAATTTGTAATTTTATATACTACACAGTGATCACCACAATAAGTTTAGTTATCATCTGCCACTATATAGTGACCCCTTTTAGTCTTTTTGCCTGCCTCCTAACCCTCTTTCCCTCTGACAAACACAAATCTGTTTTCTCTATGAGTTTTGGTTTTACTTTGTTTTGTTTTTTATTCCACATGTATGTGAGATGATAATGGTATTTGCCTTTATCTGTCTGACTTATTTTACTTAACATAATACTCCCAAGATTCATCTTCCACAAATGGAAAGACCTCTTCTATTTTTATGGCTGAGTAGTATTCCATTGTGCATACACACCATAACTTCTTTATCCATTTATCTGTTGATGAACACCTAAGTTGTTACCATATCTTGGTTATTGTAAATAATGCTGCAATAAACATAGGGGGGTACATATATATTTTTTTGGATTAGTGTTTTTGTTTTCTTCAGATAAATACCCAGAAGTAGAATAGCTGGACCATATGGTAGTTCTATTTTTAATTTTTTGAAGAACCTTTATCCTATTTTCCACAGTGGATGCATCAATTTATATTCTTGCTAATAATGTGTGAGGGTTCTCTTTTCTCGACATTCTTGCCAACATTTGTTTCTTGTGTTTTCAATTTTAACCATTCTCACAGATGTGAGGCGATAGCTCATTGTTGTAAATTAATTAACAATATATACGTGGGTTTATTTCTGAGTTCTCTATTCTGTTCCCTTGATCTTTGTGTCTGCTTTTATGCCAATCCATACTATTTTGATTACTGTACCTTTGTAGCATAGTTTGAAATCAGGGAGCATCATACCTCTAGCTTTATTCTTCTTTCTCAAGATTTCTTTGGCTACTACTTGTTGTCTCTTACGGTTCCATGCAGATTCATAATTATTTGTTCTAGTTCTGTGAAAAATGCCATTGGCATTTCGATTGGGATTGCACAGAGGCAGCCTGGTGATGCACCCCAGCCATTCTGGATATGATAGGCAGCATCTGAAACTTCTGAAATAGCTCCCAATGATCCCCACTTCCTTTTTTTCATGGCCTTGTGTAATCCCCTCCCTTTGAGTATGGACTGGTTCTAGCGATGTTTTTTATGATGATAGTACTGCAAAAGTGATGAATGTCGCTACTAAGATTAGGTTATAGAAGACTGTGACTTCCATCTTGTTGTCATCTATACTCTTTTACCTTCTCTGATGAAGCCATCGGCCATGTTGTGAGCTGTCCTATGAAGAGGCCTACATGGCAAGAAACTGACCGGCAGCTCATGAGGAACCAAATATTGTTGATAATCACATGTGTGAACTTAGGTGCTTCGTTGGGTAAGCCTGAGATGACTGCAGCCCTGATGGCACCATGACTGGAGCCTTGTGAGAGACCCAAAGCCAGAGAAAACAGTCCAGTTTCCTGACCCACAGAAATAGATACAGCAATAGATACCTGGTACACTGGAAAAGTAACTCATCAATCCTAGGCAGCAGGAACATTGGGAATCCCAGTGGAATTGGTAGGCCGTGCTGAGAAGGAACAAGAAGCTGAGAATCTAGTGATGGCCTTGAGACCTTGAGGAGGTGCATAAAATGTATCTGATACATTGGCCACATTTTCTATTCTTAGAGGTTTTGCAGCATGGTGAAAAGATAATAGACCCTATGATCAGAAAGAAGTAGTAAGTTCAAATCCCAGCTCTGTCATGAGTTACTTAATTTGTCTTAACCTTGATTTTCTTCTTAGCTAGGTGGAAATCATAATATCCTCTATTTAGAGGATTGGCTGAGCTGTACATATAGCACTGTGCCTGACACAAAGGGATTCATAACACATAATTTTTGTTATGTAGATTATAGACTGTAATATTTGGTGGCTTGAAAAATTTCTCTTTCTTGAAATCTTTTTTCCAGTTTTACCTTATTATCTTATTTATGTTCTGAGATACCAGTGTTATTTCTCCTCCTATCTTTCTGGTTACCCTTTACCTTTGCTGGTATTCTTTCCCCACCTGCTTCTTTATCATTTGTTTTCTCCAATATTCCATCATTGGCCTCCTTTTCTCATTTGTCATACTTTTCCTGAGCAACATTATCTCTAAGGGAAACATTCTTTCCTATCCTCAGGTTCATTCTGGCCATAAATAAGAACTCCCATTAATACTTTTATCCATTTAGAAGCACTCTTTGGGAGCAAGCTTTCATTGCTCTCCACATCTCTAAACTGCTCTTCTGCCCAAGAGTGGGAGTGACTACTTTTTGGTGAGATTGAGAAAAGGGGCTCAGTGTACAACCCTCGATTCTGGTTTACTAGAGTTTTCCTTCTCCCCTCTCCCTCCTTCCTGTCTCTTCCTCTTCCTTTTGACCTTCTGTTCTCAGGTCTTTTGTGGTCTTCTCTTCTTGAAGGTAAGCATATAAGGCAAGTTTGGAATTGCATAATTTGAGCAGGTAAGTTAAACCATGTTTAAAATTAAATACAGAGTCAGAATAAATATTGTTGACACAAGTACTTTAAGAATTCAAATTATAAGACTGTGGCATTTGCCATTCATTTCAGATAAGAAAAATTAAGGAAATACTGAATTTTTATTTTATTTTTATTTTTTAAAAGATTTTATTTATTTATTTGACACAGAGAGAGATCACAAGTACGCAGAGAGGCAGGTAGAGAGAGAGGAGGAGACAGGCTCCCTGCCAAGCAGAGAGCCCAATGCAGGACTTGATTCCAGGATCCTGAGATGATGACCCAAGTGGAAGGCAGAGGCTTTATCCCATTGAGCCACCCAGGCACCCTATTTTTAATCTTGTAATGTTATAACCTATAATATTAAGACTGTGTTAACCTCAAGGCTTATTCAAATATTTGTTGTAGGAAATTGTGTTGGCTCACTAAAGTTATAAGCTGTATTTGTCCTAGGAAACTGAATTTTCTCACCACCTTGAGATAATTAGCTCACTGACTATGACCTCATTGATGTTGCTAAAATTGATCTTACCCATATTTAACTTGGTTAATTCTCTTCAGATAAGAAACTACCTCAGATTCTGTCTAGATTTTTATTTTTACTACTTGTATAGTTAAATACCAAATCTCATTCCTATGCAATTTCAAATGAAGTTCCAATATAGTTTTTCTAATAGTAAAGGCTCTATTTCAATTCCTACCTAACATCTTTTCATATTATCATGATCAATTCTGAAGGTGGAGAGGAGGACTATGATAAATTTGTCTCTTTGAATCCTGACATAAATTAAGTTAATTTGGTGAATTGTTTTCATTGTAACATGCTATGGAGGTTTGGGGAAGAGGGCATGAATAGCTCCACCATATTATAACATCGGCAGATACAAACATTTCCATAAAGAACCTGCAGGACATCACCAAGATGGCAATACAGGCTTCTGAATCGCCCTCTCCCCCACAGATGTACCATATATACAACTAAACATGAATCAATAGCCTCTGACAGAAATCCAGAAATTAGTTGAATGAATCCCACACATTGGGTGGCTGAGGAAATACCCATGTTGAAGTGGGTAGGAAGCACTGGGACATACTCTGATCATGAATTCCACCCTTGGAGCAGTGTCTTACAATTGGGAGGGAACTCTCAGTATCCAACTTTTCACAGAGATGCTAAGGGTATGGACCACATGTATAACAACCCAACTGTTAAGACTGACACTTAAGGAACAGACCCCCAAATCACCTAGCTCTGAGAGCCAATGGGGCTTGGATTCATGAGTCTCACAGGATTATAACAAACAAAAGAATAATTAGCAGGAATATAAGCACTCCCCATGGCTGTGTCCCTGGAGTCAGTGCAGAGAGAGCAGACAAAATTGCCCACTTGTCAGTTTTTCCATGGAAGGGGTTTGACTTCTTACTTTACCAGGTGCTGTCTGAGGGTCCAGCTTCTATTTAAACCACATGTAGGTGCTGACTGGATACCTTTCTGGAGCCTGAAAGAGCTGGAGAGCACTTTCCTTACCTTCTTCCATTGGCTTGTCCCATCAGTAAAATCAAGTTACCAGCTTCTCCCTGGAAGGAACTTTTCCATACATATAGCACCCCCACTGTAATGGTTACCACCAAAGGGGCTATTTCCCAAATGACCCATGCCTAGGAACTTATAGAACTCAGTATTCATGAATCACCCAGGACCACATAAAACAAAGAGGCTGTTCTATTTGGGCATGAGCACTCCCAGTAACTATTCCCACTGGCTTAGCACAGAGTGAGTATGCAAAAACATTCATTGCTGATTTATCTGTAATAGGGATTAGACTGCATATCTAATCTCCTGAATCCCCAGCTGCTGCCTGAAAGTGAGCTTCCAATTTGCCTCCATTAGCACAGCTAAAAGGATAAGCAATTAATAGTTCTCTGGGAGCCTGGACAGGCATATTGGTATTTCCTACACTTTGAGACACTGGCTGTCTTGGCATATGCATAATTACTAGGAACCACTAAAAACAAAGATGGCAGCTTGAACAATCACAAAGGTTTGAGAGGCATCCAGGAGCTTGAACTGGCCTGATTGATGAGGTGTATCTCCTGCATGAGGCCTGACCATCAAGACTGGGAGAGGTGTCTGCTATAGCTAATGCTTAGAAATTAACAGAGAGTAAAGCAAGATGAAGAAAATGAGGAATACATCTCAAACAAAAGAACAAGATAAATTTACAGAAATTGACCTTAATGAAATGGAGATAAATGACTTACCCAATAGAGAGTTCAAAACAATGTTCATAAAGATACTCATGTGATCAGGAGAGGAATGCATGATCAAAGTTAGAATTTCAACAAGGAGACAGAAATATAAGAAAATATCAAAGAGTTATCATAGAATTGAAGAGTACAATAACTGAACTGGAAAATTTAGTAGAGGGGTTCAGTACCCCAGTAGATTAAATGGAAGAAAGGATCAGTGAACCTGAAGACAGGGCAGTTGAATTCATTGGAAGAGCAAAAATGAAAAAGGAATGAAGATAGCTTATTGCACTTATGAGAACTGGCAGGCATACTTGTATACATTATAGAAGTACCAGAGAGAGGAGAGAGAAAGGGGCAGAAAGCTTATTCAAAGATATAATGGCTGAAAACTTCCCTAACCTTGGAAAGAAACATATATTTAGATCTGGGAAGGCTGGCGAGTTCCAAAAAAGATCACTCCAAAGAGACCCACTCTGAGACACATTATAATAAATTGTCAAAAGTTAAAGGCAAAGAAAGAATCTTAAAAGCACCAAAGAAACTTTTTACACACAAAGGGAACTGTACCCTCACCTCCCCACAAAAGATTATAAGCTGATTTGTCAGCAGAATCCTTGGAAACCAGAGGTGAGTGTGATAATGTATTCAAATGCTGAAAGAGAATATCCACCAACCAAGAATATTCTACCTGGCATGGTTGTTCTTCAGTATTGAAGGAGAGATAAAGAGTTTCTAAGACAAAGGGAAGCTGGAGTTCATCACCACTAGGCTAGCCTTATAAGAAATGTTAGATTTCTTTAAGGTGAAATTAAAAGACATAAATGGTGACATTAAAAGTATGAAAGTATAAAACTTACCGATAAAACAGTTAAATTCATAATACTCTAATGTTGTAATGGTGGTAGGTAAATAACATAACTCTAATATAAAATTTGAGACAAAAGTATTAAAATTACTGTAACTACAATAATTTGATGAATGGATACATAAGATAAAAATATGTAATTATGACATCAAAACCAAAAATATGGAGAAGGGGAGAAGTTTAAAAATATAGAGCTTTCGTATGTGTTCAGATTTAAGTTGTTATTAGTTTAGAATAGACTGTTATAACTTTAAGGTGTTTTATATAAGCCTCATGGTAACTACAAAATAAAAACCTTAGTGAGTACAAAAAAGACAAAGAAGTCAAGCACACCACTACAGAAAATCATCAAATCATGAAGAAAGATTGCAAAAGAAGAAAGAAACAAAGGAAATACAAAACAGTCATAAAACAATAAATGAACAAATCTCAAAAGTGGGTCTATACACACCAATAAATAGTTTATGTGTGTATGGGCAGAATTATTCAATGAAAAGACATAGAATGGCTGAATAAATTAAAAAACAGTATCCAACTATAGTCTCCCTATAAGAGACTCACTTTAGCTTTAAGGATACACATAGAGTGAAAGTGAAGAGATAAATATTCTTAAGTGAAGAGAAAAGATATTCCATGCAAGTAGAAACCAAAAGAAAGCAGAACTAGCTATACTTACATGAGAGAGAAAATAGAAAACAGTAATGAAAGAACAGAGAAGGCCAAAGATAATGATAGATCAATTCATCAGGAGGATATAATAATCATAAAGAAATACAGCCACCATTGGAATACCTAAATATATAAAGCAAATATTAACAGATGTGAAGGGAGAAATACGCAGCAAGCCAATAATAGTAGGGGACTTAAATACCCCACTTTCAACAATGGATAAATAAGACAGAATATCAACAAGAAAACCTTGGATTTACACTACATGTTAGACCAGGTAGAACCACCTGATCTATACAGAACATCCCATCCAATAGCAGCAGAATACATATTCTTCTCAAGTGCACATGGAACATTCTCTAGGCCACAAAAGAGTATTAACAAACCTAAGAAGATTGAAATCATATCAAGCATTTTTTTTTGACCACAATGGTATGGCACTATATATCAATTACAAGAGGAAAGCTAGAAATTTCACAATTATGTGGAGATTAAACATGCTCCTGAATAATTAAGAGGTCAAAGAAGAAATTGAAAGGAAAATTAAAATATCTGGAGATAAATGAAAATGGAAATACAACATATAAAACATGCGATACAGCACAAGCAGTCCTAAGAGGAATGTTTATAGTGGTAAACACAAACATTAAGAAAAAAGAAAGATCTCAAACAAACAACCTAACTTTACACCTCAAGGAACTAGAATAAGAGGAACAAACAAAGCCCAAAGTTGGTAGAAGGAAGAAAATAAATATTAGGGTATGAATAAATGAGACAATAAGAAAGTCAATAGAAAAGTTCAATGTAAATAGGAGCTGAATTTTTGAAAAGATAAACAAAATTGACAGACCTTTAACTACTCAAAGAAAAAGAAGAGAAGACTCAGAATTAGAAATGACAGAGGGACATTACAACTGGTAACACAGAAATGCTAGGGATCATTAAGAAGCTACCATGAACAATTATACTAGCAAATTAGATAACCTAGAAGACATGAATAAAGTTCTATAAACACACAACCTACCAAGACTGAATCATGAAGAAATAGAAAGTCTGAACAGTTACTAGTAAAGAGATTGAATCAGTAATGAAAAACTTCCCAACAAAGAAAAGTCCAGGACAAGGTGGATTGAGTGTTGAGTATTACCAAACATTTAAAGAAGAATTAATACCAACCTTTCAACCTCTTCCAAAAATAGAAGAGGAGGCAACACTTCCAAACTCATTTTACCAGGCCATCATTACCCTAGTATCAAAGCTACATAAGGACACTACAAGAAGAGATTATAGGTCAATATCACTGAAAGATGCAAAAATCCTCAATAAAATATTAGAAAACCAAATTCAACAGTGTATTGAAAGGATCATACACCATGATCAAGTGGTGTTTATTACTGGGATGCCAGCAAGGGTAGTTCAACATCTAAAAATCAATAAATGTGACATATCATATTAAAAAACATGATGGATAAAAATTATATGATCACCTCAATAGATGCAGAAAAGCCATTTGATAAAATTCAACATCTTTTCATGATTAAAAACTCTCAACAAATTAGGACTATATGGACTATACTTCAACATAATAAAGGCTATATATGACAAGCCCACAGATGATAATATACTCAGTGGTGAAGAGCTAAAAGCTTTTCTTGTAAGATCAGGAACAAACCAAGGATGCCCATTTTTTACCACTTTTATTTAACATATTATTGGAGGTCCTAACCAGAGCAATGTTTGCAGCTGCTGCATTGTATATGGTAAACCCTAAAGACTCTACCAAAAAACCTTTTAGAATAAAAAGTTTGCTAAAGTTGCAGTATAAAAAATCAGCATCCAAAAATCTATTGTGTTTCTATGCATTAGCAATGAACAATTTGAAAGAAAAATTAAGAAAATAATCCCATTTGTTATTTCATCAAAAAGAATAAAATACCTAGGAATAAACTTAATCAAGGTGGTGAAAGATCTATGTACCAAATACTATGTAATATTGATGAAATAAATTAAAGAAGATGCAAATAAATGGAAGGTATTCAGTGTACATGGATTGCAAGAATAATATTATTAAAATGCCTTAAAGCAATTTACAGATTTGGTGCAATGCCTATCAGAATTCTCACAGAAATAGAAAAACATAATTCTAAAATTCATGTGGAACCATAAAAGATCCTGAATAGTCAAAGCAATCTTAAGAAAGGACATCGTTGAGGGAATCAATTCCTGATTTCAAACTATATTACAAAGCTATAGTAATCAAACAGAATGGCTGGCATAAAAACACACAGAGATCAATGAACAGAATAGAGAGCCCAGAAATAAACTCATGCATGTATGGCCAGTTTATTTTCAACAAGGCACCAACAATATACAATGGAGGAAAGATAGTCTCTTCAAAAAATTATGTTGTGAAAACCGAATATCCACATGAAAAAGAATGAAACTGGACCACTGTCTTTCACCATACACAGAAGTCAACTCAGTATGCATGAAATGTGTGTACATTAGCTGCAAAACTACAAAACTCCAAGAAAACATAGGAGATAAGCCCATTGACATGGGTCTTTCTGAATTTGACACTAAAGTCAAAGGCAACAAAAGAGAAAAATAAACAAGTGGGACCATATCAAACTAAAAAGCTTCTGCACAGCAAAGGAAATCATCAACAAAATGAAATTCAACCTATTGAATGGGAGAAAATATTTGCAACCATGTATTTGAATGTGTTACTATCCAAAATATACAAGGAATTCATACAACTCAATAGCATAAAAGAAATAACCCAGTTAAAAAGTTGGCGAAGAGCCCAAATAGGCATTTTTCCAAAGAAGACATACAAATGGCTAATAGGTATGTGAAAAGATGTTCAACATCACGAATTATCTATAAAATGCAAATTAAAACCACAATGAGAAGCCACTTTATACCTGTTAGACTATTCTGAAAAAACAAAACAAAACAAAAAAACCAAAACAAACAAGAGATAACAAATGCTGGTGAGAATGTGGAGAAAAAGGAGCTCTTGTACACTGTTGGTGAGACTATAAACTGGTATAGTTATTATGGAAAACAGTATAGGCATTCCTCAAAAAATTCAAAATAAAGCTACCATATTATACAGAAATTCCACTTCTGGATATGTATCTGAAAGAAATGAAATTTCTATCTTGAAGAGATACCTGTACTCCCATGTTCACTGCAGCCTTATTCACAGTAGCCAAGACATGGAAACAAACTAAGTGTCCATCAACAGATCAACAGATGAATGGGTAAAGAAATATACCCACATATAATGCAATATAAAAAGGAAGGAAAATATGTTATTTGTAAAAACATGGGTGATTCTGGAAGGCATTATGCTGAGTGAAATAAGCTAGACAGAAAAGGACAAATACTATATGGTATCATTGGATGTGAAATCATTGGACGTGAAATATAAAAAAATCAGATTCATAGTAATAGAGAGAGGGTGGTAGTTGCAAGGGGCTGGGATATGAGGAAATAGGGTGAATTTGGTAAAAGGATACAAACTTATAGTTGTAAGGTGAATAAGGTCTGAGGATCTAATGTATAACATGGTGACTACAGTAGATAATACTGTATTGTGTAATTCAAATTTGCTAAGACAAAAACAGGTTAATATGTGGTAATGGATGTATTAATTAATTTGATGGAGATAATCCTTTCAAAATGTGTAGGTATAGCAAACCATCACATTGTATACTTTAAATATATTATCTTATTTGTAAATTATACCTCAATAAAGCTGAAATAATTAAAAAGAACCTGCATTTCTTAAATGGCCAAATTGGCTTTGACCAGCTTGCAACACATCCTCCTTTGGTTATAGATTCCTACTTAGCCTTCTTGTATTCAGAATTTAGCTGAGTTCTACACTGAAATCTCTTTCCTCTAATTATAATAGTTTCTGCATAAAATTTATCTTTACTTTTCTGACCATTGTCTGTCTTTGGATCTTTTTCACAGTATGTGTTGGGGGCCTATAGCTCGTGTATTAAATTAAGACTATGCAGATTATGACCTGGTGAATGAAGAGGCACAAGCCACTAACATGGGGTCAGCAAGTAGCTCTGTCAGCATCTGAGCTCTCACTTTGGGGAAATGAAAACCCTGGGGGACATTTAGACTGAATTTGTGATTTCAATACAGTCATGCAAAGAAAAGTCACAAGATTTATTACTTACAGATTCAAGAAATGGGGGGAGTGCACAATGAGCCATGGGTAATGGCAGTCTTCCATCCCAGGTCATAAAGAAGCAGGAGATAGAGAGCAGGGTAGCAAACACGTATTGCTTGTAAGATAGTTGGGATGGCAGTCACTAACTTTTCATGGGCTTTACTCTGAGTGGTTATTTTAAAAGGTGTCCTGGGAATAGTTTGAAGAGAATGGGTATTAACTCTTCTTCAAACGTTTGGTAAGGAAGGCTTCCAAATACATTCTATGAAGCTAGCATTACCCTGATACCAAACCAGACAAAGACACCACAAAAACAAAAACAAAAACAAAAACAAGAAACTACAGGCCAATATGCCTGATGAACATAGATGCAAAAAATATTCCACAAAATATTAGCAAACCATATTTTACCACAACATTAAAAGGATCATTCACTGATCATATTGGGGTGGGATTTATTCTTGGGATTCAAGGATGGTTTGATAGTCACAAATCAACATGATATACCACATCAACAAAACAGGATAAAAATTATATGATCATTTCAGTAGATTCAGAAAAAGCATTTGACAAAGTACGACACCCATTCATGATAAAAACTGTCAATAAAGTGGGCTTAAAGAGAACATACTTCAACATAATAAAGCTTATATATGAAAACCCACATATAATATCATTCTCAATGGTGAAAAACTGAGAGCTTTTACTCTAAGATCAGAAACAAAACAAGTATGTTCCTTTCACCACTTGTATACAACATAGTATGAGAAGTCCTACTGTTAGCAACAGATAAGAAAAAGAAATAAGAGGCATCCATATTGGTAAAGAAGTTAACCTATTACTATTTGCAGAAGATATGATAATATAGAAAACCCTAAAGATGCCACCAAAAAATTACCAAAAGTAATAAATGAATTCAGTAAAGTTATGGGATACAAAACTCACCCAGAAATTAGTAGCATTTCTATACACTAATAACAAAGTAGCAGAAAGAGAAATTGAGAAAGCAACTCCATTTATCATTGTACCAAAGAGAATAAAATACCTAGGAATAAATTTAATTGAAGAGGTAAAAGATCTGAACTCTGAAAACTGTAAAATGGTGATGAAAGAAATTGAAGATGACACAAATGGAAAGATATTCCATGCTCATGGGTTGGAAGAATTAGTATTGTTAAAATGTCCATATTACTTAAAGCAATCTACAGATTCAGTGCAATCACTATCAAAATACTGACAGCATTTTTCTCAAAACTAGAACAAATAATACTAAAATTTGTGTAGAACCACAAAAGACCCCCCACATAGCCAAAACAATCTTGAGAAAGCAAAACAAAGCTGGAGGTATCACAATTCCAGATTTCAAGATACACTACAAAGCTATGGTAATCAAAACAGTATGGTACCGACACAAAAATAGACACATAGATCAATAGAACAGAATAGAGCCCAGAAATAAACCCATGATTATGTGGTGAATTAATCTGTGACAAAGGAGGCAAGAATATCTGATGGGGAAAACACAGTCTCTTCAATAAATGGTGCTGGGAAAACTGGACAACTACATTTAAAATAGTGAAACTGGACTACTTTGCACCATCATACACAAAAATAAGATGGATTAGAGACCTAAAGTGAGACAAGAAATCATAAAAATCATAGAAGAGAGCACATGTGGTAATTTCTCTGATGTCAGCTGTGGGAACATTTTTCTAGATATGTCTCCTGAAAGGTGCCCTGGGGAAAGCAAAGTGGGAACTTGGGTTGGGGAACATAAACTCAGGTCCTTACCTAAATCTCCAGGTGTGAGCAGGGTTTTATACTGTAAAATGCCTAGGCAGCAACTCAAAATTGCTATTTTCTCATCACACAGTACAAGAGACTTCATTTATATTCCTCCCCAGACTCCACAAATACAAAGGTTGGGCCTTCTTATTGAGCATTTATTATTTGCCAGTCACAATGTCCAGTGCCATTTATTATTTGATCCATCCAGTAGTCAATTGGTGGGTCCTGTTGCTGACCTCAGTTTATAGACAACGGGAACTGGGGCATAAAGAGGTTAGGTAGGTTTGTCAAAGGTCCCCCAGCTCAGAAAAGGCAGGGCCAGACCTGGAATGGAGCTCTGGCCTCAGAGATTGAAATTTAGGCACTGTACCCTACTATAGGGTTATTAAAATGGCAATTGTGATACTCATTTTGAAGGGAATAAAATATAGACTCATTAATCACAAACAGTGAGGTTGTCTGGAGATAATAGTTGTCTGAGAATTGCAACAAATTGTTCAGACTCCAATATTTGCCATTTCACAGATGAGACTAATTATAAAAAACTGCTTGCATTATCCTGTAATTAGTTTTGCCTTATGTAGAATAACTGCACATTGGGAAGAGTAGGTAGTCTCGCTCAGATGGAAGTTTCCTCAAATAGAAGAGCAAAGAGTCAGGAATCTACTTAAAATCTGAGAAGTTGCTCTGTATCATTTATCAAGGAGTGGAAAAGGTGTGAGGAAGTTAGCTTATCGTGAGATGTAATGACAGTGCTCAAGAATTCCATCAACTTATACACATTTTTACTCTTCATATTTAAAATGTATACTATTGCAGGCAGGATCCATACTATGTGTCTTTAAGTATTGAATATTAGAACAAATTTTTACCCACACCAATGCTAGAATTTTCATCTAATTTAAAACAGAGTGTTCTCTTACTCCTTGTTGGAGCTTCGCCCTGGTAGAAACTTTATAGACATATAGACAAGGCTAGTTTAGTGGCTTGCGTCTTTGCTCATCATATTTGTTTTTTCTTAATAAGATCAGTTTTTAATTTGGGGAATGACATCTTTTTTGTCTCTTCATATGAGCATGAATGTCCCAAGATCCTGATAATTTGTAAACCACAATATACAGCAGCTGAAATGCATTAGTTTAATAATAAATACAGGAAACAGTTTGATCTTATAAAGTATGCATTATGCAACTATCTCACACTGAATAGTGGTCTTAATGGTGACAGTGTTTCAGCCATAGCTGATTTTGCAAAGTACTTCAAGAGAGTTTTTGCATGTGATTTTCAAATTCCAAGTTATTTCCAGGATAATTCAGTCTATAAGATTTTTCTGTTTACCCCTTAACCATGTTTTTTTTAGCTTTCACAGTGTTGCTGAATGGTTACCTAAGCAAAGCATGGAAGAACTCTTGAATCATAGAATCAACAATGCAAGTATCTGTACTATCTCAATCTCCTAAAAATTGGGAAAGGAGGAAGTATTTAGGGTGGGCTGAAGGGCAAAGGAGACCATCAAAGGACTTCTTGGAAGTAGGTAAAACCAAATAATTATAGAGGAGTCGATTGAATTTGACTGCTGTCTTTCAGGTCTCCCCATAAGCATTTCGTTTTAGATATCTGCATCTTGTAGGCATCTCAGACTTAACACATACAAAAGCACTTTTGATCTGACTTGCCCCAAATAGGCCCTGCCAAGGTCTTCCGCATTTCATTTTGCGTTAACTTCTTCCTAGTTGTTCAGCCCAAACATTAAGAAGTCATTTTTGACTTGCCTACTCTCTCTCTCTTTCTCTGCTCTTGCTGGGTCTACCTTACATCCATGTGTTATTTTTCATCACAATTACCATCTTCTAAATAATTTAATTTACTTATTTATTTGCCTCTACTACAGTATAGTTTCCATGATAGTAGTAGTTTTATCTATTCGTTCACTGATACGACTTCAGAAACAGAAGCGTTATTTGGAATGTAGAAGGTGTAGGTGCTTAATGAATAAATGTTGAATGACTAAATGAAGATATGAATGAACTGTGCTGAAATGTGACTGTGGCCTAATCTCTCCACTATTTAATTTTGGCATGATAGCCCCCAGGCAAGAAGTAATAACAGCCATTTCCAGTTGGATGTTTATATATCAGGACACGTCTAAGGTTAAATGTTAGTAGGGGTAGAAGAAAATTGGTTTGTGTGATTTGATAATTTTTCCTGTGTTGTATGACTCCTCTCTTTCTATAATAGGGATAACTGATTGATTTGGGGACTTCAGAAGTAAAGATGAGATATGTAGGTAAAAATTATTTTTATCCTGAATTTTTGAGTCAAATCTCAAACCAAGAATCAACAGATGGGTTCAAAGAAATGCAGTGGGAAGACTTCAGAACTTTTTTTATCAAGATGCATAGGAACAAGTCTGTATGTATGCAAGGGTTGTGGGTAGTGATGCTAGAACTGCTAGACTGGGGTGTAAAATATATGTTTCAGAACTTCTGTGGTTTACCTCTGAGTGGAAAAGTAGCACCATACTTGTCTGCTCTCTCCCCTAGTAGGTCTCATAATGGACCTAGGGAATCCTTGGTGTAGAAGATGCCCAAAGAAGAGAAAAGTGTGAAGGACTTTGGAGGTTCCACTCTACTTTGCATTAGTAAAGGAGCCATCCTTCCTTCTTTTCCCCCCTTAGTTTATAAAGGTCTCCCTGCCATTTTGCAAATTCCTTTTGTTTTTTCATTTCTTTATAACAATTAATGATTTGTCTGGATTTTCCATTAATATTTTGCATGTTGAGGGACACAGTGTTTTAAGTCCTGTGATTCTCCTGTGTCTAAACTAAGTTTCTATATCATACATGTAAACTGTAGCCAGGAGTTAAAAGTGAGTTAAAAACTTGGCAGTTAAAAACTTGGATTCAGTACAGGTTTTCTAATGTTTCTTGGAATCTCTCAATATGACCTCTTGATGGGTAAGTGTCTTGCTCTCTCTTTTGTAATTCCTAGGGGTTTCAAAGTTGGAAGTCAGAGAAATACAGAACCGATGATGCAACTTTATTTGGAAAAGGTGTCATTTTATTTCTGCATAGTTCAGATGTGTGTGTGTGTGTGTGTGTGTGTGTGTGTGTGTATGTGTTTTATGGCCAATTAAAGCTGTAAATATAAGAGAAAAAACTACATATAAATCTGTGCATATTTTAAAAAACCTCTTAGCTTTAAAGCATAAAATGTCTTCTGTCTTTATATGTTAGATTTCAGCTTCTTTTATTACTCTATAGGAGATTTCCCAACTTGGGAACAAAAGCACTTGCACATGTGTTGCTGAAGATTTGTTCAGAGAATGGAAAAAAGAGTAGTTAATGGCAAAGAGCTAAGAGAGAATTTTTTGAGAAGCTATCATTGTTCAAGTACTATGTTAGGTACTCCACTCACCTTATTCCCTCTCCCTTTTTTTTTTAAAGAATTTATTTATTTATTTATTTGACAGAGAGAAACACAGAGAGAGAGGGACACACAAGCAGGGGGAGGGAGAGAGGGAGAAACAGGCTTCCAGCAGAGCAGGAAGCCTGATGTGGGACTCAACCCCAGGACTCTGGGACCATAACCTGAGCTGAAGGCAGACACTTAATGACTGAGCCACCCAGGCACCCCACCTTATTCCCTTTAATACTGTGAGTTAGCTGTTTATTACCCCTAGCTAGTAAGGGAAAAGAACTGTTCTTTCCCTTTACTGAGTAAGGAAAGTAGGTATGAAATTATGTAGCTGGTCTAAGGTTGCGTAGAGATGGTAGTTATACAGGGTCAAAGCTGCCTATGCTTGTGTAACTTGGAAGCTCATATTCTTTCAATTTTATCATGCAAAAATGGGAGTCCCAAGGATTTAAATAATAAAAATATTCTTGTTTTCTGGCCCAATCATTGGCTCACCTGCTTTCCCTCGCCATTATCTCTACATGGTTTATTGTGAGTCATGGTACCGTCTCGTAGGCTTTTTCTCTGCCATCTCTGTAGTCATTTATTGAGTTTTATCAAGGTTTTTTTGTTTTTGTTTTTCTGTTTAATTGAAATGTCTTTTTTTTAAAGCTATCCTTTTTCAGTTTTTTTTTTCTCCCATGGAATCCTTTAAGTATAAACAGGATTCCACACAGAAGCTCTGGTAAAACTCTGGCTAAACAAAGATTTAAGTAAGATTTAATGAAAATACAGAGGGAAACCAGACCTAAGTGGTTCTGAGCACTTTCTTAGAAGAATTGGTATAGGCACTAGCATGAAAAGCTGTATCATTTTAAGGATGTATCCTCCCTTTAATATTCTCATGGGAATTCATATCCCAAATAACAAAGAACCCAAGATTACTTCATATTATGAGGTATGGTAAGGTGATGGGATAGGGACTGAGCACTTCACAAATTAATGTTCCTAAATTTTCTAATCTGCATCAACCTAGGTAAGGGAAGGAGCTAGTATAAAGTATGGGTGGGCATAGAAGGTTATACAGTGTTTTAAAATATTTTGTTTTATTCAATCTTTATAATGAATGTGTGAAGTGGATAGTGCAGTATATTAATTGGCTTTGCAACAGTAACAGCTCCCAAATCTCAATGGCTTACAACAATAAAGTTTATTAGTCATTTGCATTTTATTGAGGATGTAGAACGGTACATCTCTGATTTCTGTGTCCTCTTCGTTCTGGAATCCAGGTTGAAAGGCAGCCTTCTTATGGGCATGTTATTCTCATGGCAAAAGTTGGAACAAATGTCACATTATATTGGACAAAGCATGCCATATGTCCAGGTCCAAAGACAGTGTGTGTGAATGTATACTCCCCCCACAGACAGATAGTACCATCATATACCGCAGGCAGATTTTATTATTGTGATTGTCCTTATTTTACAGAAGTATGCCCAAGCTCACAGTAATGACAAGTGGTCAAGGCCAATTTGAAACTCAGGTTTAACCCAACAGCATTACTTTTTGTATTATACCAACAAGAATGGCATTTCTTTCATTTATCCACTTATCTTTGTTGATGACATTTGCCTTGAGAACAGTTTTCCTCCTAATGACCTACTAGAAAACTAATGTAGCTAACCCCGTGTCCATTATGCTTCATTCTCTTCCAATATTCCAATGAATGGCTTTAACATAAGCCTTGAAATTCAAATGATTTCTGTGTGAGAGAAGTCGGCATTTAAAAGTTACAGGTAGTCCAGTTTTAGATGAAAGTGCGAATGAAAAAAAATCCCTTTTCAAATCTGGAACTGAAATAATTGTATTTTAATAAAAAATTTATCCTAAATCTTATATTTCTTTGTATCAGTTAAAGACATTGTCTATGAAAGAAAGCCAGATGTAATTTATAATGGTGGTTGTGTGAACTTTCACTGATAAGGAATTTTATAAGCATCTTCAGAATAGGGAGCATTATTGACTGAAGGGGTGATGTGACCCTGGTTTATTTCCAGCCCAGTCTCCCCTGAATTCTCTAAACCTCAAGCTAATAGGGCCACTAACTTCCCAGAATACTTAGATCTCTCCACTTTCTGTTTTCTTTTCTTTTTTTTTTTAAGATTTTATTTATTTATTTGACACAGAGAGATCAGATCACAAGTAGGCAGAGAGGCAGGCAGAGAGAGGAGAGAGGAGGAAGCAGGCTCCCTGCTGAGCAGAGAGCCCAATGTGAGCCTTGATCCCAGGACCCTGAGATCATGACCTGAGCAGAAGGCAGAGGCTTTAACCCACTGAGCCACCCAGGTGCCCAATCTCTCCTTGTCTCTGGGTCTTGGCTTAGTGTATTGTTCCCTCAGCATGAAATGCTTCCAGCCTTCTCCACTTTCCCGGTCAGCCAGATCTGATCCTAACAGTCTTTCAAGGCTTCATCCCTAAATGCTTTGTGCTCCAGGAAGCCTTTTCCCATCTCATCAAATACAAATAGAAATCTTCAAAAAATGGTTTGCTTGAACTCTAGTATTCCTTCTTCCCCTTTTGCCCAATACCTTTACCCTAACAGATATCTGTGCAATAAATCGTTCTCTTTTTTTTAATGGAAGTAAACTGAACTACTATATTTGCTAAATTGAAGTTTTCATGTGGAGTTGATGCATGCATCTATTTATTAAACAAATAGTTATCAAATGCCTACATTTATAAGTCACAATTAACTTGCTAAAGCTGACTTAGCTATAGAGTGATGAATTCAGGATTGAAATCAAGAATTGTCTGACTTGGGCGCCTGGGTGGCTCTGTGGGTTAAAGCCTCTGCCTTCGACTCAGGTCATGATCTCAGGGTCCTGGGATTGAGGCCCGCATCAGGCTCCCTCCTCGGTGGGGAGCCTGCTTCCTCCTCTCTCTCTGCCTGCCTCTCTGCCTACTTGTGATCTGATCTCTCTCTCTGTGTCAAATAAATAAATAAAATCTTTAAAAAAAAAAAAGAATTGTCTGACTCAATGGCCAGTACTCTTAACCACTCATAGATATCAAAAGCTAGAGATTCTTGAATACTAGATAGCTTCACTGTTGGGAAGATATTAATCTTCTTTCTTTCCCTTAAAAACTGTAAAGAGTATTTTTACCAATGCCTTTTAAGCTCCTGATTAATCTTGTTTTCAAAATTGCCATTAAAACCATTTTTCTTATTAATATAAGTCATTCCCATTAAAAGTAAAATAAAATTTTCTGTGTGGACTGTTTTGAGTAAATTATACTACCCAGAAGCAAATTCAGGTTTTGTGGGTTATAAGCTTGTATGTTTTTTGTTTTTGTTTTTGTTTTTTTTCTGACCCTCTTTAAGAAAAAAAGAAGAAAAAACTGCAAACATTTTAAAAAAGGACATATTTAACATAGTAGAAGAAATCATGACAATTTACTTGAACTTGGAGGTTCAGATCCCTTTTTTTTCTAAGTCATCTTTAGGCAATTTACCAGAAATGCTTACATTAACAAGCTTCCTTATTGACACCTGGCTTCTCCTTTTCATCTAGAATACTTCACAGGTCCTGGCTACTCCCAGCACTCCAGAGACTCTGCATGTGAGGTTTTATTCATTTCCCAGCAAGTCCACCCCTGGTCTCAGCAATTTAAAGATGATGGCCAAATTACATTGGTTTTAGTCTCAGATGAGTTTTTGAGTTAATTTTCTGGATTGCTTGTTACTTTTTTCCTAGGAAATGGAGATATTTATTAGGAATGGTCTTTTGAGACACAAGTTTCTTTCTAATTAAAAATATATTTTTTCATAGTGTTGGATGAACTGTTGTCATTATAGAAACCATTTGGTATGAATATAGTCTCCTTTTGGAAATATTTACATAGAACATAAAATAAGTAATGAAAATCTGTTCTTAAATGAATAATGCTGTCACTAAGGGATTTAACTGAAGTTTATGTGGCTCAGACACTCAGTTCAGAATAACAGTACCCAGAATCAATCACTTCGATTTTAAAAAATCTTGAAAATGACTACACTTTGTTGAAGGATTTAAGTCATTTTTTCCTTAAAGCTTTTTTTTTTTAATTTTATTTTTATTCTTTGCCCAAGGGGTACAGGTCTGTGAATCATCAGGCTTACATCTTTCACAGCATTCACCAAAGCACAAACCCTCCCCAATGTCCATAACCCATCCACCCTATCCCTACCCTCCCACCCCCCAGTAACCCTCAGTTTGTTTTGTGAGATTAGGAGTCTCTTATGGTTTGTCTCCTTCCCCATCCTTAAAGCTTTGTTGAAGTATTGACCCTGGAAAGACCACTGGAAATTAGTCTTCTTTGGTGTAGTATTGAAAAATGGCAGCAGAGGGCCTCATTGCAATGCGCTGGTTTTTTTCCTTCAGGAAAGAACATTTTCTTTCCATTGCTTAGCATGTGTTCTCTTATTTTGAAACGTGTAATATATTTATTTGAAAAACAGATCTTTTAAATACCAATTTTACTATATTAAGAATGGAGGGTGAAATTTAAGCCTTAAAAACCGTTACCTTTTTTTCTTGGTTCCTCTGAAGATGTTGAGATTTTGACACCTTCCTTCATTTCCTTCTACAACAGTAAGAAATTATATATTCTCTTTTGACTTTTCCTTGAAGGCTGTTACTTTCTTTCTTAAGCTCATCCATTTTGTTGGCAAATTATTATGAGAACACATTCATGGGAATTATGATACTTTATTCGATGGACCAGAAAAATTACATGGCAACAGTTTATAACATATTCTCACACATTTTACATCTTCCAATTGCCTTTCAGCTAATTGTACTCAAGTTCTAACAAAATTATTTCTTATAATTTAAAAAAAAGCTGTAGGTTAAAACTGTGTCAGATATTCAAAACGAATGATGTTGAGTATGTGTAATCCATTAAGTAAAACTGCCTTACTTATTCTGTGGGCTCATCTTGTGATAACTTTGACTGTTATCAGACCAGATAATGGCACAGGAAATAAAAGGATTGTCTGAGGTACAAGTTAGTGCATCCTGAATGTGTAGACACGGGTTTACATTTAATCCCAATGAGTTCCTTTATAACACGATTGTCTAGCAGACCACAAATATTTTTGATAAGTCTGGGTTCTGTAGTTGAATATATTTATTTTTGTAGTCTCAAGCTGGTTTCTTTTAATTATGTTCATAGAGATTTTTTTATCATCTCCAACCATCATTCGTTCTCACTAAAGTACACTTCTAGAATCCTGGTTTTTAAAAAAAATTCTAGTCATCAAAAAGGACTTGTTTTGAGATTAAAGAGTTTCAGAATAATGAATTATTGTTTATTACCAGATTCAGAATCCTCGTGTCTTAAGGAACTTGAATAATTTAACTATTAGGGAATATGAACATTGTATAGAAAAGAACCAATATTTTGTTAAGGTTAAATGAATATGTAACATTATATAGAGACATGTAAACATTGTATAGAAATACATAACATAAACATATAAATATTATATAGAAATTCTATGTCAAAAGGGCCTCTATATAAATTTTAGATAGGAAACATTTAAACATTATGTAGAAAGGGCCAATATTTATTGAGATTAGGTGAGCATTTATTTTGTATATATTTTTTGTGATCCACAAAACAAAATGCTAATAATAATGGCTACCAGTTAGACATTTAGACTATGGCCTACTATTAACTTTCTGTGATAAAACATCATATAATCTGATCATATTTTCTGATAAAGCATTATATAACAATAAAACTGGACAAAACTGTCAAAAACAACCATTTCAGGGTTTTTGAATTGACCAAATACATACGACAAGTTGAGAAGCAATTTTTTTTAAATTTTATTTATTTATTTGACACAGAGAGAGAGATTACAAGTAGGCAGAGAGGCAGGCAGAGAGACAGGGAGAGGAGGAAGCAGGCTCCCTGCTGAGCAGAGAGCCCGATGCGGGCCTCGATCCCAGGACCCTGAGATCATGACCTGAGCTGAAAGCAGAGGCTTTAAGCCACTGAGCCACCCAGGTGCCCGAGAAGCAATTTTTTATAAAAAAAATTACTGAATATCAAACAAGAACAGTGGGAGTCTGGTAATTTTGCCTGGGGCTTCTCCCATCCACACCCACCCCAAGCTGGATCTGAACAGAAATGTACAGAGCACTGCAAAACAAGGAAGTCCACAACTTCCTTGCCAGAGGGGGTTCACTCAGTTTGGAGCAGAGTGTGGAAAAACTTCTCATTCAACAATGTTGTCAGTAAAAGTACCAATTCGGGTGGCAAATGAAGGAGGAAGACCAAAGTTTCAGGTAGCATGAGGTTGCAGTAAGCAGTGAACAGACTAGCCTGACGTTTAGCAGGGAGATGAGGGAAATGTGACAGCCACAGAGGGCTACAGTAAGCTCTCCATGAATCCACTCAGGAGAGACTGGAGAAGACCTCCAAATCCCCATATGCCTGGCTAAGCATGAGACTGTATACCTGCACAGAGCTGATGCCAGAGGCCTGGTGGGAAGTAAAATCCAGGGCATTATTGAAAACTGATTAATCCAATGATAAAACTTCTTTAGGTTATTTAATTAGGCCAAAAATGCCATGGAAGAATTATATAATTCTTTCTATTTTTGTAATTTTTTGGTAATTTCTAAATATTTAACTTAGAAATACATAGAATTGGGAATAGTTTCTTAAATTCTGAATTGTGACTGAAATCTTTCTCCCCACCTACAGAGAGTAAACTCTTAATTACCTTTATTGCTTCTTTTAGGGTTAGAGCAATATCAGTAGAGAACTTCAGAATGTTGTAATGACTAATATTTATTGAGCACCTACTATAGACCAATGCTATGCTGACTTTAAAATTTTATGTCATTTAGTTCTGTAATGTCCTTATGGTAAGATTACTCCCATTACCTGGTGGGGAGATTGGAACTTAAGCAGCATAAATAACTTTTCCAAGGTTACAACAGCTAAGAAGGGGAATAGGTGGAATGCAACTTCAGACGATAAGATTTCCAAATTCATATTAAATACTATGCTATATTTTCAGATGATGGTGATATAGAATATAAAATATTTTCCTGGGCGCCTGGGTGGCTCAGTGGGTTAAAGCCTCTGCTTTCGGCTCAGGTCATGATCTCAGGGTCCTGGGATCGAGGCCCGCATCGAGCTCCCTGCTCGGCGGGGAGCCTGCTTCCCCCTCTCTCTCTCTCTGCCTGCCTCTCTGCCTCCTTGTGATCTCTCTCCCTCTGTGAAATAAATAAATAAAATCTTTAAAAAATAATAAAATAAAATAAAATAAAATATTTTCCTATGACTATAATAACATAATCTCATAGTAATCAAGTTAACTTATGTGAAGTTATTGGTATATTAAGTAGGTATATACTTTATCCTTTAAGAAAACCTTTATATTAAGGAGAATTTCAAACAGATACGAAAGTAGATAGTATAATAATCCTTCATACATGTAAACATCACACAGCTTTGAGCTTCTTCAATATATACTAAAATTACTGCTTGCCATGCTAATCTTTATTACAAAATGGAACTAATTATAAACTAATTTTTGTAAGTTAAACACTAATCACTTTTAAATTTGCAATTAAATATTTCAATAATTGATTTTACTAGAATACTTCCTTTTGGATTGGATGCACATAATATGTTTTCAAAAGTAGACAACTCAGTGAAAACAACATATGGAGTAGGAGGAGTAGGCAGGTGGAAACATTTAGTGAATATTTTGGCATAATGAAGTAAATAACTAGAAGGTAGCTGAATGAAGCTGCGGAATTTGGTTGTTTTAAGACATTGTCTCTGGACTATATGGGTCCATCCATCACCCATGGTCTAGTTTTTTTTTTTTTAAGACTAAATTTTAGAACAGTTTAAGTTCACAACAAAAAAGTTGAGCAGAGTACAGACAGTTCCAATATATCTGCTATCCTCACATGGATAGCCTCCCCCACTGTCGAGATCCCCTACCAGAGTGGTTCATTTGTTACTATCAGTGAACCAACATTGACATGTTATCACCCGAAGTCCATAGTTTACATCAGGGTTCACTCTTGGTATTGTACATTCTTTGCATTTTGACAAATATGTAACGATATGTATACATTATAATTGTGTCATACAGAGTAGTTTCACTGCTCTAAAATCTGGATTAGTCTTTTGTTTATAATATTTTCTCTTTTATACACATCAGGACAGCTCTTTCTTATTTTTCTAATAATTATGTCAGGCTTTCAGCGACTTTTGGGATGGGTGGATAACTGACGACCAGTTGAAATTATTGTAACCTCTGCCCAGTGGTACGCAATAGAGGTGTGGTGGCTTGTGGAACTGGAAGGAATTAGTAGTATGATCAAGCCTCGTTCTTTTAGGCCACCTACAGAAGTATTTTGTGTTGCACAGAACATTTAACTTCTGTATTTCAAACTTTAGGGACCCTTGAATAGAATATGATATTTTAAGCCATATGTTTCTGTAATAGTCTTTAAATTCTGAATGTCAAATCTCTTTACAATAGCTCTGGCTTATGACAGAAACCATTTTATAGTTTTGCCTCTTCTTTGGCCTTATACTCTGTCCCACATTTCAGTAGTGAATGTCATTGGTAAAGCTTTGATTTATTTCTGGGAAAGTCTTCCTGGCTTTTTCTGCCTGGTTTCCTCAAGAGATTGGAAGCTATGCGTATCCAGACTGTTTTCATTTTATTTGACAAATTGTTTGCATTGAAAGAATTTAGAATAATTTCAGTTACTAATATCTGACTTGCTTCTCTCCTAGGCATCTGGACTCTAGTTTTCCTAGAAGCTTAGAAAATGTACATTTTGATTATGCCCATAATTTCTTTACTTGGCCGTTTAAAATATCATTGTCTTTTGCTTTTCTTTTTTTTTTAAGATTTTATTTATTCATTTGACACAGAGAGAGAGAGATTACAAGTAGGCAGAGAGGCAGGCAGAGAGAGGAGAGAGGAGGAAGCAGGCTCCCTGCTGAGCAGAGAGCCCAATGTGGGGCTCGATCCCAGGACCCTGGGATCATGACCTGAGCCGAAGGCAGCGGCTTTAACCCACTGAGCCACCCAGGCGCCCATGTCTTTTGCTTTTCAAGAAAACTAAAAATTGTGTTACTTAGGCTATCTCCTTTGACTTTGTAGTTCTGGAGTGGGTGAGGCCACTGCTCATTACAGTATAGTTTCAGATAATATCCTTCTTCTACTCTATAGTACAGGTTGCCATGTATACAATAGAGTTGTAAGGATCCCCCAAATTCTGTTCTACTAGAGTTATTGCTGCCAGACTGAGTGGATTTTGCTCAGTTTTAACATAATTTGTAGACTCCTTTTTGTGTAATTATGGAATTTTCAGATGAATTCAAATGGAATGTTCTTCATTGTTTTTAATACTTTATTTGAGAGAGAGAGAGAAACAGACAGAGAGCAGGGGAAAGAGCAAAGGGGGAGAGAAGGAGAGGGGGAAAGAATCTCCAGCAGACTCCATGTTGCACATGGAGCCTGATTTGGGGCTTAATCCCATGACCCTGAGATAATTACTGGAGCTGAAACCAAGAGTTGGATGCTTAACCAGATGAGCCACCGGGGTGCCCCTGGAATATTTTTCATTTTAAACGTGTTAGAAAAGGCAGTTTGAACACCAGTTAAGAGTTCAGATTCTGTATTATGAAAAACTACATGCAAATTGGACAGCCAAGGAGAAATGAATGAATTCCTAGAAACACATAAATTACCAAAACTGAAAAAAAGGAAGAAATAGAATATTTCAGCAGAATGTTAACCAGTGAAGAAATTGAATCAGTAATCAAAAAACTTCCAATAAACAAGTCCAAGACCAGATGGCTTCAAAAACAAATTCTGCCAAATATTTAAAGAAGAGTTAATACCCGTTCTTCTCAAAATATTCCAAAAAATAGAAAAGGAAGGAAAACTTCCAATTCATTCTGAGGCCAGCATTACCCTGACACTAAAACCAGATAAAAACAGCACAAAGTAAGAACGACAGACCAATATCTCTGAAGAACATAGATGCGGAAATCGTCAACAAAATACTAGCAAACTGAATTCAACAATACATTAAAAAAATCACTCACTGTAGTCAAGTGGGATTTATTCTTGGGATGCAAGGGTGACTTAATATTTGCAAATCAATCAATGTGATGCATCACATCAACAAGAGAAAGGATAAATACTGTATGATCATTTCAATGGATGCAGAAAAATCATTTGACAGAGTACAACATACATTCATGATAAAATCCCTCCACAAGGTAGGTTTAGAGGGAACATACCTCGACATAATAAAGGGCACATTTGAAAAATGCACAGCTAATATCATCCTCAGTGGGGAAAAACTGAGAGCTTTTCCTCTACGGTTGGGAACAGACAAGGCTGTCCACTCTCACTGCTTTTATTCAACACAGTACTGCAAGTCCTAACCACAGCAGTAAGAACAAAAAGAAATGAAGGTCATCTAGATCAGCAAGGAAGAAGTAAAACTTTTACTATTTGCAGAAAACCCAATACTATATATAAAAAACCCAAAAGACTCCACCAGAAACTACTAGAACCAATAAACAAAAGTAGTGAAAGTGGCCATCCATGCCTTGTGGATCCCGAGTTTTTTGACAGCTTTCATCAAACCTGTTGCGTTTTTTTAAATGCTCTTTTTCTATCTGTTGAGATGATCATATGATTTTTATCCTTCATTTTGTTAATGTGTATCACGTTGATTGATTTGTGGATGTTGAACCACCCTTGAGTGCAGAACGCCTGCCTGAAATCTAACCCATGGGCTTTGTCATTACATCATTATTTGTACTTACACCATTGCCACCATCATTACCATAATCCCATTATTTCCATGTTATTCTTCCAGACCAGTACCAACTGCCAGGAATACAAAAGGGTCAAAAGATAAGGTTCTTTCCTGGAAGGACTTAAAATCATTATGGGCAAAATCACATAAAAACAAAGCACAAAACATAATTCAAAGTAGCACATGTTAAGTATTCAGTGAGAGGTACACATTATAATTGTGGGTAGTATTTATTTATGAATGAAAAGCACAGGCATTGCAACTATCTAGCCTTATTTTACATTTAGCCATTTATTTGCTATTTGCTCTTGGTCAAATTATTTAATTTTTATTCTGTTACTGAATTTTAAAAATAATCTTTTTTTTCCCTTGGGAGCTGCAAAAATGGAAATGCATAGAATGTGTTGGGGCACCTGAGTAGCTCAGTTAAATGTCTGACTCTTGGTTTCCATTCAGGTCATGATCTCAGGGTTGTGAGATGGAGCCCCATGCCTGGCTTCACACTCATTGTGAAGTCTGCTCTCGATTCTCTCTCCCTCTCCCTCCCCTCTGCCCCTACCCCTGCAATCTCTCTCTCTCTCTCTGAAAGAAAGAAAGAAAGAAAGAAAGAAAGAAAGAAAGAAAGAAAGAAAGAAGACCTTTTAAAAAATGCATAGAATGTGTTAAAGATAGTACCTGTCACATACAAATCAGTCAGTAAATTGTTGTTAACAGTTCTGTAGAAAAGAAGGCCACCTATGGGGGTTGGAGATTTCATAGGAGGAGAAAAAAGAAAAAACAATATAGTTAAGGACAGGATTAAAAATGGCTTCCTTACACATTACCTCAGTTTTCTGGAATCTTTGGTAAATAACACAGGATAGGGTGGTATAGAGTAGGGAAGAATATGTGGTGTGTTACTGAATATCAGGTGCAGAATTATATTGTCACTCATAGAAATTTTTGGTGAATGTTCCTTAAATAAAATAAAATGTAATTTTTATCTATCAACTTTATGAAGCCCGAGTTGAAATTCATATGCTTCATTGTTAAAGAGGTAATTGATTGAATCAATGAGAATCTGTAAAGTGCAACAGTATTGTGAGATATCACTTCAGCCAAATCTGTTAAAATCAGTACTTTTGTGATTACTATAATATGCCCCTGGAAAACAACAGTGTCTTGATGATACTTCCCAAATATTATTTGTAGCTAAAATAAAAGGAAAGATTCATTTTTAATGTTTTATTTATTGGATGAGGTAATTCCTACACATATTAAACAATTTACAGAGTAAAAAGTAGTCTACAGTAAAAAGTGTCTTTTCTACTCCTTTTCTTTAGTTCCCAGGTTCCCCTTCTCAGAAGGAATCCCTGATCTCACTGGTACCTAGATATATCCCCTAGTTTTTAAAAGCACAAAAAAAATCTATAGTGTGCCTGTGCTTGCATTTTCACTTAATATTTCCTACACATTTTATATGTATTCTTAAGGCTCTATATCCTGAAATATGCCATTTAAAAATAGTTACTCTAGTGAGATACTATAATGATAATAGCTAGAATTTGTTGAATACTTAATGTGTTCCATGAAGTTTACATAGATTATTTCATTTATTTCTCATAATGACCCTAGGGAGTGGGTGCCATTATCGTGCCCATTTTAATAGATGTGAAAAATGATATCTAGAAATATTAAATATCTTGCCTATGATCACTGAGCTAATAGGTTGTGGAGTTGACTCACATAAGGTGGTCTGATTCCAGAGCTCATATATTAAATGCTCTGTTGACTCTAAGATTTCAAACTCTTCATTTTCAATAAGACAACTAACTCTATATGTTATTGTATTAAAAAAGATAGAAGACAATAAGAGAATAACAATGGTGATGACAGAAATGTTTAATGCCTTTGTTAGTGCTGAAAGGATATCTAAGAAGGCAGGAAGTTCTTGGTAGACCAGGCAGCTCTGAGGACTGAGATGCTGCAGTAGGTGCTCAGGCTCCTGCAGTGGTGTCAGGGGCACCAGCAGCTCTGGAGCTCAAGAGTCAAAAGATGCCACCAAGTCTGAGGAAGTTGTGATGGACGCTGGCACATAATAATTCATAATAGCTGGCACATGATAGTACTCTTGTGAAGATGCTGTGATTAGTCACAAGTTCTAGATGAAAAACTGAAGCTCAGATAAGTTGCCCTGTGTCTCGCAGAGCTGTAAAGTGACAAGACCCAGCCTGATTCCAATACTTTCTAGAAGGAGTTGTCCTGCTTGCAGCACCTGGTAGGCACACCAGACTTGAAACCATAGCTTTGTGTCGCTTATTGCAATGTTTTGAAACTTTTTCTCCTTAAATTTTTGTAACATGTTTTAAGTGAAAGTTTGTAAGAAAACCCTATATGAGATTGAAGTAGGAGTGGGTATATTCCTGTCATCCTCTTACACTGTTCACCAAGAACTTCCTGCCTTCTTAGATATCCTTCCCTTCCTTTAGAATCCCCCAAGGACATTCCATATAATCAAATTTGAAACTATAATATATACTTCTGGAATGAAAATTATTTCTGACAACAAAACATGTTGGAAGAATTGTTCTTCATTAATTAAAAGGCTAATATGGTTTGGTCAAATTTCCTGAAAACTTCTGTCTGCAGTTTCGCTTTTGTAATGTTAATTTGGATTATGTTATTGTTTCAAAGAACATAATCTGGAGCTAGAGAAAGATGCTGTTGCTTCTCAGACTGCAGTTAAGTGCTTTAACCATTCTGAGACTCTAACATAACCCTTAAGATAATAGCAGGCCTTTGTTTAATTTTTTTTCTATCATACGATCTCAAATTCCAGCAATCCAAAGGGCTAGTCTTTACTTTGTCTGGAATGGTGAATGCTAGAATAGTGTCTACATGCTAACTTAATTTCAGAAATATTTTATACAGAGCTTCTCTCATCTGCTAATGTAATGTTCTTAACGAACATACAAAATTTTACCCAAAGACCTCTGGCTTTGGTCCTAGCAGTTTGGAAGCTGTGAGAGGTGTGCTGCCAGGTATATTACATGGTATGCCTATACAACTGAGCAAAAAGACAGACTCTCATGTGGAAGCAAGTGAAATAATAAAGGACTTTCATAAGTCTTAAAGATACCATCAAAATTATTGTATGGAATTAACTTATATCAGGCAAAGGGGAACACAGCTGCGTTTTCAATGATATTTAAAAATACCCTTTAAAATACTGGCAATGGCAGAGCAAATTAAAAATTTAATATATTTTTTGGTTATACAGTATATTTTATAAACTCATAGTCCTTTCTCATAACTGATATAGTGAAAGGAGCTTTGGTTGTAGATGGAGAACTGAGAAGAACTCAATTCAAGCTCTAGATCCTTTATTTAATAAATTTAAGATTTTGGGCCAAGTAATGTTTCTGAACCTCAGTTTCTTTTATAAATTGTGGCCAGTACTCCACTTCAGCTGGTTTTTGTGAGGCTTAAATGAGATAATATATATAATCTGTAAAGTACTAGGCACATAAAGTATATTAATTATATGATTCCCAGTGTCTAAAACTTACAATCATAAAATCATATATTTAAAAGGAACATTAGAGGATATCCATATATGTATATTATCTTTAATATTTAAAAATCACTGTCCCCTCTTTGGACATTTCTAGCAATGGGCCCATACCAGTTGGGATACAGGCCCATTCAGTATTTGGCAAGTGTCCCAGGTTGGTTTCCTCTGGAGACAGACTCAAAGGGGGAAATGAGGGTGCAAGGCATTTATTAGAAAGTGTCCTTGGGGGGCACCTGGGTGGCTCAGTGGGTTAAAGCCTCTGCCTTAGCTCAGGTCATGATCTCTGGGTCCTGGGATGGAGCCCTGCATCGGGCTACCTGCTCGGCGGGGAGCCTGCTTCCTCCTCTCTCTCTGTCTGCCTCTCTGTCTACTTGTGATCTCTCTCTCTCTCTGTCAAATAAATAAATAGAATATTAAAAAAAAAAAAAGAAAGTGCCCTTGGCATATCTCCTGAGGAAGAGAGGGAAGGAGGCAGGACTGAGAAGTTGAACGGTCATTGCAGTCTCATTGAAAGCTCCTGTTGAATCCACAGTGAGCTCAGTGTTGCAGTGGCCCATTAGAGTTGTCATAAGTTGGGCTAAAGAGCGGGGCCTTTATGCCCCATTATTGACCAGTCATTGGATTTTGGGCAAAGCAGTTTTGTTCAGCTGAAGCAAGCCTCACAGAGGATAAAAAGTTGAAGATGATCTTGTATAATTAGGGGGACAAGTCTTTTCTTCCTCAAGGGGGACCTGGGCATCACATTATCAACTAGATCATCCTGCAGACAAGCCACTTTGCTTCATATTGAATGAAAATCTTCCTCACTATGGCTGTAATATGAGCCACTCTCATTTGAGTCAATTCCAAGTCTCATCAATATTTTTCTAACAGATAATTCTTTAATATATTCTGAAAGCAGTAGTGCTATAATACTGACATACACATATATATGTATATATTTCATGGATATAAAGTGATATAAAAATTTTATACACAAATATACCATATGCATAAAGCTCAAATTTATACTTATGGACATCTTCACATACGTATATACCATATTCTGAAGAAATATACTTTGAATACTCTAAGAATATGTTAACAATTGAATGAATGATGCTCAAATATACTCAAAACCTAGTTTTTAGTAGCCATAATGATATCAGTTATTGTAGACAATTAAATGAATCTGCTCTCCCAGGAGGACTAGGTTGAGAGATCATAAATTCTGCCTTGGACATGTTGAGTGTGAAGCCCTCTCAAGACATCCAAAGGAAAGTTTTGGGTAGGCATTTGAACATATGTATCTGGAGTTCAAAAAGAAGTCTACTCTAGAGATTAGTAAGTGAAAGTTGGTGTTTATATAGTAATTAAAGTTAGGGGCAACATTTCTGTTGCATTACTGCATGTCAGTAATGAACTGGAGTTCAGTTTCCACTATAGATGTATATTTTCCCTTCACTGGAGAGCTTTTTCTGGTCTACTTCATTGTATTATGTTACCTGCCTAGCTTCCGAGGCATCTAGTGTGCACTCACTGATACAGGGTGGGCAGAGAAGAGGACCCATGACTGAGACTTGAGAAAATCCAACATTTAAAGGTTGGTAGATGAAGAGAGGTCTGGAACTGAGCTAAAAAAGGAGTGGCCAGAGAAGTAAAGGGGTGAAATAATAGAAGCAAGGAAAGAAAGAATGGGTCAGCAGTGTAAATTGTTTCAGAGAAATGAAAATAATGATAGTTGATGATCTTAGGGAGAGTGGTTTTGGTGAAAAGGGAATCCAGATTGGAGTGGGGTGAAGAGCAAAAGAAAGGGTGAGGAAATGAAGAAAAGTATGTACACAATGCTTTTGAAAAGTGTAGTTTTGAAACTGAGGACAGAGATAGGGATTAGCTGGAGGCAAGTAAGGTTGTGTTGAAATGGGTCTAAATAGGTGGGCCTGGGAAGGGTAAAGTGAGGAAGACAAATAGAAATACCTCCCATACATCAATGATTTAAATATCTTCTTTTACTTTTAAGTGATTTGAACTATATTCCAAAACATTAGAGAAATGAAAGATGAAAGAGGATCTGTTAAAAACAAACACAACCAAAGTACATGGGTTGTGGACAATTTATATCAGATTGCATAGCTTAAATTGAAATGGAGAATAAATATAAGATAAAGGATTTTCTCTTTGAATTATTCAGTTCAGTGCTTCACATGGTCATTTTGCTTTTAACTAAGAAAATCTTGTCTGGCATGTTATTTAACTTATTTATCATTTTAAAAGAAGTCTTTTAATTCAAATCTCACTTGTCCAGATAAACAGTGTTTTTTGACAAAAAGGAGAGGAGGGTATTTTTGCATGATTTTAGTGCAAAGATGCATTCTGTGACTGGTGCACTAGTTCTAAAACCTTCTTTTTGCTGGGGCACCTGGGTGGCTCAGTTGGTTGAGTGTCCGACTCTTGATTTTGGCCAGGTCCTGATCTTGGGGTCATGAGTTCTGGCCCAGTGAAGGTCTCCATGCTCAGTGCAGAATCTGCTTGAGAGTCTCTCTCCCTCTCCCTCAGCCCCTCTCCCTACTCACATACTCTCTCTCCCTTTAACTAACTAACTAACTAACTAACTAACTAACTAAAATAGCGTTTAAAACTTTAATTTTCTTATATATGGAATAGGAATGGAAGTGTGGCTCTGGCTCTAGCCCTTAACTGCTCAGCAGAGGCATTCAAGTCTCATGGCAGTTCTCTGAAGAGTTCCTATGACTCTTCAGGGAGTGTTTCCAGGTGCTTGGCAATATTTCATGACCTTGTGCTGTTCTATTTGTCTGTCCTTGCCATGGCATGGTACCTGCTGGGGCTGCTGCCCAAACCCTACTGCCTTGCTGACGAGTTGTCTGACTCAAGACAGAAGGTGCTCCAGAGTCCAGTTTTTTGTACAGGTGGTGGCCCAAAAGCCCTTAGGCTGGGATGATTTATGGTGGAATGAGGGAATGGGAATGAAGGACCCTTTCTCCTTTTGTATTAGTGTCTATTAGAGGGCTGTAGAGCAAATTATCTTAGACTCCAATGTGTTCCGTAGGGAGCAGCTTTTTCTTATTGTTTATGGTTCTTCTTCTAGTCAGAGGTCTGTGTTTAGGGAGTAGGCCAGAGATAGAATTTCTCCATCTTAAATTATCTTTGACCAGAAGGGTCATCAGAATTAATGGATTCTCAGTTTCCCCCATTGAGTCACCAATGCCATAAGTTTCCTTTAGGCATTTGCACTTTTATCAAGTTCCAAAGAGGGTGTGATCAGTTGATTGATAGATCAATTGATTGATCTATCTATCCATCCATCCATCCTTGGTTAAAACCATTGCTCTGTCTATTTACTCATTCCATTGCTTCCTCTGAAAAATAAAGGCAGGCATTGCTCTATCTTCAGATGGTTTCTGTACTATCAAATGTGTGTATTGCTCAGCTCTTAGTTCTTTACTTTCTTCAACCAACAGGACCGTTTTAAGCTTAAGGAGTGACAGCTATGCTTATGAACTTAAAGTCCTCACATTCCTTGTTATCTAGCTGTCTTTCTATATTGAATATTTGTTTCCCCCCAAAATTCATGTGTTGAAATTTTAACCCCCAAGACAATGGTATTAGAGGGTAGGGCCCTTTGGGAGGTGATTAGATCATGAGGGTGGACCCTCAAGTATGTATGGGGTTAGTGCCTTTATAAAAGAGGCCCAAGAAAGCTCCCTTGTTCCTTTTTTACTGTATGAGGTTACAATAAAAAGACAGCCATCTAGGAAGTGAGTCATCATCAGACACCAAATCTGCCAGCAGCATGATCTTGAACTTCCTGGTCCTTAGAACTTTAAGGGTAGATGTTTGATGTTCATAAGCTACCTAGTTTATGGTATTTTGTTACAGCAGCATGAATGGACTAAGATTCTTCCTTTCTCTCTTTCTCTCTCTCTCTTCCTTCCTTCTTTCTTCCTTCCTTCCTTCCCTCCTTCCTTCCTTCCTTCCTTCCTTCCTTCCTTCCTTCCTTCCTTCCCTCCTTCCTTCCTTCCTTCTTTTCTTTTCTTTCTTTCTATATAAAATAATAATTTACATAATATAAATTTATCCATTTACATTATATTTATTTATATTTATTGGACACCTGCTATGTGCTAGGTACTGAGGATACAATGGTGAGCGTAGTAAACCTGGTCCTGGGCTTCAGGGGAAAGAAGTCATTAATCAAATTTTATATAAATATATAATTATATACTGTGATAAAAGCCACAAAGGACTATGTGAGATTGTCCAAGAGCTTCATATCTGGGATAGTAAGATCAGAGAAGATGTTACTAAGAAAATAACCTTAGGCTAAAAGCTGAATGGTGAATAGATGTGCTAGGGCTGTTGGAGGTAGGCATGTATTTTTAATCATTTCCTTAAATGAATCATTTCCCACCAGAAGTGAAATTTCTGGGTCAAAGTTTATGACTTAAAATTTATTTAAATGTTTTCTTATAACTTTTCTCTATTTTTTAATTTTTACAATTTATTTAAAATTTTTATGTAATTCACACTTTTTCATAGCAGTAGCAAATAAAGTACAAAAACCTTTTCTACCCCTGAACTATTTAAAGCAAGTTTCCAATATGATGCCTCAGCACTCCAGAATACTTTATGTGCATTTCCTTCAAATAAGGATGTTCTTTTATATAAGCACAATATAACCAAATTCTAGGAATTAACATTGACTTATTCATACCATTTAATCCTTAGACTCCATTCATTTTTTTCAATTTTTCCAATAAGGTTTTTTATAACAAAGAATACTGTCCAGAATCCCATGTTGCATCTAATAGTCAGATCTCTTTAGTCATCTTGTTAAGAATATTTCCTCACACTTTCCTTGTTTTTCATGACTTTGACTCTTTTGAAGTGTACTGGCTAGTTATTTTGTACAATGTCCCTCCAATTGGATTTGTCTGATGATTTGTCATGATCAGGTTCAGGTTATGTATCTCTGGTAGGAATATCATAGAAGTGATATCACACACACACACGTACACGTACACACACACATTTCTATATTTGTTTTTGGAAACCTTGACTTCACATAATATCCCCAAATCTAACAACATGGAGTTTGTTCTAGTTTTCTCTCCTTCCTTGTTTGTACTTCCATTCTCTGACAGTGAGAAATTTGGCTTCCATTATCTTAACATATTTACTTGGAAGCTGCATGTAACCAATATCCAATTGCCACTGCCCCTCCCCATTATGGATGATGCTCTCCTCAACCAACTCAGGCAATGACACCCTAAACTAAGCTACAACTATTATTAAGCTACAACATGGATAGCCTCTGTACCCTGCTTAGGATCTAACATATTGGACCAGCTACTTGTCTTTTGTGTATACCCCCTCCTTACTTGCTCATGCTTTGACACTCAATGGTTGGCTTCCTCTCCCCATCTCACCCTACATACACCCTCATCTTCCTGCTCAGGCTCCAGTATTCTGCTCTAAGCTGCCTTCCATGTAGATTCCTCCTCATTCCACTTGGGTTTTGACATTCCATACAGGAGAGCCTTTATTCAGTGATGGTTTTTTCAGCCTGCTTAGACTCTGGTGTCCTGCTTCATGCTACTCTTCCGAGTGGATGCACTGCTTACCCTGTTTAACTTTTGACACCTCTCGCTGAACCACATTTTATGTGTAGACAGCCTCCTCATCCTGCATGAACTTTGACACCTAATGCTGGTGCTATGTCATACGTGGACACCCTCCTGACCCCAACTAGGCTCTGATACCGTGTTCTCAGTGTAGCTTGGAGCTCCCTCCCATCTATGGATCATCCATCTTTTGCCATTATCATATTTCCTTTTTATCAAATTTCTTTCTAGTCTTTATATATTTTTATATATTGCTGATAATGAACTATAATTTTATTTTTGATCCTGTTTATACAGCACAAATTTTCTCAAATCACTAAGAGTATTTCATAAATGTAACTTTAAATGACAATACATGGACATCACATTATTTGCTCACAATTACAAGTTAGTGCTTAGCACATAGTCCTAGAAGAAGAGTTACTAGGTCAAAAGTACCAACACTTTTTTTTAAAGATTTTACTTATTTATTTGAGAGAGAGAGAGACAGAACATGAGCAGGGGGAAGGGCAGAAGGAGAAGGAGAAGCAGACTCCTTACTCAGCAGGGAGTCTGATTCAGGGCTCAGTCCCAGGACCCTGAGATCATGACCTGAGCCAAAATCAGATGCTTAACCAACTGAGCTACCCAGGTGCCCCAAAGTACAAAAATTTTTAAGATTCTTTTTAAAAGGTATTTATTTAAATTGTAGCTTGTTAACATATAGTGTAATATTAGTTTCAGGTGTACAATTTAGTAATTCAGCACTTGCGTACAATATCCAGTACTCATCACAAGTGTACTCCTTTAGCTCTATTACCGATTTAACCCAGTCCCCAACCCCCTCCCCTCTGGTAACCATCAGTTTGTTTTCTATAGTTAAGAGTCTCTTTCTTGGTTTGCCTATCTCTGTCTTTTTCCCCCTGTGATCATTCGTTTTGTTTCTTAAATTCCACATATGAGCGAAATCATAAGGTTCTTGATACACATTTTCTTTTTTCTAAAATTTTATTTTATTAACATATAATGTATTATTTGCTTCAGGGGTACAGGTCTGTGAATCATCAGTCTTACACAATTCGCAGCACTCACCATAGCACATACCCTCCCCAATGTCCATAACCCAGCCACCCTATCCCTCCCCAATCAGCAACCCTCAGTTTGTTTTCTGAGATTAAGAGTCTCTTATGGTTTGTCTCCCTCCCAGTCCCATCTTGTTTCATTTTTTTCTTCCCTACCCTCCACAACCCCCTGTCCTGTCCTGCCTCTCAAATTCCTCATATCAGAAACATCATATGATAATTGTCTTTCTCTGATTGATTTATTTCGCTTAGCATAATACCCTCTAGTTCCATCCACATTGTTGCAAATGGCAAGATTTCAGGTTTTTTGATGGCTGCATAGCATTCCATTGTATATACATATATATACCACATATTCTTTATCCATTCATCTGTTGATGGACATCTAAGCTCTTTCCATAGTTTGGCTATTGTGGACATTGCTGCTATAAGCATTCAGGTGTACGTGGCCCTTTGGATCACTACATTTGTATGTTTAGGGTAAATACCCAGTAGTACGATTGCTGGGTCGTAGGGTAGTTCTATTTTCAAGTTTTTGAGGAACTTCCGTACTGTTTTCCAGAGTGGCTGCACCAGCTTGCATTCCCACCAACAGTGTAGGAGGGTTCCCCTTTCTCCACATCCTCCTTCATGTCTATCATTTCCTGACTTGTTAATTTTAGCCATTCTGACCGGTGTGAGGTGCTATCTCACTGTAGTTTTGATTTGTATTTCCCTGATGCTGAGTGATGTTGAATACTTTTTCATGCGTCCATTGCCCATTTGGATGTCTTCTTTGCAGAAATGTCTGTTCATGTCTTCTGCCCATTTCTTGATTGGATTATTTGTTCTTTGGGTGTTGAGCTTGATAAGTTCTTTATGGATTTTGGATACTAACCCTTTATCTGATATGTCACTTGCAAATATCTTCTCCCATTCTGTCAGTTGTCTTTTGGTTTTGTTGACTGTTTCCTTTGCTGTGTAAAAGCTTTTGATCTTGATGAAGTCCCTATAGTTCATTTTTGCCCTTGCTTCCCTTGCCTTTGGTGATGTTTCTAGGAAGAAGTTGCTGCAGTTGAGGTCAAAGAGGTTGCTGCCTGTTTTCTCCTCAAGGATTTTGATGGATTCCTGTCTCACATTGAAATCTTTCATCCATTTTGAGTGTATTATTATGTGTGGTGTAAGGAAATGGTCCAGTTTCATCCTTCTGCATGTGGCTGTCCAATTTTCCCAACATCATTTTTTGAAGAGACTGTCTTTTTTCCATTGGACATTCTTTCCTGCTTTATCAAAGATCAGTTGACCATAGAGTTGAGGGTCCATTTCTGGGCTTTCTATTCTGTTCCATTGATCTATGTGTCTGTTTTTGTGCCAATACCATGCTGTCTTGATGATTACAGCTTTGTAATNTAGATTGCTCTAGGTAGCATAGACATTTTCACAATATTTATTCTACCCATCCATGAGCATGGAATGTTTTTCCACTTCTTTGTGTCTTCCTCAATTTCTTTCATGAGTTCTTTATAGTTCTCTGAATACAGATTCTTTGCCTCTTTGGTTAGGTTTACTCCTAGGTATCTTATGGTTTTGGGTGCATCTGTAAATGGGATCGACTCCTTAATTTCTTTTTTCCATCTTGCTGTTGTTGTATAGAAATGCAACTGATTTCTGTGCATTGATTTTGTATCCTGACACTTTACTGAATTCCTCTGAGTTCTAGCAGTTTTGGAGTGGAGTCTTTTGGGTTTTCCACATAAAGTATCATATCATCTTCAAAGAGTGAGAGTTTGACTTCTTCTTTGCTGATTTGGATGCCTTTTATTTCTTCTTGTTGTCTGATTACTGAAGCTAGGACTTCTAGTACTATGTTGAATAGCATTGGTGATACTGGACAGCCCTGCTGTGTTCCTGAACTTAGGGGAAAATCTCTCAGTTTTTTCCCAATGAGAATGATATTCACTGTGGGTTTTCTATAGATGGGTTTTATGATATCGAGGTAGGTACCCTCAATCCCTCCACTGTGAAGAGTTTTGATCAAGAAAGGATGCTGTACTTTTTCAAATGCTTTTTCAGCATCTATCGAGAGGATCATATGGTTCTTGTTCTCTCTTTTATTAATGTGTTGTATCATATTGATTGATTTGTGGATGTTGAACCAGCCCAGGAATAAATCCCACTTGGTTGTGGCGAATAATCCTTTTAATATACTGTTGGATTCTATTGGCTAATATTTTGGTGAGAATTTTTGCATCCGTGTTCATCAAGGGTATTGTTTTATAATTCTCCTTTTTGATGGGGTCTTTTTCTAGTTTCGGGATCAAGGTAATGCTGGCCTCATAAAATGAGTTTGGAAGTTTTCCTTCCATTTCTATTTTTTGGAACAGTTTCAGGAGAATAGGTATTAATTATTATTTAAATGTTTGGTAGTATTCCCCTGGGAAGCCGTCTGGCCATGGGCTCTTGTTTGTTGGGAGATTTTTGATGACTGCTTCAATCCCCTTACTGGTTATGGGTCTGTTAAGGTTTTCTATTTCTTCCTAGTTTAGTTTTGGTAGTTTATATATCTCTAGGAGTGCACCCATTTCTTTTTTTTCTTTTTTTTTTTTTTAAAGATTTTATTTATTTATTTCACAGAGGGAGAGAGATCACAAGGAGGCAGAGAGGCAGGCAGAGAGAGAGGGGGGAAGCAGGCTCCCCGCTGAGCAGGGAGCCCGATGCGGGCCTCGATCCCAGGACCCTGAGATCATGACCTGAGCCGAAAGCAGAGGCTTTAACCCACTGAGCCACCCAGGCGCCCGAATGCACCCATTTCTTACAGGTTCTCAAACTTGCTGGTGTATAGTTCGTCATAATATGTTCTTATAATTGTTTGTATTTCTTTGGTGTTGGTTGTGATCTCTCCTCTTTCATTCATGATTTTGTTAGTTTGGATCCTTTCTCTTCTTTTTTGATAAGTCTGGCTAGGGGGTTTTGATACACATTTTCAAACAACCATTTTGGAAAGGTTATTCATTCAATTATTTCTTTTTTTCATTCAATTATTTCTAAATTAACTTATAAATGTATTATTGTGCCAATAAAAAATATTTTCAGATTTTAAAAATGAGTCAAACAAGTTGATTGTAAAGTTTGTTTAGAAGACTAAATAATAAATGTGTTGTGTTATTCACCATATAGTACATCATTGTTTTTTGATGTAGTGTTCCAAGATTCACTGTTTATGTATAATACCCAATGTTCCATGCAATACCTGCCCTCCTTACTACCCACTGCCAGATAGCACAAAGTTGAAGTAGAAATTAAAGCAGTTAAAAAAAATAGAAATTGGAAGCAGTGTGTTTCAGTGTCTGTTTTTCAGAATAACCTGTGATCAACAAATGGGAAAAGACATGATCTACAGAAGGAAAAATATGTGATTATATTTCCTCCATGTGTTTCCATTAGCCTCCTGACTAAAATTGACAAATGCTTTGCTACAATGTGTGAAAAATTGGAGAGAATCAGTCTGCATAATCAATCTTCATAATATTGCATGAAGGGCAATCATAAACTGAATTACATACAAAGCCAGACTTCATGCTTCAAGAAACAAAACACAGGATATCTATTGTAAGTGGAACTTCTGGACAAACTTCCATATGAGATATAGGTATCATGGAAAAAAGATTTTAGAAATTTTTACCTTTTTTTTAAATGTCTTTCTGAAGGATGGTTTATCATGGCTTAGGGAGATTTAAGTAATGAAAACATTTAAAGAAATAGAGTAGATGTTAGTAATTACTATGAAAAAGGAAAATAGTTCATAGCACAGATATCTTGGAAGGTTGTGCAGATGTAGAAAAGAAAGTGATGAAGATTTATGTGAGGCCCTGAACAATATAGAATGATAAAAGAAAAGCAGGCAAGAACATTGTAATAATATAAATTCTGAAAGCTAAAGTGGAGTCTGTTGGCCAAGATCCTTTTGCCAAAATCCTTAATAACATGAACTTCCCCTGTTTTCCTTGTAGCATCAATGTGTACTTGTATACATGTGTATGTGTGTTTGATTCTTTTATTCCTTCAGAGAACTCAGAAAATTTAAATAATTTGCATTTCAGTATTTACATGTCTTAGATGCCTTATGTATATAAATATATATTTCCTATCTGTGTATATACAGTGTATAAAATATCTTTGCTCTATGTAGTTCTATGCAATGTGTATGCTTTTTCTTCAGTACACAGAATTTTTAGGATATATTTCTCTTTTCCATTCAGTCATCTTTCTTGTAATTTAAAGCCATGAAATTGAACTGTTTTTCATTATCAATGCATTAAGCCCTAATAGAAAGACTCTTTTATTTTCTTATTTGTGGAAATATCTTCTGTGACATTCTGGCATTCTTCCACACAATAAGCAGTTGTATAATGTTGGCAAATGTCCATAAATCTAGTTCTAAAAAAAAAATGTGTCCTTCATTTCCTTTTGAGACACAAATGTGTATCTCCCATTTCTTTTTGACCTGACCTCTTTCTTTGACCTGGCTTGATTTATCTAAGTATGCTGGTGGTGGTAAGTTCCTTCTGCTTTTCCCAACACACACACACACACACACACACACACACACACACACACACACACACACACACACACCCCTAGGGAAAATTATCATGTTGACTTTTTGGGAGGATGGTTATAAAAGTAGAATGAGGAAAAATATAAGAATACTCTCATATTTTGAGTAGGAGACCTGGTAAATTCACTTCTTTTCATGTGGCAAGTGGCTACTGATGTACACAGGGGAGAATGTCTGGTCTGTTTCCTGTCCTTTGATTCAAGCTACATTATATTGCCAAAACCCAGAAATGGATGGAGCCATTGTTTGCTGACATAGTCCACAGAGTTCCGTTGGGCATAGGGGAAGCCAAATGCTTCCAGAGATAGAGGTGATGCAGATTCTACCAGCTCACCAATGTCAACCTACCTTAAAAATTTTCTTATCTACTCAGGACTGCAGTTGAAATACAGAGCACTCTCCAATTTCTGTCACCATTGTCATCTCCAAAAAACAATTTCTTTTAGTGATCTAGCAGAATATTAATTTTTTTTGCCAGGAAGGATACTTTTCCAGCCTTCTGTGAAGGTCTTTTTTTCTTTCCAGTCAGTTCATAGATTCCTTTACCTATAGTGTTGCCTGGAATATCACTGATCTATGATGAATTTAATTTTAGCCATCACACCACTTACCTACCAACCTTCTTTTCTTCCTCCCTGCCCCCTCTTCCTATTTCACTTCTTTCCCTCCCTCCCTTCCTCCCTTCCATTCTTACTCCCTCACTTTTTTTTAATTCAATACATATTAGGGTCTATCGATTAATTCCATGCTAAGCACCAACGACACAGTGGTGAAAACATAACCCAGAAAGCTACAGTGTATAAGGGAAGAAAGATATTTTAAAAATTAGTGAATTATAGTTGTAATATGTGTTACAGAAGGGAAGTACAAGATAATATAAACATGTATAATAGGATAATGTAATCTGCCTATAGAAGTGACATTTAAGGGGCACCTGTGTGGCTCATTTGATTAAGTGTCTGTCTTTGTCTGATCTCATGGTCCTGGGATCAAGCCCCATGTTGGGCTCCCTGCTCAGCGGGAGTCTGCTTCTCCCTCTCCTCCATGCTGATGCACTCTTCTCTCTATCTCTGTTGCTGTCTCTCAAATACATAAATAAAATCTTAAAAAAAAGTGACATTTAAAAGAAGACTTGGAGATTGAGTAGAAATTACTGGACAAAGGGTATGAAGTTAGGGTTGGAGATCATGGGAATTTTTTTATGCAAGGGGAATGGAATATGCAAAGGCCCTAAGACTTAAAGGAAAAGGATTGACTCAAGAAATTTTGAAAAAGCTAATAAGGCCTGAATTCAGAGTGAACTGAGTTTGAGACTTTACATAGAGGCCATAAAGACCAGATTAAGGGTCATAGTTTGTTAAGAGCCTAAGATTCAGAGTTTTAGGGTTGTTCCTATTATCATAGGGTATCTGTGAGGTGGCACTAAAGAAAAAAGACACAAGGCACACAGGTATTTAAGAGGGATAAACTCTTGTTCTAATGTTGCCGACAATTTTATTTCTATAGGTAAAACCATCAGTTGATCTTCTTGTTTTGGGAAGAACTATTTTAGTGTCTCAATCACGACTGTGTAAAATAAGTTGGAAAATACTCTTCCATGGAAGCGTAATGGGGGATATTTTTGCCAAGGGAATCACCTCATTCTTGCTCTATAGAGTCATAGTGCTTCTCTCCAGTGACCTCAGGCTTGTGGATTTAAAGATAGCAGGATGAAGAATTGACCCACTTTCATAGGAATTATTGGACTTTCTGGGAAGAAGAGTTTGAAGTTATTATACCCTATATAAAAGATTAAAGTAGTCACCACTGAGGCCATTTAATAGGAAAAAATAAAGATATTCCTCCCCCTTTTCCTTCAAAGGATGTATAGATGATGTTTAGTCTGGGTTTGGTCAGAACACAGAAAGTATGTGTACATTGTGAATGTGAAGGGTCTCAAAACAGGGAAGTGGAGACTTATATAAATGTTGAAAGCTCTTCAGGAGAAAAAGCAGGAATATTGCACTGATGATCTCATCCTACAGCAGTGATTCTCAAAGAACCTCAAATTACTTTGGTCCCCATGTTAGCTAACGTGTCTATCTGCAGCTGTCTAATAGGGTAACAGCCTCTCCTGTTCTTCTGCCTTCTAGACCTCATTCAAGTGCCTCTCACTGGAAGGTTTTACAAAGAAGAGGATTCTGGAAATGTGGCTCCTGCTTTCTCTTCTGTGATGCATAGGACACCTCTGATGAGGTGGCTGTGATGTCTAGTTGACAATGAGACCATCCAGCACTCTGACTCAACAGCAAAGGTTTGGCTGTTGTGAGGGAGAAAGTGTTCCCAGTATAAAAGGCTGCCACTCTGCAAGTGTGACTTTACCTTGATACTTCCTATGTTAGGCTTCTCTGGAGAAACAGATCCATAGGGTTTGTGTGTGTTTATGAGTGCATGTGTGTGTGTGCACGTGCATGCGGGGGGTGGAGGGGGAAGAGAGAGAGAGAAAGAGACAGAGATTGAGAGAGATTTTTAAGGAATTGGACCCTGTGATTATGGAGGCTGGCTAGTCCAATATCTGGAGGGTGGGTTCTCAGGCTGGAGACCCAAGGAAGAGCTGATGTTGCAGTTCAAGTCTGAAGGCTGTCTTCTAGTAGAATTCTCTCTTGTGCAGGGGATGTCAGTCTTTTATTCTATTAAAGTCTTTGGTTGATTGGATGAGGCACACCCACATGATGAGGGGCAATCTGCTTTATTCCACAGCCAGTGTAAATGTTAATCTCATCCCAAAACATCTTTATGTTTAAGAGATAGTACCCAAGTCTCTGGGTACTGTGGCCCAGCAAAATGGACACATAAAATTAATCATCACACTTCCCCTTCCTCATTCATAGCTGAGAAGCTACACCACTGATAGATGCTGTTTTGGAATAAACTAAGTGTCATATCAATATGCCCCAAATGAAAGATTCATGATCCTTTTATGTATATATCGTTCAGTTCAGCCCTTTTAAAACAGAGCATGATGATCATTATTTTGCTTCTTTCCCATATATTTAGGAGAATAGAATCACCTCTTTATGCTGTACCCTCTCAATATTCATTCATTCATTCATTTGTTCAGCCTTCCAACAAGTGTTATTAAAGATATAGGCAAGAGGAAAATGCAGGAATATAGATAAAAGATCAGGTCAAAAAAAAAAAGATGTCAGTGATGTAACTTGTGAAAACAAATAAAGGAAAATGCAAGAGCAAAAGATATTAGATTAGATTCACAGGCCTGTAAGAGCTGATCCAAAAAAGTTTATAAAGAGGGAAAACTTATAAGCAAATTAAACAAATTAAAATTTATAAATCTTAGTAGCTCTTGATGTCTATAAGCATGTTTCCTGAATAATTGAAGATGAATAAGTATGACTGTTTATTCAATTTAATGTCAACTAATATGGTTTGTTTAGGAAGCAAATTCTTTGGTAAAGAATACACAGATCGTAACACATATTTAATGACTTTTCATTGCTCCCCCCAATCTCCTTTTTTGTAAGAACCTGATCTTACCAAGTATTGTCTTGCCAAACTCTATGCTTTTCAGGAGAATGGCAGCCATGGTCAGGGGAGGATTTCTATGTTGAGAAGTTGCTGAGAGAGTCATTACCTGCCATATCAAAGTGCACATTTCATGGCATCATGAACAAACTTATAGTGTGAAAAATTAAAACATAACTGCAGGTAGATTTCTAAGATAACTTCTAATGACCCTTGCCCTTATTATAATCCTCTCCCCTTGGGGTGTAGGTAGACCTTGTGAATGTGATGAGGAAACCATTTCTGTGATGATGTTATATGTTTGGCAAAACTAAGATTATCTTTAGTGGGCCTAACCTAATCAGTTAAGTCCTTTAAGAACAGAGAGTTTTCTCCAGTGAGTCCCAGAAGGGGATGTCAGAGTTTCAAAGCAGCAGAGACATACCCCAGCTGGCCTTGAAGAAAGCGAATGCTGTCATGGAAAAGGCCCCTTGGCAGGGAGCAGTGGGAGGCTTCCAGGAGCTGAGAATGCCCTGTTTGCAGCCAACAAGAAAACAGGGACCTCATTCGCAAAATCTCCAGGAACTAAATTCTGCCAACAATTAGAGTGAGTTTGAAAGTAGATCTTTTTTTTTTTTTTCCTTCAGAGCCTCTAGATAGAAACTCAGCTCATCTGACACCTTGATTTCTGCCTTGTGATACCCTGAGTAGAGGAACCAGTCCATGCTGGACCTCTGAACTACAGAATTGTGAGCAAATTAATAGGTATTGTTTAAACAGCCAAATTTGTGGTAAGTTGTTGTGTGGCAAAAGAAGACTATGCCAAAAACAAAACAAAACTTTTTAAAAATTTTTATTTTATTTTTATTATGTTCAGTTAGCCAACACGTTTATCTACTTGTATATTTTTGGATGTGATACTGTGCTGAGATTGGTTTTGAGGTGTCATCACTTTATTTAAGTCACATACAATAAAGTGTGATTTCCAGTGGTGAGATGACATAGCTCGGAGTAGGATTCTTATAGTGGAAAAGTGGTTTCTTTAGGAGAGGTTCACTTCAAACCTTGCAAAATCTAGGAACAGGTTAAAGAAAGGATTTTCTTTTCTATAAACATTCTGAATGTCATTGGGTATATTTGGGTTCATTATTTTTTATCATTAACATTTCTATGAACCTGGGGTTTAGAATAGTCAGCTAATTCATTAGTCACTTTAAGACTTAATAATAGATCATGTTTTGACCTCAGCAAACTCAAGTATGTAACTCAGATAACTAGTTTGTAGTGTTTAGAGTAGCTGAGGGCTAATTCATTATTTTCGCAAAATGTTTTATGTTACTATGTCTTTAGCCATAAGTAATTTTCAAAACCTTTTAATAAGTTCAATATAACAATTTGAAAACTCAGAATTATATTTATTTCAAGAGGGGTAGGTGGAATAAAGACTCCAAATGTATAATATTAAAGACTTCTTGAGAAAACTATAAAACTCAAATTAAATTTTATTCCTTATACTGTATTTTTATCCCATTATGAAATATTTAAATATTTAATTTTTTAAAAATTTAACACTGATCTTTACACAAGTTCTTTCAACTCTGCTGTCATGCATTTTATTTGGAAGTAATTGCATATTAAAAGCATATTGCATAGACTTAAGTTAAAGTGCCAAATAATAAATAGTTTAGGCTTTGTGGACCATACAGCATCTCTTGTGACTTTTTTTTTTACTTTCTTTTAATTAATTTTTAAAATTATTTATTTATTTATTTGAGAGAGAGAGCGCACACAGTGGGGAGAGGCAGGAGAGAGAGAATCTTAAGCAGACCCTTTGCTGAGCACAGAGCCTGACATAGGGCCTCGATCTCATGACCCTGAGATCACAACCTGAGCCAAAACCAAGAGTCTCACCAACTGGCCACCCAGGTGCCCCAATTAATTTTTTTTAATAGAAGGATAGCTGACACACAATTTTACATTAGTTCTGTTGCAGCTATTAAATTGTCCTCAAATGCAGCCATAGAAAATATGTAAATGAATGGGCATGGCTGTGTTCCACTAAAACTATATTTACGAAAATAGGCATGGGGGAGTGGATGATGGTATAATTTGCAAATTTTTTGTAGAGAGTATTAAGAAAAATGTTCATTGAGGCATTTGCTTGGTTTGAGTCTGATGTTGATACAGAAAGGGCTCCAAATCTGATTAAGTAAATTATCAGACAGATACATTCTGTGAAGGACAGAAACAGCCTTTTAATAACAGATTTTAGTTTATAGATCTACAAACACCAATAATGGAAGTTTGTCAGGCATTTATTTCTCTATTATATTTCCTATAACGTATACATTTGAAAAGATTAAAAGCTGGTCTAATAGCCTATATATCTCACATAAATTATTATGTAAATGTAGAGCTTTACACTTTAATGTTACATTTTGTAATCTCTCGCAGTGTTCAACTTAATATAATCAATATGTTATTTAATTTCTGGGTCAAGGTGAATTTAATTCCTTTTCTTTTTTAGCAGCTAGCTCATATCAGGACTGATCTTTGTTGAGGCTGGGCTTACTAATATGGAATCCAGTTTGTTTGTTCAGATAAGTAAATTTGTGTGTGAGGGGGAATCATTATAAACAAAATACTTGAAAAGATATGAGAAAGCAACTATTAGGCTATAAAAAACAAACTTTATCTTTTTCTGCGGAAAAAATTTCAGAGTTCTAGCATTTTACTTATCTCTTAAGCATCTGAATGTGTTATTCCATAGCATAAATGTAAAGTGATTTTGCTTTTTAAGGGAATTGCCTTCAGTTATCAAACTCTCAGATCTTATAAAGGATCAATTTTGAAAAGATCCATATATTCTTTTTTGTGGTATCTGCTCTCAAGGTGAGTATAGACTGTTCCAGCAAAGTTTTTATAAAAACTATATGGAATAAGTGAGAGCTGATGGTTTATTGGGCAACTGAACATCTGGGCCTTAATGTTTCGTGCAGGGACCAGAATTCCTTTGACCACACCAGCCCTCCAGCATTGTTTATTGTAGCCTGTAACCTCCCCTTTCACCAAAGCAGGCAAATTTATGGAGGAGTTCACACAGCTGTTCTGGGTTCTGAAGGCAGCTAAGGCCAGCTGGAATACACTTTATTCATTGAAATATACTTTGTTTTGTAAGATTTTTCTATTCCAGTGAAAACTAGCAGTTAAGAGGTCTCAGGGTTTAGATTTGGATTGTCAGAAGGATATTAAACAAGTTCTAGTAGGATCAGACCTCAATGAAAATAAACTTCTTACCTCCATAGCACATTGATGAAAAGAAAACTCAGAGTTACAAGTATTTTTTTTTTTAATTCCACTGGCTCTTCTTTGTTAATTAGTAGCCTGACTTATTTAAGAATGCATCAAGTACTTTGATATATGCTTTGACTTACTAATTTTAACAGCACTCTAATATCCCATGGCATCTTTTAGTTCTAAACTTGCTGCTGACAAATGCACAAACTGTGGACAGGGTTAATCTTCTTTATTTACAAAACAAAGTTTTGTTAATATCATGTATTTGGAGTTAGTTTGTGGGCAGTTAAGTGTAGGAAGAAAATAGTACCTTCTTTCTAAGGTCATTTTGAAATTTTATAAAAAAAAGTATGTGATAAAAAATTGATTTGAAGAATACAGTGGGTGAACTAATTCTGAATCCTACTCAGTGTGGAGCTAGGTGGATTTTCTGGTACTGGTTTTGGGGGTGGAGATGGTACATTTCTGTTGGGTGGAGTCTAATAATTGCTCTCATATACTTTCCCTGTCTATGCGTGTGCTGTCTGGAACAAGTAACCTAAAGAGAGTGTGCTATTGAAAGGTCTGGCAGGGATAGAGCTAATGAATATTCGGAGCAACTTGGCTCTACTTATATCCTCACTTTGTTTCAGATGTAATGAGAGAAGAGGGTAAGTTCAACGTGTAGTGAGAGAGCTATAATTTCATTCCTTACTTGAAAGACATTATTCCCAGCAGCATAGAGATTTGTCAGCAACACCACAGAGCATGGGTTCAGGCCTATGCTATTATACTCTTCCTTGTTGAAGAATCACCCCAATGGCTGCTGGACCTAGAGCTCTGCTGCTTCAAGTAAATCACTGATTTACATCAGATCTTTAGATTTACAGACTGTCAGAACAAGATGCTCCAGATGCTATGTGGAATGAGAGGCTATGCATAGGGGTTTGGGTTATTTACTTTGTAGTAGAAATATTCAGTGTATCATGGATTCATGTTCAGATTTGAGAAAACTTTTGTTAAGATTTCTTTAGCATATTGCTGCTATCCATTTTTTTTTCCCTTTTGGTTCACTGAAGGTAAATTCCTTTAGGCCCTGTGACTAACTTCTCTAGATCCAGAGATTATCTAATGAATTCTTTAGAAAACTTTGGAACAAAATTAATTCAAGACTTACTGAGTGACTAATGTAATCATATCTCTGGGGGAAATAAGCTGGCTCCTAATTTACTGGTTAGTTGCAAAAAATTCTGGCAATGAGCTGAAACAAGGATAAATATCTATTATTAAGGAAAAAAAAAACATCAGGGGCCCTTGATGTCCATATAAGACATAGACAGCCTCAGTTTTAAATTTTCTTCCAAAAACATACATTTCTTCCTTGGCCATCAACATTTATCTGTTGATAAGATTCACCCTGTGCATTTATGAAAATCTGATTTATAGAAGTGTAGAAGTTTTTAATGGATTCTTTATGGAGGAGTAACTGTGAAAAGGAATGTTTGCTTAGAGAACAATTTGGGAAAACATATGTTACCACGAAGAATATTATTGGAGGAAAAGAAAAAGGAACATCACCAGGTTCATTTCAAACTTTGGCACACAAGATTCAATCTGTGCTCCAGAAGGTATTTTAAATTGTCATAGGATATTTTTCCATCAGACATTTTCATATTTAGATAATGCTTCAAATGTTTTAAAAGAACAGAGAGGTGCTGTGGGAAAAAAATGAGAAACATCTTCACTCTGTTTCTAAATCCTAAATGATCATAACTCATAGTCCTGGGCAGAATTTTGTTTTGTTTTTGTTTTTAATTGATGGATAGTTCTTTTTTTTTTTTAAAGATTTTATTTATTTATTTGACACAGAGAGAGAGATCACAAGTAGGCAGAGAGGCAGGCAGAGAGACAGGGAGAGGAGGAAGCAGGCTCCCCGCTGAGCAGAGAGCCCGATGCGGGCCTCGATCCCAGGAGCCTGAGATCATGACCTGAGCCGAAAGCAGAGGCTTTAACCCACTGAGCCACCCAGGCGCCCGATGGATAGTTCTGACATACACTCACATTAGTTTCAGGTGTACAACATAGTGATAAGTTTATAGATTATGCTGTGCTCACAAGTGTAGCTACCATCTGTTACCATCCAATGTTATTAAAATACTATTGACCATATTCCACGTACTGTGCCTTTTCTTCTCTTGACTTCTTCATTCCATAACTAGAAGCCTATATCTCCCACTCACATTCATCCATGTTGCCTATCCCTCCATCCTCTTCCCTCTCGAAATTGTCTGTTTCTGCTTTTGGTGTATTTGTTTGTTTATTTGTTTTATTTATAGATTCCACATATAAGTGAAATTATATGACATTTATCTTTCTCCTTCTTATTTCACTTGGCATAATACCTTCTAGATCCATCTATGTTTTTGCAAATATCGAGATCTCATCCTTTTTTATGGCTGAGTAATATTCTGTTGTCTATATATACCACTTCTTTATCCAATGATCCAGCAATGGACACTTGAGGTGCTTCCGTGTCTAGGCTATTTTAAATAATGCTGCAGTACACATAGGGGTACATATATTTTTTTGAATTAGTGTTTTCATTTTCTTTGGGTAAATACCCAGTAATGATACTACTGGCTTATATGATATTTCTATTTTTAATTTTTTGAGGAACCTCCACAGTGATGTAGCCACAATGGCTACATCAATTTACATTCCATTCCCAAAAGGTCATGAGGGTTCCTTTTTCTCCACATCCTTTCCAATACTTGTTATTTCTTGTCTTTTTGATTCAGCCATTCTGATGGTGTGAGGTGATAGATATCTCATTGTGGTTTCGATTTGCATTTCTCTTATGATTAGTGACATTGAGCATCTATTCATGTGCCTGTTGGCCATCTATATGTCTTCATTGGCAAAAGGTCTATTAAGGATCTCTGCCCATTTGAAAAAATCAGATTACTTGCCTTTTTTTTTTTGCTGTTGAATTATATGAGTTCTTTATATATTAGTATACTAACCCTTTATTGGATATATCATTTGCAAATATCTTCTCTAATTTAGTAGGTTGTCTTTTCATTTTGTTACTGGTTTCTTTCACTGTGTGAAAACTTTTTACTTTGGTATAGACCCTTTTGTGCCTTCAAATTTTTTCAGTACTGTCTTATAGTTTTCAGTGTATAGGTCTTTCACCTCCTTGGTTAAATTTATTCCTAGGTATTTTATTCTTTTTTGATGCAGTTGTAAGTGGGATTGTTTTCTTAATTTGTCCTTCTGATAGTTATTAATATATAGAAACACAACAGATTTTTGTATGTTGATTTTATATCCTGAAACTTCAGTGAATTCAATTGTTAGTTTTAAAAACTTTTTGGTTGAGTCTTTAGAATTTTTGTTGTATTATCATGTCATATGCAAATAGTGACATTTTTACAATTCCTTTCTGATTTGAATTTCTTACTTTTTTTTTTTCCATGCCTATTTGTTTTGGTTAGGACGTCCATCCAATTTTGTCCTTCATTTTAGTAATTTGAGTCATCTCAGATTCTCTTTTCTTCTTGAGTTTTTGTTTGGAACATATTCCCTTATTTCTTCATTTTTCTTGCCTGTGTGTGTTGACTTTTATGCATTAGATAAAGCAGCTGCCTCTCCCATTCTTAAAGGAGTGGCCTCATGTAGGAGATGAACCTTATCATTTAACCTTCCCTACCTTGTAGTTGTCTCTCAAATCTTCGCGATTATCTAATTACCTGCTTTGTTCTTAGTTGCTCCCAGTAGTTGAGGGTGTGCCAACTGTTCCAAAGGGGAAGCTCTCAGTCAGCACCTAGATGCAGGCTGATTGGAAGCTAGACTCTCAGACAGTAGCTTTTAAAGTGCAAATTTACCTGTTTGAGGGGGGATTGGAAGATGGTCATTGTCTGCTCCCTCTGCACTGAGCTCTGACATGATAGCCAGTTAAGCCTGTTTTTTGGGGCACGTGGGTGGCTCAGTCATTGAGGGTCTGCCTTCAGCTCAGGTCATGATCCCAGAGTCCTGGGATCGAGCCCCACATTGGGCTCCCTGCTCAGCTTCTCCCTCTCCCTCTGTCCCTGCTTGTGTTCCTTTTCTCGCTGTGTCTCTCTCTGTCAAATAAATAAACAAAATCTTAAAAAAGAAAAACAACTTTTTTGTTTGCTACCATCCCTTCAGATCCATAAACACAAGCTCTGCTGGCCACCAGAGCCAAGGTGTCAAGGGAAGTTTCCTCTTGGCAGCCAAAAAAGCTGCTGTACCAGACATGTGCACTAATGTCTGGATTTTAATGCAAATATATGCCAAGAAAGATTATAAAATTTCTTCTTCATCCTCTCCCCATTCTCCTCCTGTTACTAATATTTACATTTTAGTGTGTATCTTTTTAGTCCTTAACACATAGAGACATTAAACAAAAATAAATGTATTTTGACTTCCAATTTCACTGTCTTTTCATTTCACTAATATTAGTCTCTTCTTTTTTTCCAAAAAGAAAAATTACCATCTTTTTTTTTTTTTTTTTTTTTTTTAAAATTTTTTTT